>OY015311.1:74440893-75040893 GCA_955612985.1 Cheilosia scutellata | reverse complement strand
TAACCGCCCGTTTCAGGATATTCTACAAGATCCTCTACAAATCGATCAGCTCCAACTTTCCATAGCGAAAAGATCTCTTCGATCCAATTCGCAAGTTAAATCGCCATCAGGAAGTGGCCACGTGTAGTACTGCCTCAACTCCGATTGACAAACCACTTACTAGTGAGGTGGCTGTAAATATTCACCAGCGATTGGTCAGTGTTCCTAGTACGAACTGTGGCAGGCGGCCATTAAAGCACTAGACAGCGCAACTATTAAAGCAAAGACAGTCAGGGACTGTCAAAAAGCCCTAAACAAAATAGGCGAGAAACACAAGGCCACTCTCTGCTGGGTTCCCGGACATAGTGAAATTGATGGAAATGAAAAAGCAGACGACCTAGCAAGAACTGGGTCGGAGCTTGATGCAGTAAATATCATTGCATCAATAGACATCCCAATTAGTGTATAGCAAAAAGAAATATTGACCAAAAATCAAGGGAAAAAATTAACACCACCTGGTCTAACAGACACGACTGTGTTATATCCCGTAGTCTTTGGCTAAGAATCGATGAAAAAAGAACAAGATGTAGGTATCTAGGTATTCTGAAAATGAATAAACGAGATATTCGGATCTTAACGGGTGTACTGACAGGCCACTGTACCATTGGTACCATGGCCACAAGACTGGGCATCAACTCACCAGACTACTGCAGGAGCTGTCAAGACATAGAAGAAACGGAAACCATCAAGCACCTGCTCTGCGAATGCCCAAACCTCCAAACTAGTCGACTCCGATATCTGGGAGACAGACTTTTCGGAAACCTAGAGGACATAGTGCAGGTACCATTGATGGACACAATCAGGTTAGTTAAAAGCACCGGGTGGTTTACTTAAACTTAAAATCAGGTAAAGTGTTTTTTCCACGACCAAAACTAAGGGATCACAATGGACCAAAAGGCCCCTGTGGTAGCCCAGCACTTTTAAATCTGTGCACTTCCCTCAAACCTAACCTAACCTAACCTAGTACGAACTGTATACTCTTAAAATAGTGCCACTCCGCATTTTGGAGTGTTCTTATCACGGCTAGAATATGGTACCAAAAGCAGTGATATTGTGAACTACATTGCTACGAAAAGGCATTAATACTAGCAGGGATCATGACGTAAGTACTCTAGAATGACAGAAATCTCGAAGGCTAAAAAACCCGGACATTTTTTTTTTTGATCTCGAATGCAAAAATTTTGAATGTACAAAAATTTCGAAAGACTATATCTCGAAAAAATTTCGAAAATAAAAAAAAATCTAGATTTTTTTTCCAGATATCGTGGTAGACCCATAATTGGAACATAAAATGTCATAGCCTGACATCGGATAACCTTACAGGTCTTCATTCAAACATCTCCATTCAAACGTCTATCCCCTCAACCAACTGGAAAATTGTTGGATCAACCCGAGCTTTTGGCCTTAAGATATTCTAGTAAAAGAATTCGTGAACAGATCTAGCTCCAAGAAGTCTCAATCAAAAAACCCTCTAAAGATCCCAGCATCTAATAAGTCATATATTGAGGTCAGTTGGTGTTGTAGATATGTTCCTTTATAACGAGAGTGCAGAAAGCGGTGAGAAAACTTGAAGTACTAAGAAGAGCCAAAGTGGCAGCCTCAGATGACTTTATAGCATTACTTGTTAACTAATTCCGCGAAAAGTAATACCTAATGTCAGTCCCGCGGGGAGACTGGTTGAAGGACGTAGTAGTCTCTGAATTGGTACGTTACACCGCGTCTCCACGAGCAATATTTCATAGATTGCCATCTGTCATTTCTCATAGAAAGAAATAATGATGGTATGCAATAAAATGTAGGGTGGGCATTTCATAGCTTACTATTTCCATAGTCATCACTCCACAAACCACATACTGGTTTGTGCATCACACAAAAACACATGTGTCAGACAAAGAAAGCACACCCCATAGAATACTATCGATAGCAAGCTATGAGCTGAGCAATAGATAGAATACCATTTTTCATAGAATACTATTTGTGGTCTCCACGAGCAATTCTCATAGCATGCTATATGGCATTCTATGAAATATTGCTCGTGGAGACGCCGGGTTAGGCGCACTCCTGGCAACGATTTTTGTGTTTTTTTTAGAATCGTGCATGTTAGGATACTGCATCGTTAACAACATCTCCATCTCCATTGGTGGAGATTCCCAATACTTAACGCGAACTTTTTTCAACGACTAGTAAAATGTACAATTCGACTTACCTTTGAAATGTAGATAGGTATATCTTTCAAAAATGAAAGTAAATTGAAATCGGATCTTTCATAGTGTTATTAACTAAAAAGAGAAGAAATAAAATATTATTGCAAATTATTTAGTTGAAGAGGCGAATTAATGTTTTGCACGATGAAATGCAGTTGGAACGTGCCACTAAATTGCTACAAATATTTACTTTCACATTAAAGACCATTTAAGGCAATAGTATTGTCTAACTTAAAAAACTACTTTCTAATATAAGATTCAATAGGAATTATGTGGCAGTGAAATCGCTCGCAAAAGTGTCAATGCTCCTGTTGGCTTCGTTAATACTAATACATATAGGCAGCACACACAAGTTGTTTACATTATACTTCGGCTTGATTTCGTATTATCAACTTTTGGATTTGATTTATTTTATATAAATGTCGTATTAGATTATTATAGTGATATTTGAAGATATTTTAACACATTGAAAGAAAAAGTGACACAAAAAAAACAAATAGATGTACCAAATCTCAATTGCTTAGGCATTCCACATCAACTATAGATAGGAAATGCTAGTCGTCGTCGTCACGCTCGCCGCTATGTTTAATGCTTGTTCGCGTCACTTTAAATGTGTGGCATAGGCAGTACAAAATGATGTACATATACAAAGGAGAGGGGTAGCTAAAAATAGATACTCAACTTCAGCAGCGTGAGATCTTTGTGGAGGCCAAACTGATGGCAGAATGTTTCGATTCCATAATAATTTCTTTAGAATGATTTTTTATTTTAGAGTATTTACACTCTCGCCAAAAGTTGCTAAATCGCTGATGCGGATGCGGATGCCTGCCCCAACGTATACCTGTGTATATCTATCAGTAGATACATATGGAACAATTTATGATGATTGCATCTAAGACACATTTTGGATTTATTAAGTGGGTCGGATTGTCCACAATTCGCGTAACAGCATCAGTGGATATGAGAAAAACATGGTTTTTCTTTTCTCTGGAACCTGTAGCTTTTTTTCACACCTGATGCATATCCAGTATCCACCCAGCCGTGATTACAAATATATCTGATGCAATTAGGTCTAGCTTTTCGCCTCATGAGTTAGGCAAACAATTTCGTTTGCTTGCTTTATTTCTAATGGAAAACTATTATAAAGCATTGTATACTAGTATGAGTACATAGGGAATGTAATATATTTAATCGTCGTGTTTATGTGGTATTTTTTAGTAGATAGGCATGGGAGAGCCTCATGGGGTTCTGGCACTGTGGCACCTTTTAAAAATAGCTTATTGTGCCTTCACTGGCGAGGTCTTAGAGCCATCTTTTCATCTACGGAGGCAGTCAGGAAGATCAAGATCTTTTCTGTGGGTACCTATGCCAGTAAGATTTGGATATTCTTTCTGAGCCTAAAGAAAGCCGGACATTCTATGAGAATGTGAAGAGAGGATTTAAGATTCAGACAGAGTCTGCATGCAGGTTTCGGTGAGACTTCAATGGGGTGAAGATGCTTTTTCATGAGTCCATGGCCACTGACTGTCGAGATTATCAGGTTATTTTTGTCCAGCTTAATTAGAGAGAGGGATTTTCTGGTGCAGTTCTGCCCAGGTCTTTTAAGCCAGACTTCATTCAACGATTTGAGACAAACTCTTGATGTAAGTAGTTCCTAAATTGCTTTTTTACTTACACCACAGAAGGGTTAAGGTCCGATTAATGGTATTGTCGAGCCGACTTTAGCCATTGAAGAATGACTAGTTTTTTCTTTGCAAGTTCGTAGATGGCCATGTATGTTGCCAGAACCAGCTTTGATTTTATGATGAGCCAAGTGCTTTGAGAACTGCTTGCCTGTCTGAGAAGATAAATAGTTTTACCACCCTAGGCCTAGCTTCTCACAACGATTCGACTGTGTAAGTTTTTATTTTTGGGACGCATTTTATGCCGATTCCGAACGGCTTAATTGAGAAGCTTTTTCAGGGCAATTATACTCTCGGATATTTGTCAGACGTTCGCGAGAGTTGGCGCAGTGGAAAAAACCTTAAAATGTAATTTGTGTTTTTCTGGGGTTCGAACTTGGGACCCTCACACAGTAGTCCAGCACACTAACTTAGATTTATTCTAGCGCAATTGTTAATGGCAAGGACTTCAGCATGGAATATGGACGAGTTTTTGCCAAGGCTGACTGAATAGTTCGCCTGACTCTTCATAAATGCCAGATCCAGTCCCTGACTCCATCTGAGAACCGTCTGGTGTACCAATCTAGGTCAAGTCGTGATGGATTGCGTTTGTATTTTTGGTAGTCCCTCTTGGCGAGATGATGATAGAGAAGTTTTTATAGAAGCCATATTCCGGTAGCATGACGTCCATCAGAAACATGGGCTTTCAGGTTCCATAACCTCAAGCAAAGACAGCTGACCTCCATGGTAGGAATGTTGTTCAATGTTGTTCGAATGGAACAGACGATGAATGTTCATCAGCCTTGCCTCTATTTGAATGTTTATTTGAATCGGTGTTAGACCTAGGATGATATTCAAGGCAGTGGTCGAGGTGGAGCGTATAGACATACAGTTTCTAGCTTTTTGACTGTGGTGACTTCATTGGTCTTTGTCCTCCAGACCACGGCAGCATAGGTGATCGCTGGTCAACCACAATTGTTACCGCGGACTTGACGGCAGATTCATAGGGATCTGGTTGCACTGTTTAGGTATGATACGTTCCATTTGTGGGTTCCCTGATAGTTTACTGTCAAGAATGATTCCCCAGGTACTTGACTTCCTGAGATAATTCAATGATTTCGGCATACATAGCAGAGCGACTAAGGACGTCTAGTTTTATCCGTTTGGTAAAAAGGACCATAGCCGTATTTTTTGGATTTACAGAAAGCCCTTCTTTGTAACACCCTCTCTGAACTACCGATAGTGCATTTTTGAGTTCACTCAGAAAAAAAAACGAGCTAAAATCAAGACAAGGTGATGCGCTGTCATGTGACTTTTTCAACATCATTCTTGAGAAAATTGTGCGAAACTCGCAAGCCAACACCAGGGGCACAATTTTTCAAGTCTGTGCAACTACTTGCATAAGCTGACGACATCGACATTATTGGCAGAACACAGCGAGCTGTCACTGGTGTGTTTTGCAAGTATTAGCACAGAAGCGGCAAAAATGGGTTTAGTGGTGAATGAGGGCAAAACAAAATTATATGCTGTCAACAAGAAGGGACACACAACATCGACGAATCGGACAGAACGTCACGATAGACAGCTATAACTTTGAGGTAGTTCGGGACTTTGTCTACCTCGGCTCCGCTATTAAATCTGAAAATGACATCACATCAGAAATCAAGCGAAGAATTACACTTGCCAACCGCTGTTACTTTGGCCTAAGAAGGCAATTGATTAGTAAGGCCTTGTCGAGAAACATCAATGAGACTCTATATAAGACCCTCATCATCCCAGTCCTGCATTATGGCGCAGAATCATGGACGTTATCAAAGGCGGATGAAGATCTCCTTGGTCACTTCGAACGCAAAATTCTTCGAGTGATTTCCGGTCCCGCTTGCGTTGACGGGTTTTGGAGGAGGAGATTTAACAGCGAACTCTACGAGCTGTACAGCGACATCGACCTGGTAAGAAAAGTACGTATCAGTCGACTAAGATGGCTAGGACATGTAGAGCGAATGGACACCAACGCTCCGGCCCGAAGAGTCTTCGATTCCAACCTGGAGGGACAACGCAGTAGAGGAAGGCCTCGCCTTAGGTGGCGCGCACAAGTGGAAGGGGACCTCAACCAACTTGGAGTCCGCAACTGGAGCTTAGCCAAAGATCGTGCTAACTGAAGAGGCGTGTTGGTTGAGGCCCAGGTCCACCCCGGACTGTAGCGCCATCTAAGTAAGTAAGTAAAATCAAGAATATCAGTGTCATTTCAAGCTGTTCGTTGACGAAAGTATGGTAATCTCGGAAAATCGTATTCCAAGTACAAAAATCTGATTTTGAGCTCGTTTTTTCAAGACCAAAAAATCTTGTTTTTAGATTTTTAATAAGCCTAAAAATCTTACTTCAATCCTGTTTCGGGGTTGATTTAAGAATCTTCGTTCTTATTTTAAGAATACAAAAGGCTACGTTTTGTACCATTGTCAACTTAAATTAAGCTCGAAAATTCTTAAAATAAGACAAAAAAAATCTTCTTTTGAGATTTTTAGTAAGCTTAAAAATCTTTTCTCTGATTGTACTCTATGTACTATGTAGTTATATTAGCCTGGCTCATTCACATCCATAATGAGCTGATACCAGAATTGGTTGAAGACTCGTCTCTATTCCGCAGGTTTGAGGTAACTCTGCCCATACTCATTGATTGAACCATCCAAACAATTATTCGTTGTTCGACAATCCTTTATACATTTCCTCAAATAAAGTTGATGGACTCAAAAGAGGTTCAGTGGTAGTTGGTAAAGCTTTTTTTTATTATAAAGAAAGAAACTAATAATAAAATTCGACTAGAAATAATGATATTAGGCCTTACCAATAATCATTTTTAGTCTTCAACTTAAATATTTTGACGGTCACAATGGATAATTTTATATGAAAAATTTCGCCATTGTAACTTCGTAAAAGTTAGCCTGGCCACTAAAAATGATATTAGTACCGCGGATTGTCACAACAGCAGCAACAGACACGTAGATATATAATTTTTACCAATTTCATGAAACGCCCTTAAAAATTTAAACAACTTTTAGCATTTAGACAATATTTCTCTGTAGCCATTCAATTTTTAAAGTAAACCATCTGATAAGCTTCAGTTAAATTTGAGAAGAATTCACTCAACAACTCACGTTTGTTATTTGAAAATTGATTCCATAAAAACAAAATCTGACCAAAATCAGGCAGTAGGCCAGAAACTTTGTAGAGAATAGGTAAATATGTTCCTCTTGTTAGTTAAACGGAATTACATTTTAAAATTTTAATTACCTATCTCCTAAAGGTTATTTAAGTGGATCTGTGGCAAACCGGACACTTGTGTGGCGCAGATTCAGTATTTATAGACCTTAATGTATGAAACCTTTTAGTTTGTGGTCATTTAGGTATTGTCCAAATTTCCTACCAACTATCAACGATTTTTTAATACATAATCGTTTGCGAAAAGCCATTAAAAAAAAGAAGTCACTGGCTCTATAAATAAGTATATAGAGAATAGAGTGCGAAACACACCGATATAAGACTGCGGTGATGGTAATGGGGTTAACGAATCTAACAGCGAAACAAATGCGATAGGCATAAGGCCGCTTAATAAGAATACATTTGCCCGCAAGCGTGAACATGGTATTATTCCCAGAGCTATAAAAGAAATCAAAAGAGCTTTAAGATGATATTCAAGATGTCTTTGTATTTTAAAGTGAATGGACGTAGTGCGCACAGTGAGGCGCCCCTAATTAAAGGCGTTTGTGTGAGCAGAGCACTTATTTTTGGGATAATTGGAAGGAAGGATTTTATGCCGAATCTAAACAGCTAGATTAAAAGATTTTATAGGGGAATTATAATCCTGTCATGTGTTTTCAGACGTTCGCTAGAGGTGCGGCTTAATAGAAAATACCTTAAGATGTAATTTGCATTTTTCAGGGTTGAACCAGAGATCTCTCGCTCAGTTGTCCAGGACACTAACTATTAAGCAACAACGTAGAAATAGCTGCATGAATAAAAACTGGACCGAATCGGTACTAAATATGCCTGTATCCCTGACATTATTTTTTTTCTTTTTAAAACAGATAGAAAAATCGAGCAGTGGTGTTTGATGGCGCCTTAGGTTAGGCTTCTTTTATTGATATTTGTTGTATTATAGGAAGAGAGGGAGGTAGATAGTGAGGCTAGAGCTTTGTGCTATCGTTATGGGCATTTTTCAAATGGGTATGAATATGATTACCAACCAAATATAGGCATGTATCGAATCAGGATACAATTCAAAATGGAAACTAAAATTGCTAGTAAGTAGTAGTATTTATGTACATTCCTATACCCAAAACCTAGACATCTAAGGGCCGATTTTTCAATTTTCAGATAAATGTTCTGATTGCTAAATAACGAATAAATTTAGTTTGTTTTTCATCTGCTAGATAAATAGTTTGATTTTGTCACGACGTGCTATGGAATCCGTACCATCAGGCAGGCGTCCTCTAGGTACACCTAGGATGAGATGGTTAGATCAAGTCCATAATCTCTCCTCTACCCGTATGGGGATTGCCCTTGATGATTTGAAGTCGATATACTTTAAGTAATATTAATCCACTGCAATTGTATTCGATAGACGATGTTGGTGACATCACTCTTCACGTGACGTTACACCACATGAGAATTTTATCACCTTGTATTCGGTTTATTACGGAAGCCGACCTACATTGTTACAATGTCTCAGAATAATTAAGTCGCATGCATGCACTTCAATATAACTTGTTAGCTAAAAATGCATATCCAAATCAAAACGTATAGTCACGTATTACTTAACTAGAAATATGTTACTGAAACTATCGCTTAAAATTGAGCAAATTGCAAAATTCATTGTAATTCTAAAAAATATTCGCAAACACTTTTTGTTCTCAACTGGCAGGCTCTTCAATTGGATGTGGACCTGGGCCTCTATCAATATCGCAATCAAATTTGGCTAACTGCCTCCATATGCGCAATTAAAGGTGGTTGAGGTCCCATTCAGCTTGTGCGCCCTCTCTAAACGAGGTCTTCTTCTACTGCATTGTCCATTTGGGTTGGAATCGAAAACTCTTCAGACAGGAGACCTAGGAGGAGATTTCGTACGAATTTCACTCGAACACACACAAACAATCCCGACCTTCGAAGTACTATGGGAGCGCGCACACTGGGTGCGAGTTAGTCATACGCATAGGTACGTGTAGTTCAAACGTCCGAATACAATCCAAACGTGTTGGGATTTTAAAATTCGTATCCAATGTACGGCCAGGCTAAGACTTAGACGACTGATTCGCACTTTTCGTAGAGTAGAGTAGCGTAGAGTTCGCCGTTAATTCTCTTACAAATTCCGTCAACTCAAACGGGAACGAGAATCACTCCATGAATTTTGCGTTCAAAACGACCAAGGATATATCTGCATCCGCTTTTTTAATGTCCATGCTCCTCTGTGCCATATAGCACGACTTAATGTTTTGACAGATTGTGGGAAATTTCCCTTTTTAAGGGAATATTTGTTCTCGAAATGAGCGAAAAGGGTACTTTCTGTTTTCCAGAACAAAGAAAGGCGAATTTTGGTTCTTTGAAACTTTACTTTAATTTTCTTGTTCAACTTCAGCCCATTTATTTTATACATCTGAATGCGTCCATGAACAATCGCTTGTATTGACACAAAAATAAAGGAGACCTGTTTTTTGCAATATAACTAATGCAGACTGACTGACCTCGGTGGTAAAAGCGCCAGAACGACCTGATTAAGATCTATTGTACCATACATTAGAAAGAGGATGTGAGCTAGGTGGTTCTCCACTTTTTTTTATTAAGTATGTATAGATATGATATCTACCTACTACTGTAGAGGAATTTTTTATCTCTTCGGGGTCCAGTTGTTCGCTCGAGAAAATCTTCCTTCTAATTCCACATTCGTATATAATAGGCGTATTTTTTTGGGAAGTGAGTATAACAAAACCAAAAGTGAGTATAACAATTTTGCATGTAAAACCAAAAGTGAGTATAACATAACCAAAAGTGAGTATAACAGTTTTGCATGTAAAAGTAAAAGTGAGCTAGCTATAGATTCCCTAAAAAATATGCCTTATGTTGTTTCGTCTTCTTCAATACATAGCCTGCAATCCGCTGAGTTGGCTAGATTTTTTGATTAGGTAGTATCGTAACCCATGATGTCCTGTGAGGAATCCTATATATACTATGTTTCTGATATCATGCCTGCTATTGGCATTGTCATTGAATGGCTCGATAGCTCGTTTGACCTGTCTAAAAACATGGAATATCCTTCCAAAATGAGTAAACACCAACGCTCTTTTACATTCTATTTAGGCTCTTGAAAAGGTTCTTAAAACCAGCAATCTATTTCATTTTGATAGGATAAAATGCTTTATAGGTATTTAAAAGAATATTTTCCAAACTTCAAAGAGAAATGAAATCATCATTAGTGTTCACTCACTTTTGACGCTCACTGTACATATTGTGTGTTCCCAGCTTTTTATGGCTAAGCTTATAGCAGATTTGGCTAAGTAGCAGAAAATTCCGGTCCCGTGAAAGGGGTTTCTGAGCCTATTCTGATGGTCAATTCGTCAGCTTTTTCGTTTCCTTTTGAGCCCTCATGGCCAGAAACCGACCATAAATTTCGTTCTGATCCCTAATCTAAGAATTTGAAGGGTGCAGAAATAGTGTAATAGACATAGACACTTACTGATTTGGGGTCAAGGTGAGCTAAGGGCTTTTGAACGCATTTGATGCTAATTTTGTGGGTGTGATTGGCGCATTCTTAAATGGCGTGGAGTTTTTCCTGGAATACACTGAAGTTAGTGAGATCTTTTTGTAAAATATATAATGTGTGGGAAAATCGAAGGTACCTACCTACTTTTTGGAGCCAGGCGAGGGAAAAAAGGGATTCAATTTTTACACTGGCGTGGGAATTCTTATGGAAAAATACCGGCGGCCAGGACTGGAATGATGAGGGTTTTAAATATAACTAGTATTTATTATTTGCACCCGTTACAGAAGTAGGTACCTAGTGTGCTTAGGTAAGGTTTGGTTGAAGAGGGTATGAGTTAATCGCAGAAGACTTGGCACCGTATTGGACCCATCGCCATCCCTGACCTAGTGTTCTTTGCTACCATAGGATGAAAAAAAAATTGTTCTCATATAGGTAAACCTTTTCCCGTCACTTATAACTCGGGCTCCAATCAAAATTTCAATTACTATTTCTTATTTAGAGTACCCAAACAAAGTTTGAAATCGATCGGATGAAAATATAAGAATTTTCCCATACAAACTTTGACTCGCCTTTTCGCCCTTTTGGGAGTTCGAATTTCGCCAAGTAGTTCACTTTGGCCATAAAAGGAAATTTGTTTTGCTTCCTAACTCTTACCATTTGGACTGGGCGTTGAAAACCAATCAGTCAAATTTTCAGAGAATCTTTGATATTGGCTCGAGATGGTTTTATGGTTCGGTTCGGTTTTATGGCACCGCCCATACAAAAAAAAAATTCAAAATCTTATATCTCGAAAACCACCAACTCGATTAAGCTCGAATTTACAAATAATCTTAGGTATTGGCCCAGAAGTGTTTGTGTGGTGAAGATTGGTCAAAATTAGACAAAAGGGCGTGGCACCGCCCATACAAAAAAAAATTGCAAACGCTATTCTTCAACTGTCTTGGAAGCCAACGTTTTTAAAATTTGTAACATTGATATGAATAATGCATTGTCCTGAAAGACAAGAATGTTCTAGGCAATTCGATTTCTGGAAAAATAAAGAAGTTTTTTTACCACAGAGCATTACAATAAAAATTGTTTGAACTATTTTGCACTACGAAGTGTGTTGGGCGAAATATTTTTAAAAAGGATACCAAATTAAGGGAGGCCATACCGATACCAGTATGTGAGTGAGTGTTGGTAACACTATGAGTTGATTTATATCCTCCGATATCCATTGTTTTGACATGTCGACTCTCGATAGTTACTCGCAAAATACGAACCGTGTTGCAAATTTGAGAGCTGATCTCTGTCAGTGATAAAAGTATGTGCCCACTTGCGAGTGACTTTCAAAAGGTTCAAATGTCGAGAGTAAAAATCTAGCTATCCGCGAACTACTCTCAAGATTCAAGACTGTGTCCACTTGCGAGTTTGCTCTCGAGAGCTGCTCGCAGCATTTTTTTACTCTCAAATGGACACCCACCTTGAGACTTTCCATTCGATTCGTCGATAGATGTTATTCACAAGATTCATGATTGAATTTACTTGGCCTCTCATTGATGGATTATTTCAACTCAGTCGATCAATAATGCGATAATAAATCGGACCCTAAATATTTTACCCCTTTTGTATATGCAGATGTAGTTATTACAATATATAGGCTTTTGCTAAGCTAAGTTAGCTAAGTTACTGTATGTTTCAAATAAAAAGAAAATATCAGCAAGCCCTCCATTTTGACACAAAAATAGTCCACATAATGTACTGTACAGTGTACACACCCCGTGCCATTATTCCCGCATGTACTTCACAATGGAAAACGAATTAAATGCAGCATCGCAAGCAAATTGATACACTTCCTCCCTCGAACAAAATTGAATCCCAATCGACTTTTATATTTTCAAACAAAATTAATCGAAAAAATAAAAAGTTTTAGGGAAATTGAAAATTTTAAGGATATAAAGAGTAGCTATATGTTTGTCTCCTGATTTTGATATAAACAAAGACAGGACTAGTACATTTTTGGCATCTATTCAATTTCAATTGACACTTAAAAAATAAAAGTCATAAATCGCATAGTTCCCATTTCCTTTTGAAGGGGGAAATATGGCTACAATATTCTTCATAAAAGGGTCTGTTATTTGATTTCGATTTCGGATACGGAAAACAATCAAGTCGAGCAAATTCAGAGGGATAATGTTGATAAGGGTGAAATTTATTTCGTTAACGGATAAACCTTTTGTATCTATACGGAATAAAGTGATTAACATACATGTCACGACTCACGCGTCACCATCCTGCCTGCTAACTAAATTGTCGTAATTATAATGCGTGAGGTTTCAAGCGTGTTAAAAAAAAATCGCATTGGGGTGAATGAGAGTAGAATTTTCCCTTTCACATAAGAGTGTGAAGAAGATTGATTTAGTTCGATTTAGTATAAGTATCTACACAACATAAATTAAACATCTAGGTCGTCTTAGACAAACAAAGGATGTTTTTCTCAAAATTACTTACACAAACAGAATAATCAGCCATGTTGCCTGTTTTTATTTATCCCCTTGCTTGTATAAAAAAAAAACCATAAGGAATACACAAGGCTCTACTGATGATGACCCATTTCCTCTGGGTGAGTGGCTGGCTGGCCGTACAGTCAGTCCCTTGCACGTTCACCAGCCAGAGATTCGCTTGGCCAAATGGAAAGAAGCACGAATGAATGAATTAAAAGTTTGTATAAGGGTATATCGTCGAGAAAACTGCTGCAGGCCAGGCATGCTGCACGTTGAACAACTATGCGCGTTTTTCTCTGCTGGGTGTTCTTTGTGAATTTGGTTAACATTCTGTTTGATTGTTTGCGAGAGCAAAAATCACTGCATTGCCTCGAGTTTCCAACGACAATATTTTTCCTAATTGAGCTAACTATATTTCATCATTTAATTTCAGAGATTGTCAATTAATATGGAGGTCCTTTTTCCCATTTTATATAATGGATAGGAGCAGTTCTTTTTATTCTTTTGATTTTAGTTGATGTATAAAAGATTACATTCATTGGATTAACTTTCAACCACCTTTTTCTGAATAATACAATTCAAGAAGAGGGAAGCAAAATATCAGAAGGAGAATGACATAACATATATAACTAATCCATATATGTACATGTATATAAGGGGTTGATAAAGAACAATTGCGAAAAATACCTTTTGTTTACGAGCCTTTGTAGGTCGTCCTCTCCAGCCATACAAAAGGTTGTAGGATCATTAATCAACAATACAGTATACGAACTGATGCCAAGCAACCTATCCAAATCCAAAGAGCGTTCATTGTTGGCAGAGAATGAAAAATTGAGAACGAGGGTAAGGCAGCAGATCACTTCAATGAAGGAAAGAAACAGTGAGACGACTTTGGGTTGTCAAATGATATTCTGGATAGAGTGATTTCTATCGAATAGAAGAAGAGAGAATTCAAAATATCCACCAATTATTGGCACCCCTCTTATTTAATATATACCTAAGCAAATAATATGAATATTTAAACATAAATTAATAATATTTAACATATTTCCATTTAAAATATCTAGCTAAAGTTTTTTGTCCTTATTTTAAGGATTTAAGAAAAAATCGGTACTTACAAAATTACAAGTCTTTATTAAGATTCACAAGATTTCACAAAAAAAAAAAAAAAATATACACTTATAGGCGTTAAAACTTTTACTTATAAATATCGACTGAAGAGAGCCTTTAATTATAAGAACTGCTGGAGAATATTATAAATTTATTCTATTATTGGGAAAAACAAAATCTTTATCGAAAGAAGTGACTGGACCAGAGCAAAATCCCTATTGAACAGAGCGTTGCCAATTACTGAATGTGAGTTTACATTCGCCAGTTTTTTGACAGTTCAGGCGAATATTATTTTTCACATTCCCAAATCACAATACCAAACAGTCGCAGTCGGTTGTTTTTTTTTTATTCGACTCGCAAACGATAATAGGGTCCATAATAACTTCAAGTTTATATATGACCGTTAACGATATTATATCTACCTATACCTACCTATCTCTTTCCGGTACTCGCACTGTGCGACGTGAGTTACTAATTGATAACAAATTATTATCGATTCATAAGTAATAAAATATAGCGAAGCTATACAATTCACTTTCTTAGTTATAATTTATTTATAAAATTTTGTTTAAACAGTTTCTCTCATGCCAAATGGTTCTGCACTAAATAATTTGTCTGCAACTAGTGTGAAAAATTGCTTTCAGGCTCTCTATGCGGTGTAAGCTGCTTAGAAAGTATATCTGCGTGATTTTATCCGATAAGTATTTAATGCCATACTAGATGTATCTGTACGTATGTAATGTCATGTTAATGAACAAAAAAAAAAAATCCCCATAAATTGGGACTAACAACATTGTATGGTTGTGATGTGACTTAGATTTAATAAATAATTGGCAAACTTAGGAACATGACTGTTTTTAATGTTGAAGTGGGTACACATATGGTTAGGGTTCTTGAACACTATTTTCATTGGCTAAGCGGATCGAAAATATATTTATTATGAGATACAAAATGCCAACAAAATAACAAAGATTTTTAAGAGGCTTTATCGAGTTATGAAATATTTTTTTTAAATGAAACCAAAAGTGATGGTACATCCTATTGTATACGAACAACAAATAAAATCATAGCATGTACGGTTCAATGAAAGTCTTTAATTACATAGGTGTATGCTCGTTCATATAATAGGTAGGAACAGCCACTGAGTCGTTTGTAAGCTGCTTCCAATCATTATAATAAATGACCGAACAATATTTATTTAAAGGGAAGTATCTACGTGTATACGTAATTTTTGTGTTGCTACATTTTTCAATTTCAATAAGTGTTTTTTTTTTTTTTTTTGTGAATACAGTAGGTCAACGATATAATCTTATTTATATAATATGTACTAATTTCTTTTATTAAATATAGTAGCTTTTGCCTTGGTAGACAGAGATTCATTCACAATCAGTTTCCTCTATATATTTATATATCGCGAGCTGATAGTATCTCCGAAAAATATATTGGAGAAAACAGGTCAAAAATTAGATGATCAATTTGTAAGTGAAGCAAGCTGGCATCTCAACACAGATCATATCTAAGGCGTGTTTTATTGAAGATCTATACTTCAGCAAAGTAAAGTAGAATCTTCAGCATGCAATTAACATTCATAGGTTATTTTGACACTGATAGCTGTTTCCCGCTCGAAATCTTGACAGAAACGTGGTATCATATCCCCGCGGAACGAAATGAACAACTACGCTTGAACAACTTTGGGAAATATTGAAAACTTATTGCCAATGTGAGTGCTGTGTAGCCCAAACAGTGCGTTTTTTGAAAAGAAGTTTTGGCCGAAATGAAGCACCCACCGCGACTGTTGCACGAAAGTTTGTGCCACTGTTCTGCTAGTGGACAACACTCATGGTCCGCGTCGTCGCACAGACGAGAATGTTGCTGCTGTAGCCGAAAGTGTGAGACTCAATTCCCGAACATCAACTCGCCATCGATCTCAACAGCTCAACATTTCACGCACTATAGCCTGAGGAGAATTCTGCACAAAGATCTCCGATGATTCGCTTACAAGGTCCAATTGACTGAGCAATTGAAGGCACACGACCATCCGCTTCGTTATCGCTTCGCAGTTTGGGCCTTAGAGCATCTTGAATTGGACAACGATTTTAGGCAAAAAATCATCTTTTCTGACGAGGCGCATTTTCATCTCGGCGGCTACGTTAAAAATCCAAATTGACGCTTCTGGGACTGGGAAAACCCGCACGTTATTGTCGAGAAACCAATGCATCCACAAAAAGTGACAGTTTGGTGCGGTTTGTGGAGTGGTGGCATCATTGGACCATTTTTCTTCGAAAATGAGACTGCGAACAACGTTTCGGTCAACGGAGGGCGTTACAGAGCCATGTTAACGGATTTTTTTTTACTGAAATTGAAGACATGGAATTAAACGACCTCTGGTTCATGCAGGATGGCGCGCCAAGCCAATCAGCTCATGCCACAATGCGCACCAAATTCCAAAATCGTGTTATCACCCGTCTTGGCGATGTCAATTGGCCGCCTCGGAGTCGGAGCCGCGATTTGACCCCTTTGGACTTTTTTTTTTGTGTGGAACAACAATCCGAAAACGATTCAAACACTTAAGGCCAATATCATCCAAGCAATCCGTGATCTACAGACAGAATGCGCTTTTGCGAAGCCAACCGAGGTAGCCATTTGAACGACGTTGTATTCCATAATTAATGGGAATGTTTGCCCTTACTAATAAAGCCATAATACATGAACAAAATTTAATTTTGTTCATTTAATTGCATTTTTAAAAAGAAACTTGTATTTGGCCCACCCTGTACCCTCTACATGAGACTTCCAAGATTCACCACTATAGGTATTTCTTCCAAGTAGACGTCACTTGACAGTATAGCTCATGTTGACACCTTTCTACTAGACCATCGGTGTCTGGTAAACTACGTTTCGGCCCATGATTTTTCTGCAAGCGGATACTAGAAGAACATCGAATCAAACAAAACCCAGAGACATGCAACAAAAATATACAAGTTGAACCTAATTTATCACAAATTCTACTCGAAACAGTTTTATTTAACATTCGTCTTCAATAAAACACACCTAATATCAGACTGAGCCACTATCTACGCCACTATCTTTCGGCCAAAACTTGTGTATGTTTTCAAACAAAGGTTCATTCAAACTGTCCCCAACCCCACCCCAATAGCCAAAGTTCTTGTATGTCATTAATTTCAAAAATTGCATGAAAAGCCTTATCTGCCGAGGAGTTTGTATTCCTCAATGACTTTTTATGAATTCGAAAATAAATTTTGAAAATCATACTATCTATATTTATCTATATAATTAATAACTCAAGTCTTTGCTTCATCACAATGCGGACATTTTTATATCTTTAAAGTCGTGTCGACTCTTTTCAAAAGCTCACTTAGCATTGTTCTCAACATAAGAAATATCTTTAGATGGGTGTGTTTAACGACGAAAATAAAACGGCAGCGTTCAGTAAATTTTATATTTTGATATTTATTGGAGTTTCGTACTTTTTCATTTTTAACTTTCTCGTATACGTAGTAAGAAAAAGATATTGGGCCTTACCAATAATCAATTTTAGTCTTCAACTTAAATATTTTGACGGACACAATGGATCATTTTATATGGAAATTTTCGCCATTGTGACTTCGTAAAAGTTAGCCTGGACCCTAAAAATGATTATTAGTTTTCGTACAAAATTTCGAGCTCGAGATTTTGATCAATTCTGATATTACGATGATAGGGGAACTCAAAAAAGTGGGTCTCGCAATTCTGTCCGTCCGTATGTCTGTCTGTCCCATAGCTGGGAAATCTAAACGCTTGGACGGATTTGTTTCAAACTTCGTATTTAGAGTTTGTGGGCTTCCCGATAGGAGGCATTTTTTTTTGTCTTATACTAGCCCTAATATTAACGGTACTTTCCATATAAAATGTTTACAAAAATTTAAACAATTTAGATTTTTTCGAAAACGGCTCTAACGATTTGAACCAAAATTTATAGTTAAGCTAATGTAAGGCATGCTTAACATGCTGCATACCCAGTTTTTCGCTAAAAAAAAAGGCACTTTTGAAAATAGGTTTTTTCTCGAAAACGGTATAAACGATTTTAGCAAAAACTTATTTTTAAGGTACTACATATCGTCATTCTTAGCTAGATAGCAAACTCGTTTTTCTCTAAAATGACTTTGCCTTTGATATCCACCCAAATCGCTAATAATAGTACTATAAGAAATTGCTCATATCTGAAAACGCCATTTTCGATTTGGATGAAAATATAACTGCTAGGTATAAATGTTTATATCCTAAATAATATTTTTTACTCAGTTTTCAGTTAAACAGTTTCGTAACAGTGGTTTTCGAATCCAAAATTGTAACATTTGTCAGAATAATTTTACAAAAAACCGCTTTAACGATTTTGATCGAAATACATATTTAAGACAACATAAGCATTCTAAACATGATCACGTACTTAGTTTTTCTCAAAAAACTCAAATATAGCCGTTTTATGAATATTTCTCAAAAATGACAAACCAAATCCCGATCTGTATTCACACACGGTACATTTTTGTAAAGGCCAAAACGTCAGTGGCAATATAATTCATCGCCTACATGCCTCCTTCAAGTGTCAGAGTTCGTGGTGAAATTTGAAAGAAAGTAATAAAGTGCTGTAGTTAATACACAAGGCTTCAGTTACTAAATTTGAGTAAATCTTGAGTGGGTATGGAATATGTTTAAACAACGTGTTAAAATGCCAAAAGTTATTTGCATTCAATTGGGCCTGTCATAACTACAATTTTAACTGATAAGTTAGTTTTTGCATTGAAGAGGTATATTTAAGACATTTAAACAAGCACTCAAATCTAGTAAACATTCTAGAATGTTTGTTAGCACTGTCCAGTTTTGGCACATATTTTGCTAAATGTCATAAAAGATGTGATTTCATTGAGGACGTCATACAATTTGAGAAATTAGTTGAATTGACCATGATTCCACTGGGCTACTATAAAATTCACAGTCTTGATCCATTTTTAAAGCCTTTCGGCATAAATTTCCTTGGTGTACTATACAATGGTACTTCATCAAAGATCAAACGAGAGTTTTTGGGATGGCATCGTCTTCTATTAATTTTACAAGCCATTCTTTTTACCGATCATACCTGGGGGGCATCATTCGAACTACACTTCCTGGGGATATATTTCCAGAAATCTACAATTTGCAGCAATTTAAGTGCAGAGCTAACATACATCTACAAGCATCTCGGGCGCTGTTAAATCGTTATAGGTTCGCCTTTCCCGGGAAATATTTAAAAAAATATATAGGTATATTGGAAAGTAACCAGGAAATGTTTAATTTTACTACTCTTGATTGTGTCGTGTCTTTTAATGATTTCTAAAGAAGTTATTTCTCCAGTTACATCATATTCGTCATAAATACTTCTAATAAAAATGCTTTCAGTACTTTTATCCATGGCCAAAGAATAAAATTTTAAACTAGAGGCTTTCATTTTAAAATCCTTTTCGATAGACTTCCCAAGATCGCCAATTCTCCTGGACATTAGTTTGATGAGACAAATGCATATCACTTTTTTGTCTTTATATCTGCAACGCTTTCCATACATTCCTTAATAAAATCGCCATCCGAAAATGGTTTCGACTGTTGCCTGAGATGTAAAACTTTTTTTTTAGTACCATTAATAGGTCTTTGCGACACATTCTTTGATACGAAATGTACAACACAATACACTAAAAGGAGGGAGCGTAAAGATCACTAGCATGAAAGTGCACAAAGCAATCTTTAAATATTTTTTGGCCGCAAGCCGCGGATTCGACAGCCTTGCTCTATCTAGACGGAGTAGGGAAAAAAAGTGATAGCTCAAAATACGCAGGGAAGTATTGTCTAAAAGTGGTTTCATGTTTTTTTTTTGTATTGATTTAGATTTAGATTGATTTTTTACTTTAATTTATCAATGCACAAAGTTTCAAATTGATACGACGAACGGTTCGGGAGTTATGAAAATGGCCCCCTTAAAAGGTTTCATCGCCAAAAATTTGGGCCCCAAGGAAAACCTCCAAAATTGAGGAAATCAATTTTCTTAAAGTCGATCGGGTGTAAAATACAAAATTTCTTATACAAACTTTGACCCCCCCCCGCCTTAAAGGCTTGAAATTGAAAATATCAAAGCTCTTTTAAAAACGTACAGAGTTTCAAATTGATACGACGAATGGTTCGTGAGTTATGAAAATAGCCCCCCTTAAAAGGGGTCAATAGCTCCATTAACTGGGGCTCCAAGCAAAACTTGCAAAATCGAGGAAATCAATTTTCTTGAAGTCGATGGGGTGAAAAATACAAATTTTCTCATACAAACTTTGACCCCCCTTTTACCCCCTTAAAGGGGTGAAATTCTAAGTATCAAACCTCTGTTAAAAATTTAAAATTGTCTTTCTAGGGCAAAGGCCTTGGACTGGGCATTAATGAGTCAGTGAACGAATGAATGAATTGTAATTTCAATTTTTATTTATAAGATATTTTAAATTAAGCTACAATTACAAAATTTATTCGATTTTATTCTTCGAGTTTTTCTTGTATGAAACGTAACCATTGATAGGATCATAAACTTCACAAAGCGATAACATAGACCTTTTTTTATCGCACTTTGGACATTCACTTTATAAATTTCTTTAGCTGAGTGCCGCTACACATTTTGTTAGATGGCTATAGTTTACTGTGCGTCCATATAAAAGATAAGATTAAACAGTTCGGTTCAATGTTCACAAAGACCCTATTCACGGGGGTATTCCATTTGTTAGATCTATCGAAGCACTTTAGTTTATCGTATTCTTCGGTTCAGTTCGGCTCCGTAATGTACAAGTTTTTAATACTCTCCGCATCGGTATTCGCTGTGATCTTGATAGCACAATCAAATGCGGCACAGCAATATAATTTGGATAGCCTAAAAGCACAATTTCTTCCAAAAGAACTCTCCGGAACTAATTTCACATTAGACGATGCTAAAAATATTCTCAAAGAAAAGTGTCGAAAGGTTTCCGGGAACAATGAGACAATATTCCTACAAGCACAAGCGGGTGCAGCTGAATTCATGAAGTGTATTTCGGGATTGGCCAATTTGACACAATTGCAAACAGAAATCGAAATAGCCAAGCCTATGGGTGAACTAGATACGGTTTTTTCTAGATATTGCGATAAGATGCCACAAGTCGAACGGTGTGTTAATAATTTCAACAATAAAATTCAACCATGTCTAAGTACTGAGGAGAAGGCACAAAATGCCGTCATGCTACGAATTGCGACAAGACTACTTGGATTTATATGCTATAAAGGTGGTAATCAAATCGCTCTTTTTGTCGCTGAAGAGGGTCCCGAATGTCTTGAAGCGAATAAAGAAAATATAAATGGTTGCATGAATGCCTCGTTTGCGGGCTACATTCCAAAGAACGGAATTCCAGATGTTAATAATCTACCAGAGTTTGTTATTGGCAAGAAGGAGTGCATCGATTTACAGGACTTTGAAGAGTGTGTTTTGTTTTATTTGGAAAAATGTAATGATATAACTCCATCCAATTTAATCGAGTCTATGTTCAAATTTGTTAATAACGAAACCAAGTGTCAGCCAAAAGCCATCGATAAGTCTGCCCGAAGTGATGGATCATCACCGCTTATAAATGTCGCAATCATAGGCGCAATTATTATATTTTTTATGCAAAGAGTTATTTTTTAAGTGCGTTTATATGTATATTCATGTGTAATTTAGATGAGTAAAGTAATAATTTATTTTTTCACTTAAAAGAAGTGATCTTTCATTAGTTCAAAGTCTTCAAAACGAAATAGGGGTTACACGAGGTCTAGGTGTTGTCATTGAGTGAATTTAATGTTTTACTAGGCCTTAATTTTTGACAAATATATTTTGTAATAAAAAAAAAAACACATTTTGTTTCCATTTACTAAAATGTGACTAAATAAATAATCGTGGTTGATAAACGTCAGGCACTGCTTATGGCTGTCCAACGATACGTTTATTGGGCGGCATCAGTTTTAATCATTTTTAGCGACCTTCAATTTTACAACCCCCAATGGGGATACATATTATATGTTCCATAAAAATTCCGTTGTCGGTTTTATTAAATTTAAGATAAAGACTAAAAATAATTATTATTAAACGAATGGGCCGTTTCATGTTTTGAATATTTTGAAAACCGACTACAATCAATTTTATGTGACGTAAATGAGTATAGTTGTCACATAGCAAATGTGATGTGTTGTTTACTCATGGATTTGACATTTAAACGAACTCGGGAATACCAAAAAGTTTTCAAGTCAAGAATAAATTCAAGAAATGAATAAAGTTAGTGGAGTAATGTTTTTATAACCAACTCGGGAACCATCAACTATTTTTCATTACTATTCATCGATTAAATAACAAAAGTTGTTGGTCTATGATTATTGACTTGTATTATGCACATGAGTACGTATTAGTTTTAAGCGTCAATTAATTTATTAACCACTCACCTACAACATATAGAAACTCAACCAGGAAGAAGAACCTTAATCATCAATAAGGCTTATCGAATTTATACTGCAGTTTTTTTTAATCGGTCGATATTGGTCAATGACTAATATTAGGAAAGTATGTATTACTATTTTCATTTAGAGGTGATTTCGTTTCGATAATTTGTATATATAAAAAACATATTTATTCATGTGTTATCTACTTTAGATTTATAGATGCTCGTGCACAGAAGCTCTGTAGCTAGGGTGTTGTTGTTAAGCAAAAGGTTCAACTATTGAAAAATAAAATACACATTTTTTTTATTGACCAACGTCTTGAGCAGCTAAGGACCGGCCTAACTGGAGAGGCTTGTTAGTTGAGGCCTCGGTTTACTCCGAACTGTAGAGTAAGTAAGTAACCTCTTGAGCTTTTCGATGCTGCGCATCCTTACAGTGAGTCTCTTACAGATACTCAGGGCGGCATGCAAAGATCTGGACTTGTTGCGACGAATACTTTTCTACTAACAATGTAAAGGGTTGGCCAAATACAAGCTTCTTTTAAAAAAATGCTATAAAATGAACAAAATTACATTTTTTTTCGTGTATCATGGCTTTATTAATAAGAGCAACAATTCCCATTAATTATGGAACCCAACGTCGTCGTTCAAGTGGCTGCCTCGGTTGGCTTCACAGTAGCGCATTCTGTCACTCCAATTTTCCAAGACCTTGTTGATGGTTTCGGGCTGTAGCTCACGGATTACTTGGATGATATTGGCCTTAAAGTGCTTGAATCGTTTCCGGATTGTTGGCATAACATCGGTCTTTCCCCACAAAAAAAGTCCAAAGAGGTCAAATCGCATCTCCGAGGCGGCCAATTGACATCGCCAAGACAGCTGATAACACGATTTGGGAATTTGGTGCGCAAAAGATCGATTGTGCCATGGTTTGTGTGGCATGGCGCGCGCCATCCTGCGTGAACCAGAGGTCGTTCAACGAAAGAGTTACTATAACAAAGTAATTGGATGTCCTAACGGCTCATGGGCATTCTGGTCCATGGCAAAGGCAATCAGTAATAACTTTAGTAGCTCTTCCTTTCCACCTCTAGTAAAAGAAGACGGCACGTTAGCAACAACACCTAAAGAAAAGGCTGATCTTTTCGCTAGCATGTTTTCTATAAGAATTCCACCCTAGATTCTGCACAACCAGAGCCACCAAATATCCCGTGGGTGCAATCATCGATGGCAGAAGTGAAATTTCAGCCTCGAATAATTCAACGCATCCTTAAAGAACTAGATTGTAATAAGGCAACTGGACCCGATGGTATCCTGGCTATTGTACTCAAGAGCTGTGCACCAGAACTTGCACCTGTACTATGTAAGCTGTTTAGCATGTCGTACTCCCAGAAGACGTTTCCTTCTTGCTGGAAGACCGCTCGCATTCAACCTATTCCAAGGAAAGGGAGGAAATGTCTGCCACAAAACTATCGTCGAATAGCGTTACTTTCAATGCTCTCAAAAGTAATGGAAAGGGCAATAAATGTCGAAATAATGAAATATATAGAAGGCCACCGGTTAATAAGCGACAGGCAATACGGATTTCGGAGCCGTCGTTCCACTGGAGACCTGTTAAGCTACGTAACGCACTTATGGACGCAAGCAATTGAACAACACGGCGAATCAAAAGCCGTAGCCTTGGGAACATCAAAGGCATATGACCGAGTCTGGCATAGAGCTCTATTAGGCAAGTTAGCGTCTTATGGATTACCACAACAACTCTGCGGTTAAATGCAAAATTTTCTTCTGGGAAGATCGATCCAAGTTGTTGTAGATGGTCTATCATCTAATTCGTTTGCTATAAATGCAGGAGTGCCCCAAGGATCTATTCTATCTCCAACTCTATTTCTTCTCCACATCAACGATTTGCTTGGATCGACAAATAATAATATCTACAGCTTTGCAGATGACAGCATTCTTATATCCTCCATCTCGAACAGTGGGCCAGTGAATTCGGCTACATCACACAGTCAGAGATGTGAACAAATTAGTTCTCTAAATGATGATCTGGACAAAATCTTGCAGTGGAAAAAAAAACTAGGTTGTATTTAAATCAAACAAGACACAGCTCACAATATTTTCTAGGAAAAATGCAGCAACAGTTCCTTAGATCCAAATGGATGACCATCCAATCCATCCCAAGGACTCAATGCACCTTCTAGGAGTCACAGTCAATTCAGGAATCACATGGCAGGACCACATCGCAAGATCGGCGTCCGCTAAGTTGAGCTACCTATTTAGAGCAAAGAGGTACTTTAGCCCCAAGCAACTTCTCCTTCTCTACAAAGCTGGAATACTGTTCCCATATATGGAGCTCGGCCCCAAAACATTCACTTAACCTACTTGACAGCATACAGAGACGAGCAGTTCGACTTATTGGAGACCCTACACTCACATCGAATATACAACCGTCGCTGACCTATGCTTGTTCTATAGGTACTTCCATGGTAGATGGTCTGAGGAACTCAAAGACATTATCTATCCCTCGAAATGCAACTTTTGGGAGCCTCACAAGACTGGCTGCTAATGCTCATGACCACTTGACAACCGCGAGGACATCAACTTTCCAAAACTCCTTCTGTTACAGGACAAGCAAACTTTGGAACTATCGCTTCCTGGGTATATATTTCCAGAAGTATACAATTTGCAGCAATTTAAGTGCAGAACTAACATACATCTGCAAGCATCTCGGGGCGCTGTTGAAGCGTCCGCCTTTCACGGGAGAAGTATTTAAAAAACATATATATATATATAAGACCCTCATCATCCCAGTTCTGCTCTATGGGGCAGAAACATGGACGTTATCAAATACCGATGAAGATCTCCTTTGTCGCTTCGAACGCAAAATTCTTCCAGTGATTTTTGGTCCCGTTTGAGTTGACGGGCTTTGGAAGAGGAGATCTAACAGCGAACTCTACGAGCTGTACAGCGACATCGACCTGGAATCGTTTCTTCCGTAAACGAGCAATACGTGACGGAATTTGTTTTTGCTTTGCGTGGAAAATCGGAAGAAACGATTCGGCCCCTGGGTCAGAAAAGTACGCATCAGTCGTCTAAGATGGCTACGACATGTTGAGTAAATGGACACCAGCGCCCCGGTCTGAAGAGTCTTCGATACCAACCGGAATCGCAGTAGAGGAAGACCTAGCCTTAGGTGGCGCGCACAAGTGGAAGGGGACATCAACCAACAGGAGGTGGTTAGCTAAAGATCGGGCTAATGGGAGAGGCGTACTTATTCAGGCATAGATTCACTCCGGACTGTAGCGCCATCTAAGTAAGAAAACTGTTATTATTCCGCTACATATTCACAAGATTGATACAGGGAAGTAAAATAATAAAGAATCGAAAGGTAGGTATAACCATTACATAAAATATTTATGAAACATTTAGTAACCTCTTCTTTAATCCAAAACTTTCATTTCAACTAAGTAAGTCTAACATAACAATTAATCTTACATTTCACAAATGATTTATATTTTTTTTTTTTTCAACAAAAAATTTCAAAACGAGAATGAAAAATCTATTATGTACCTATATTACACTTAACAAACACTCTCTACTCTTTATCATTTTAAAACTGTCATTATGTTCAGAGGTGTACGATATTGATCACTAAAACAAAGAAAGGAAATTGCTAAATGAACTGAATATTGCTATCGCTGTTATAATTACCTAACGACATTCGGTCTAGAGCTATATGAAGTCCAATAATAGACTATTAGGGATTGTATTTCCAATTAGAAAAAAATAATCGTTGCTTTTTATCAATTAACTCTGGTCCCTTTTCAGTTATATCGATAGAAAGCTAATGGTCATCATTTATTAGCTGTTAGCCAAAAGATTATGACAAGTATGACTTGTATTACCTTTAAAAATACATTAAAATTTGTTTACAAATGAAATTGTTTTGTTTTGGTGGTTTGTTGTATCTTAAAAGTCCAAAAATATACACCAGATGTGTATTGAAATATTCACTCGCCGCCACGCTATTTTTTGTGTATAACAGTCTGAAATCTAGAAAGGGATTAATGACTGTGTAAAAAATTTCAAAGAATTATAAAACTAAGAAACAGATGTCTTTTACATATTTCCAACCGGCGTTAAACATAATCTGGATTCAGTGAAGTTAATCGTCATCGTCAAGCACGCTCATGCACAATGCACATGTATCTATGTAGTTTGTCTTTGTATCTATGGTCGTATAGTAGATCAGAAGATATAGATGGAGACAAAAAGCAATCAAAATTACTTCGTGGGTGCGGTTGTGTCACAATCACTTCACAGTGTTGCCTAATACAGAACTGAACTAAAAATGAAAATGTTATGTTTTTGTATATACATTATACATTGCACGATACATGATTTTAAAAATATAAAATTCAATAGCACAACATTACAGAAGCTATAAATAACTTCCGAAGTAAATTTTCCATAAGTACTGTAGTAGATCTTTGCGGGGGGTATGGGGTTGGGATTTTATTTTTTTCTTAACAAATTCAGTGAATTGGAAATATTCAGGTTTTGAATTCCGCGCGATTTATTAATACGACGTATACTAACCGATGACAGCGGCTGATTCATTCGGTCTCAATGAAAGTTGCTTCGTGTTTGTGGGTTTAACGTTTATTATGGGGTTTTTGTTTTATACACGAGCGTTAAAGAGAAAAGTGAATTAATCATTTAGTATTGAAACCACCTACAAATTTTCAAAAAATGTAACTTTTTTGGTTTCTTTCTCCACGAAAAATTGAACCTGATGATGGATGAACGGACGCAGTCTGGTTACACGATAACTCAACAGTTGAAAGTGGATTTCTACAATAGGCCTGTTTTATTGAACACCTATATATCAGCAAAGGTAAAGGAAAGTAGACGAATGTCCCATAAAACAATTAAGAATGACATTTTGTGATAAAGTGTTTCGACCTTTGGTTTGATTTAAGGTTTTCGTAGTACCCACGAGTTGGAAGTAAATGGCGCTAAAAAAAATTTACCAGTGTATGAACACAATCACCAGAAAGGTGTCAACATTAATTATAGCTACTCCAAAGAAAATTCTATACAGCGGAATTTATTTGATTTCCTTAAAACGCCCCTAACATTAAACATTAGGTAAACACTTAAGCAGCCCTTAGGTGACTTCGGAAACAATTGTTATATTTTTGTAAGCAGTGTTGCTATGTCATTGGGATGATTTTTCTTACGGAAACATTTTTACCCTCTGTATATTGTTAAAGTTTCCATTATTTTCCCATACTGTTATGTTTGAACAAAAATAAAAGAAACACATTTTTTTTTAAATAGAGAAAGCTATATTTTGAACCTAAGGTTTTTCAACAGTCTTAAGACATTTTTCTCTTTCTTCGTTTCGTTCTACAAATATTCTACAAGACTTCTTCAATCTCGTACTGGAGCTGATAGTGCGCAGGGCAGGTGTCAACACGGAAGGCACTATCTTCAATAGGTCCGTTCAGCTGCTGGGGTATGCGGACGATATTGAAATCATCGGTTGCTCCCAGCCTGCAGTGATAGAAGCGTTCAGGACGATTGAAGAACAGGCGAAATCCGTTGGCCTTGAAGTAAATGAGGACAAGATTAAGTACATGCGATCAACAAACAAACAATCATCTGTCCACCGCCTATGACACTATTGATAGCGACAATTTCGAGGTAGTTAAGGAGTTCACCTACCTCGGAGTAAACATGAACTCCACGAATGACACCCTAGTGGAGATCCGGCGAAGAATTACCCTAGGAAAACGTTGCTACTTCGGTTTGCCAAAACAACTGGGTTCAAAACTCCTAACTCGAAGGACGAAATGTGTGCTCTACAAAACCCTCATCCTGCCAGTTCTGCTTTATGGCGCCGAGTGCTGGACGATAAGCAAGGAGGGAGAGCTGATACTGGGCTCCTTCGAAAGAAAAATACTTCGGCGGATTTTTGGTCCTATGTGCGAGGAGGGCGAATGGAGGAGAAGATACAACCGCGAACTCTATGAGCTGTACCAAGATGTGGATGTAGTCCAAAAAGCCAAAACACGTTGACTACATTGGCTCGTACACATCGAGCGAATGGACAATAATGCTCCAGCTAAGAGGATCTTCGAATCCCAGCTCCCAGGGAAGTCGGAAGACGGAACCTCCGTTTCATAGAACAAGCCATCGCGGATGCCAGAGCGCTTGGTCTGGACAACTGGAAGCAGCGTGCCCGAGATCGTAGAGGATGGAAGGCTGCAGTGTCTCAGCCAGAGACCCTACACGGGTCGAGAGCAGTGTAGCCAACTTAGGGGGTTTCCCCCTAAATTTGGGGTGAAAAAAAGTGTATGGGGGGTTTTTTAGGGGGTAAAATAGTTTAGGGGATTTTTTAGGGGTATCATAATTTTTTTTTTTTAATTAAACACCAACAGATCTGCTTAGTGTGACCTAAATTTAATGATAGGTCTGTTTTTTTTCCACATCTATCTCAGTGAAGTAAAGTAAAGTAGGATTTTTAACACGTAAATACAACAACTATATAGAGTCTCGAATGTGTCAAACACTTCGTAGTTGTTGTAATTGCGTGTTAAAAATCCTACTTTACATTACTTCACTGAGATAGATGTGGAAAAAAACAGACTTGATAGTAACAACATCTGGTGGTGAGTAGTGTACTTACCTACTGCAACACCAGAACATTTGACTGATAATCAGCTGTTCATCTCATAAATTAATTTGTTCAGAAACCAGAAAATATGCCGAAAGAAAAAGAAAAAAAAAAATATTGACAAAAATCAACCAATATATGGGAGATGTTTTATTGAAAGGTTTGTCTTACATTTTTATTAAATTATTTTGTAAGGAAGTACCTATCCTATGTATGTATATCGTTTACAGATTGGATATCGCCAAATCCATAATAATTTTCCAAATGAAGTAAATAAATCAAAGTTTATTTAAGTTTTTAATGAAAGTATTTTAATTTATTTAAAATTACAGAATCTACACTTAAAAATACTAAAAAATTTATAAATCAATTTATAATGTCAATTTAGGGGGTTTTGCCTTAATTTTAGGGGGTTTTGACATCACTTTTAGGGGGAACAAATTTCAAATGTTGGCTACACTGGTCGAGAGCCCGATAAGTAAGTAAAGTCTACAAATATTTAAAATATATTTGAACTCATTTGGGATCATTTACTGAACCGATGAAAACATTTTCAAATAAGTTTGAAGTTCGGAAGCGTTCTTTTGGGATAAATGTCGCTTAGTGATACAGAGTGCTAATTATTGGGATCTTTTTGATTAGACAATTAATAACCTCACTTGGCTATGAAAAGAAATATTTCCGATAAACCGCGAACTATTCTATTCAGGGCTTGGAAATACGTCGACTCTCGACAAATTGAATCTGTAGGGACCTGGCAAAAAGTTCAAATTATTGATAGTTTTATTTAACGAACGTTGTAGGTATTTATCGTCGCCTAATTTTTTTTTAAGAGTTTTATTTTTGAGAGTCGACTGTATATACAGTGAGCGTCAACAGTGAGTGAACATCAATGCTGTTTTCATTTGTTTTTGGAGTCTGAAAACAATTTTGTTTAAATACCTATAAAATATTGTATGCTGTAGAAATGAAATACGTTTTGTTATTGTTATTTCGTTATGAAACTTTTTACAAATTATATTGGGTTTTTAGACTTGTTTCCAGACCCCAAAGAAAACTCTAAGGAGCATCGGTGTTTACTCACTTTTGACGCTCACTGTCGATTTATTGGGCATATAGATCCCGAAATTCTCCAATGAATGTGCCAAAATTGCATTAACAGGCATGACTGCATTAGCCATTTTTCATAATTATTTAAATAAAAAAAAAACTAAAAGCAGATCATTTTTGTTAAACTGTTTGTCTACGATCTGAGGTTGAAATTTATGTGAATATTGGTTCTTCTTTACGTTGATAAAATTTCCCACAGAATAGCACTGGAGCCGAAATGTTTTCCCTTTTTCCCATGCGATGGTTTTTGAGGCGTTATCGCCTAAAACCCGAAACCATAACGCCCAAAGTAATCAACTGCAAATTCTTTTTTATTTCTACTTTGTTGTTTATTTTTGGGCGTTATGCATCTTTTGGGCTTTATTTCTAAATTGATTTGGGCGTTATTACCTAATAGTACGTTTACACCGCACCTAAATTCAGAATTTCAGCCAAATGTTCAGCACTTGAGGTCAAATGTTCAGCATTTCGCCATATATATTTTCCAACATTTCGAAATGTTGGATTTCAGCGAAATGTTGAATTTCATAGCTGCATTCGAAGGTTTGTCAAATCGAACAAACCTCAACACGATTTTCGCATGTCATTTGATTACTTTTCAGCTCGTTGACAAAAAAAAAAAAAAAACATCTGTCAAAAAATTTTAAAATTTTGATATTAAGCAATGGATTTTTATATATTATCAATGGATCCTAATTAAGCTACAACAAAAGAAAGAAAATACCGATGAAGAATTTTTTGTTGAGCTTTGGGAGCAGAGAATGCGTGAGTTTTGTGGCAACCGTAAAAATAGCCACGTATCGTGAACTCCATATCTCTATATTGAGTCAGCAAAATATATGTCTGAATTATCACTTAAATTCATGTTTAGATTGATAGATATAACTACAAAATTAGTACTTTAGGAACAAACCACTTCTGATTTGTAAAACACAAAAAACATCAGTAGGTAATTAATTCTGACACTCGCTGTCATTTGAAATGTTGAAGTTTCAGTGGGAACGCAGAATTGGATTTCGAAATTTTGTCTGCGTAGTGTTGAATTTAAACGTGTAAAAGTTCTATAACGCCCGGGTTTTGACCATACAAATTCCCACGAAAAGGTAAATTTACCACAACTTATTAACACTGTTTGTAAGCAGTTTCCACTCTTGCTTTGCTAAATGCAGTTGATGAGAAACTATTACAAAATCGATGGAAAACTATAACAGAAAACTAAAAAATCTGATATGTACATAAAAGTACTTGTTTGAATAATTAAAACCGACATTTAGCAGTTTTTTTGACAGATTTATTTTCGAAATAAAAATATTTTAAATGGAGAACAAATCGAAGCAAATATTTTCTTAGATACATTTTGCTTTGGAGGACAATCAGAAGTGGCGTGGAAGTATGTATTAATTGCTGAGCCTTATTACTGAGTTGTTGGTCCGGGGTTAATATAATTTCCTTCACGTGATAAAACTTTTAGTTTAAACAAATAAGTATCGACTTTAAATAGATAACCATTTGACATTTTTTGAGATTTTTTTTATGACACACACGGCTGTTGTGTTGAATTTTAGTTCACTTGAGTGGACAAACAAATAATTGGATGAATTGTGTGCCTTCGTTGAACCAAGCGTTCTCTTATCATAATCAAATATTGCTGAAAGGAAATATTTCTCAAAAGGGTATGCATACCTATTAAAACAAAATGAATCACATGTGATCAGAATGATTCTCAGAATAATTGATTACTAGTTTCAGTGAAACATTTTCTATCTTTTCAAATAGAAGAGATTTTCCATGTTTTTGGGACATTTGGGACAATTTAAGGAAATAAAATAGTAATAAAATTAATACTTAAGTTAATACGTTAATTTTTGTAATAATTCTATAACATTTGCAAACGGCCCTTATAGCTTTCCACAAAATAAATAATTCAAATGTTTTGGTTTCAATCATATATAGAGAGATAGTGGTGGAAATAATAATAGAAACAAACTGGTTCTTCGTCGCTTATCGAAAAAATAAAATGTTTTCGGGAAAAAAGATAAATTAAACCCATACTAATAGTTTTAATACAATGTAATAAAGAAATGTAACATTAAAATGTTTAATAAAAAAAGAAGAGAAATAGTGAATAAATGTCGATTCTGGTTTTCCTTAATTTTGGCCTGGAAAAAATAATAGAAACAAATTAGTTTTTCTGTTTTTTTTTCTGTTAGGAATTCATTTACAGTAAAGGTGTTTCATATCCTTTTAATACTTGGTCGTTGCGCCCTTATTTTTTATAACTGCTCCACATCTTCGTCGCATGGAATGAACCAACTTGGCACAGGTCTTGGGAGTTATAGAGTGTCATGCATTTTGAATAATTGGCCACAGTTTTTCCTTATTTTGGCTCTGCAGCCTCCGATCCTGCGCATAAGGGTGTCCCATAGATGTTCTATCGGGTTAAGATCAGAAGATTGTGATGGCCACTCCATAACATTGATTTTGTTTTTTCTGAAACCATTCTTTGGCCAACTTTGAGGAGTGCTTGGGGTCATTATCCTGCATAAACTCCCATTTAATAGGCATGTCCTCTTCAGCAAATGGCAGGATAACATTGTTTAAGATTTCCACGTAGTCTACGTCACACATTTTATCCTTTATCATGAAAAGTGGACCAACCCCAGATACTGAAAAACACCCCCAAATCATTAAATTTCCTTTGCCATGTTTAACTGTCTTCTTTGTATATTTGGCATCGAATTCGGAATTCTTTGGTCGTCTGACGTACATTTTCCCATCGGAACCAAACAAATTGACCATAATTGACCTTGGTTTCATCCGATCATAAGACGTTATTCCAATTAGCACGGTGGAGGTGTTTGTTGGCGAAACTTAGTCTCTCTTTAGTATTTTTATTGCTCAAGTATGGAACTTTTCTAGGACTTCTCCCAGGAAGACCTGCTTCCTTTAATCTATTTCTTATTGTACGACTTGCAAGGGATGCGTTTAAATAATTTTTTTTTTAAAAATAGTTTCTTTTTGCATAGTCGTATTAACAGTTTGTCAAATCATGGAGTCTTTTTTCGTTTTCTGCATCTGGTTTCTACTTTGGGACGTGAATGGATAGCTAAGAATACTTTTTAGACCTTTTTCTTTTAGAACATTTTACGACCTTAGCTATTTCATACATTGTTTTGCCGTCTTTTTTATCACCTCACGCTCAGAACTGGTGCAAAGGACTCCTAGACCCATTTTGACAAAATGTTAATTTCATAGTTTTAAGATTTTCTTCTAAAAAGCACTAAATTACAGGATAAACTAATTTACAACTATTTCAATTAAAACAATACCGAGCTTTACTTCAAAATCACTGATGCCGACTGTGGTAATCGTTTGTTTCTATTATTTTTTCCAGGCAAAATAACATTTTTGCTCAGACTTTTTACTGTTAGACGAAAACTAAAAGCTGATAAGAGCGAATTGCTGCAGCATTTCGAAGTACTTTTACCTAGCATTTGAGTATAGAATTGATTTCGGAGAAAGACCAAATTGTATGCAGTTAATGATGGTTCAGCATTATGTAAATACTTGTTTCTATTATTTTTTCCATCACTGTATATATTTATTTAATAATTTATTATTATTATTTTTTATTTATTTATTTTTTTTTTATTCTTTTTTCGTCATATGAAGTTTTTTTTCGTTGTTTTCCTTCAAAATAAATAATATTTAATTAAATGATACGTATTAAATCGATTAAAATATTTCAGCTGAAATATATAAATGTACTCCTATATCATATCTCGTGTACTGTAAATTGTGCGGTGGCTAGCCTTTGTACATTTTTTGTAACGAAATAAATTCTATCTATCTATCTGTCAATCAAAGGCCATACTATAGGTCTGTGACATATTATTCCAAATTGCGAGCCACAGTCTATGGGTTATGATGGCATAAACACTAGTGTTGTTCCATCGTTAAAATTTAATGTGATCATCAATGAATACATATCCAAGTCCAAAGATACGAGTATCCTAAAAAGTCAACTTAAAAGATTGAACGTCTTCATATTGTTGTTAATGCTATTAATGAGTATATTAGAATTAGGCAGACATGTTCAAGGACAGATCTTGCACAGCAACGACTTTTTCAAAATCTCCCTACGTAAGAAGGAAGAGGAAACTATCATTCACTTTCTCTGCACCTGCCCTTGCCAATATCTATAAACCTTATGGAGAAAGGTACTTACGTTTAATAATTTCAGTTTTCAGTATTTCCTAACACCATTAACACTTCTTTGATAGTAGCAAATGGTTTGCATGAGTAGGTAGTTTGCAACGTATTCCAGAGGTTTACAAAATATGCTGATCATCATTCATCGGACTAAGTGACTTCTCATCAAGAGCTACTTTAACTTAACTAAACTAAGTCACATTCATAGGTATACGAACACATATTATATGTCCACATTCATACCTATACACTTTTTTAACAAATCTTAAAATGTGGCCTCTTAAACATTGTGCTCGTTATAGATAAGTACACCCTTAACAAAAAATAGCTTAAGCCCCATAATTTGCGCCTGCGTCTTCTGTAATGCAATGAACGTCTTAAGCGGCAACATCATTTGAATGTAAATGTGCTCTGCGTCTTTGTAAGACGCAAATCTTATTTATTTCGGCCAACTATTTAAATAGTTGGTGCAACAAGTCTATATAGAACAGTGGACATATTTTGGAACGATTCGATTAAGTGCGTTTTTATTTGAGGTTATTTTATGCCGAGTCCGAATGGCTGAATTGGGAAACTTTCTCAGGACAATTATTACCTATACTCTCGCATGTTTGTTAGATGTTTGCGTAGTAGAAAAATAATCGGAAATCGTTGTGTATTTTTCCGGGTAGGTATCGAACCTAAACCTAAACCTAAGACCTATGGCTCAGTAGGCCAGCATACTATTCACTCAGCCATTTTGTATTGTATCTAAAATGTGTTTACTATGGAATAAAAGTAAACCAAATTATTTAGGTTGTGCATCAAAATAGACTACTCACGATCACGATATTTACCTATACAACAAATAAATATAAAATCAAAATATACAAAAAAAAAAAATAAAAAATTAGTAGGTAGGTATGTACATTGTACAATTGCTTTTTATAATTGTTTGGAGGTCATCATTGATTGGATGCCTAAGTAAAGAAAAGATTGATTGTTGAAATATTCACGCACTAACAACTTTTGCCCAAAAATGGTCACATAATAAAACTTGTAGCAAATTTAACTCTTTACAACTCCTTAGCAATTTTTTTTAAATACCTCTATACCTACGATTGATATTTTTTAACGTAAATTTGAGAAAGCTAAGTATGTATAAAAAAGATTGCCATAGGTACCTACCTCAATCGATTATATATTTTAAAGTTATGAATAAATTGAAGGTACGAGCATAATCATTGAAGTCGAAAAATTACGGTCTTATCCATGAAAAAACAAGACAATATAGGGTATTGCGCATGTCGTTCATTCTTGTTGTTCATCGGTATTCATCTGTGAACAAATTATGACGTAATAAGCGCGAAGAAATGGAAGTAGGTAATTAGGTAATACTATTGGGGGGAAAATACAAATTTTCGATTTTGTTAAATTATTAGCGTTATTAATTAAACAAATAATAGTAGATACATTTTGTAAAAGGGGTATTTGTTCTGTATTTGAGTGCAATTATAATTAATAAAAAAAATAATAGTTTAAAAAACGCTTTTAAAAGCGAAAAAAGAAAAATTAAAATTTACCAATCTATTTTTAAGGTTTATCTTGAAAGGGTCTTAGAGTACGCCATGACTAAAATATGTAATATAATACATACCTACATAATTAAATCATGGCTTACACCTTCCCCTTCTAGGACTAACCTTAAAAACTCCTCCTAAATATTGCATTGTCTTCAGAACCGAACCAAGATGAAAAATTGCAATGCTCTAAGTTTAGAGGAAGTGCTTCAAATTTAGCTTGCAAGATTTAAGCATAACAAATTTTTCATGAACTAAAGTAAAATCCTTTAAAAAAAAAACAGCTCCATAATTTTCTTAAGAAAAAAAAAATGTTTATGCAATCTTTGTCTCTAAATGAAAAAAACCAAACCAAACTAAAACTTTTGGAAACCTCACAAATATTGAAAATGAAATGGGTAGGTAAACTGGCATTATAAATGCAGTCGCCACAGATGAAGAGGACTTTCCATGAAATAATTTATTTTTCAGCCATTTAATGTTTGCATGATTTTCAAGAGATTAAAAAATCACGTACGAATTTTATCATCTCTACAAACATTTACAAAGACATCCGAAAACATCGCGACAAAAATTGCTGAATATCTACTTCTGAATGTCATTAAAAATATTCGATTTTTATACAAATCTATTGACAGCTGCGTTTTAGCTTGAATTTCTTTCTAAAAAACGGAGCAGAAGAGTCTATTCGCTTTTAGCGCCAAGTTCCGCTTAGCATGTATCTTATGTCGATTTCCATTGGTCTTTTACCGTTTTGCTCTCAGATCTAAGATTTTTCCTGCCCAATGGAACATGAAACGAGATTCATTTTTTGCATTTGTGTTGGTGTGTGATTTGACAGTCAGCTGTTTTTAAATTCCAATTTGTGTTTATAAAATTGGAATTGTTATTTGTTAGTTTTTTACTTGTACTTGCACAATAACTACAAACTTGTTTTGTTTTGAATTAGAACATCGTCCTTCCCCATGAAAACAACCCCATTGGCATTTTCTACGACGGTCCATTCGTCTACAATCTACATTAATATCCATTTTCAATTTCCAAATTTATTCCACAATAGGTAGGGGACACTGGGGCACATTTGACCACTTTTTGCTTTGAGGTCTCATAAAATCCTATTTGTTTAAATTATTAGATTGCAAAGTATTCTGACTTTAAGAAATGCAAATAAACTTTGTTTTGGACAAATAACTACGTAAATTTAGTAAAGGCGTATAATTTATTTTTATTTAAAAACGAAGTAGGTCCTTATGTTCAAAGGTATCCCCCATGTTAGCAGTTTTGAACTAGGCTGGAACACTTTTGAACGACAGTATTTGTAATTGCTTTTAGAAGTTCATAAGTTACTACAAGGTTTGTATTTTTTTAATAAAATAAATTAACTTTATTATTTTAATAAAGAAAACAAAAACGACTTAGCAAAAGCAAACTGAAATTTTGAAATTACTGAAATAGTTTACAAATGACTGAAGAAACTTTATAAAAACAAAAATGAGTTAGGTATTATATTTATTTTGAAAAAATTAAGCCAAGAATTATCACCGCAGCTGTCCTCGATGTTCCCGGAGCGTTAATTGATGTTTGTAGCTTAGCTTTTAGTTCAATGCTACTTACAGACCCCTTGTTCAAATGTGTCCCGACTGCTTTGTTCAAACCTACCCCAATAAGTCAAGCGACATAAAAATGTGCGCAAATATTTATATTTTTCATATTTGTCAAAAACCGTAACTTTATACGTTTTCAAATGAAGTTGTGCCTTAAAAAGATATATTTTACACAAAAAGAAAAGCTCACTATAAAATTTGTAGGTTCAAATGTGCCACACGTTCAAATGTGCCCCAGTCTCCCCTAACAATAACTAACCTCAAAGGTTGACAAATGTCACTTGTTTTGATATTGGTGAAAGTATGTGCGAATCTCTCCCTCGAATCGAGATTCGCAAAAGTGATCTGAATCTTTAAAAAAGTGCTTTTTTTTGCCCAATGGAAAATGATTTTGACAGACAGCTGATTTCTAGAGAAGAAAAACTACTCTGAATCTTAAAAAAAGTGTTTTTTTTTTCCCAATGGAAATCGACATTAATCTACTACGGGCAGCGTTGCCATAAGTGCAGATTTGTCTGCATTTTGCAAATCCAAAAATCTGCGTGACAGATGATGTCTACATTTATTTGGTTTAGTGATTCTGACCTGCACAGAAGAAATCAGAAAAGTAGAGGTTTTTGCTCTCTATAAGTAGAAATGCTGTCGAAAACTGTCTCATTTCTGGGCCCTATATAATACACATTGATAGGTGACAATTCTACAAATTTGTCTCAATTGTCTGACAAATTTTCATTTCATAGAATATTGACAGGTAACATAATTGTCAGTTAAATAGAACGACAACTTTGTCTTGACTACATATTTTGTCTTTGTCACATTTTTACAAATTTGTCCTGACAAATTTTTTCATAGTTTTAGATATTTAGACAAATTGTTCATGGGTCTTTACAAGATGCTTTTTTGAGGTTTGCTCTAGAATCTAGATGTCCACCATTTTGTTTAACTTATGTAATATAGGTATTTCGGTGCTGTTTTCGGGACATGCAATTTTTTCTTAAATTTGAAATCACTTAATGCAATAAAATATTAATTTTAAATAATAATATTTAGCATTTTAAATCATACTTGTTACTTCACTATCAATACTTGACCGAAACTCAAACGCCAGGCGGAATTGTCAATTACATACCTACTGACAAAATTGTAAATTGTAAAATATTATCTGACCTATAAAAAAATTGTCAGTACATATTTGTCAGAAAATGCATGACAGCTTTTAGCTGTCAAACCTAAACATAAACGGACGTTTTATGTTTATCCAAACATATTTAACACAATTCCGAAAATATATTCTCTATATTTTACAATTTAACAACAACAGAAATCATTCCATTTAAAACACATGTAAAATGCTAAATGTCAAAATGTGCATCACTGTCTTTTGACGTAGATGCGCAGAACAAATCAAAAGTAAAAACTTCGTTGCGCTATCTTGTATTGTTGTATCATAGGTCCTATACTTCTATCTAGGTAAAAAAAAACTTAAAACCAAAGCTGTAGCCAAAAACAGCCGTCCTAATATGTATTTGCCTTTACATAGCCACGCGATGTGGCGCCTGATTTTGACAGAACTGCAATACCTACCTACACGTCAGCATCAGCACATAGGTAGGTTACCTGTTTCCATTCTGATTTGTCCTTTATAATTAAGATTGTGCAATATTTTTGACATTTCTTTTTTAGGTACTGACACTGTTATCTACGTGTTGCGTGAAAAAGAATCGAACTGAAAAATTTTTTTTGTAATAAAACTCGATTTTTTCTATACTTCGTTATAAATTTCGGGTTTAGTTTTAGAGGTTAGAGTCGTTGCGATTACAGTAGCGTATTGAATTTAATTTTAGTTAAGAACTCTTCTTATGTACAAAAACAAAATACATACCTATTACATTTTACTAATAAGTGACATTTGACATAATTGATAGGAATGTGCATTTCAGAATTGACGGCGTTTACATATTACGTTAAACAAATATACTCTACTCATAATTGCAATTGACTGAATTTTTAACATTAATAATATTCAATAAATAATTATGACTGAACAGTTACCTAAACCAAAAGTTTTAAAGTTGACACTTCCATTTTAGGTAGGTAACGGGACCTACCAAATTTTTATTTAACAACTCCGTAAACGTCGCATCGCTGCGCTGTGTAGGTTGACGCCAGTCGCCAGTAGATAATATTAAGTCATAAAATGTCGAAAATTTTGAATCTACTTTAAACTACATAATACCTCACTATGTTCCAATCTGTAATTATGTATATGTAGTATTACATAATGTACCTATAGAATGTATATATTCATGTAGGCAGACAAGCAGTTATCCTCGAACGTAAAATGTTTTGAAAGTGATTTCAAAGATCTTCACAATTCCATTTTGCTTATCTACGTAGTCCGTACAAAAGAAATCCAACAGCAGCAATACAAATTTCCAAGTAAGTATGTAATTTAACCACAATCACAAGAAAAGACTAAAAAAAAAAAACCATCCAAGACCAAGATGCCACCGCATCACTTGCAAGATGCATGAAAAGAAAAAAAAAAAATTAAACGAAGATGGCTTTGGAGGACTGAAGATGAAGAAGAAGTCCTCCTATGCGATGACTATCCTACACAAAGTACGGTAATGGTGACTGCAATTCATCTCCTTCCTCTCTGTGTATGTTGCAGTTCTGCACCATTCCTCATAGTACCATCAACCATCACCGATGATTCTGCACAACACGTGCACCTCTAGCAGTAGCATACAACCACAAGCAAGCAATACGCATAACAAAATCTAAATGTGAAACTAGTGAATGCCATAAAGAAAAACCACAGATAAAGGAAAAGGAAGGCAAAGAAAACAGCCAAGCACTGGCCTGGCCAGTGCGGTTGGCTTGGCACTGGTGCCTGGTGGAAGGAAGGTCATAAACCGGTTCCTTAAGTAATTTGCCTCTTTGCTTTACTTTATTTTTCTCCTGTTGCTTTATGGATGTTTTTCTGACATGACGAAGAATAATAGAATCAATATGTATAAAGATAAATAAATTAAATATAAATAATACATCATACCAAAAATGTATGCATTCAAAATCAAAACAGAACTCTGCACATTTGAAAAATAGGCACGGATGAATATGGGATACGAAACGAATAAGTAGGAAAGGAATAGATATTGAAATAGACGACGGGGACGGCATAAAAGCCACTCACCTGAGTTTCTTTTTAGTATTATTATTCCGATAATTTGTATGGTAATTTAATTAGAGAGGGTAGAGTTGATGTTATTCTTAATCCGTTTATGTGAAATGTTGGTAAATTAAATTCTCCTGCTTTCGTACACTTTTTTTTTTTTTAATATCACTTGTTGCTGGTAACTTGCAAATAAATTATTATTTCAACAGCTTTATTATTTTTCACACACTATTTTCCTAGACTGAAAATTTAGTCTTAGGGTGAAATTGAAAACACTACTCAGATGGATAAACCGAGAAAACACTCCGTCCGCCATGTAGAGTATCTATGCATTGCTACCTGAGATGAGAGCCGTAGTGCAATAAATACTTCCTTCGATTATTTCGCGTTAAAACAAAATTAAGTCCAACGACTAAACAACAGTTGAATAAACACACTACCGAACAGATGCAAAGCCGGTTACAAACTGCTTAAACTCGGCATAGGTTTCGTTCTTCAGCCCAGCCAGCCAGCAACAACAGTGGAAAAGCAACACTGACTGAGTAATGAATTGAATACTAAACCAAACAGCAGCATACTAGCAGTATAACAGAATGGAACGGCAACGGCACCATCGTCACGTCATGCCATTCACGATTCACTTCACCATCCACCAGCAAGCAGAAGCAGAAGCAGCAGGCAGCAGCACAGCACCAGCGCCACCAAACCGTCCACCGAAAATAGCAGCTGTTATACGCCAGCCAAACACCAATTTGCTGTAAAACTACCGAAAAAGATGGAAATGGAATCATTAAGAAATAAGAAAGAGAATGTATTCGAAGGGGAATTCGAATTATATACAAAAGAGGGAAATTGGTAGGCAAATACACAATACTGGTAACTCTGTCTGCTATATTCGATGATTTCGCGTTGAATATTATTGGATGCAAAAATGCAATTGCAATCTGAACTGAATTTAACTAAACGTTATAACTTTTAACTGTTAAGCCACTTTTTGCATTTTACAGAGAACTCTGTTGTCTGTTCTTATCCGCTCTGTTTTAGTTCTCTCTCTGATCTCTTTCTGTACGTTTGGTCTCTTCTCTCTTCGTCAGCGAATGTGAGTTAATTTAAGAGAAAAATCGAAAACGGAACGGAATACTGTTAACAGTACCCTTATTTCATCATGACAGTACCATACCATGATGGAATAATTATTCCATCATGAAAAGTACCTTATTCCATCATGAACAGTACTACATACATAATGTAGTGTAGCGTCTAGCGTGTAGGTTTGGTATACTCTAAAAAAGGATAAAAGCATTTTATATCATTTAATAGTCCTTCTAAACGCACAATTCCCAACACTTCTGTTGACATTGTTAACAAGACTCATTCCGCGGTACTAATAATCATTTTTAGTGACCAGGCTAACGTTTACGAAGTCACAAAGGCGAACATTTCCATATAAAATTATCCATTGTGAGCGTCAAAATATTTAAGTTGAAGACTAAAAATGATTATTGGTAAAGGTGCTAGTACACGGTATGTAGCGCGCCACATATACAGTCATGTGAAAAATAATAGGGACACTTGCATAAAAATTGTTCAAAACACAATTCTGTTTCAATTACCATAAATTGGTTAGAAACGGCATATTAAATTATTTTTTTGGGATGTCGATAAAGTAGAGTACTTTTATCATAACATAACATAAGCGTATTTAAAAATAAAAACACTACTCCAGACTTAATGAAAATATTCTTGTTCTTTGTATTCTTACGAAATACCTCAAAATGTCCCTATTATTTTTCACATGACTATACCTATATATAGATTTAGATTTAGATTTAGCACTTTTTCAAAAAAGGTTTAGACTTTTACAGTTCGATCGGCAATCGTTTGTAGTTGTTTGTAGTGCTTTTTTTTCGTTTGTAGTTTTTGAGAAATTCAACCGTTTAAACGGAAATCCGAACTTTTTTGATTAAATTTCGCTTAAATCTCAAGCAATGGGCACAATTTGTATTTTGTTAGATTGGTAGGGTGGAGCACTTTTGAAAAAAGAAGATTTCAGAATTTTATTTGGTATAGTTTTTGAGATAACGGCGATTTGATGTTGTCTGCTTAAACTGCATATAATTTGCTTACCGCTGGCTGCAACAAATTTTATAATTTTGATTTTATTACATAGAATAGATATACCTTCTACCAAAAATATTATTTTTGTCGTTTGTAGTTGTCCAGTAATAAAAATATTAACCCCCTTAAATCGGGTTGCGCGAACCCTTCGCTTAAATTGAGCATAAATCATTATCCAATTGGTAAAAAATGCTTTTTTTGATTTCATTAGAAAGAGAGGGATGTGATTTATGCATCAGTTTCAGTTGTGGTTTCAGTAGGCTCAATTAATTTTTGAAAAATGTATGTAGATATCGCTGTTGTCCAATGCAAGTGTGGCTGAGAAGAAGAACCAATTTTAACGATTCCTTGGCGTTCCCAGACCTAGCCGTATTGTCCGCGGATTATTTGGACAATAATTATAGAAGATTTCGATTAGAGCAATACCGATACGAATTAATTACTGTTGCATATAATAAAGGGTCCGCCATCTAACGTTTTTTTTTCAACTAGTGCTTATTTCGCGAATGGTAACACTTAGCTCATGTCTGATTTGACAGATAATTAGTTTTATCCTTCCGCTGAACGAATATGGTTGTGTATACGCTTGAACAACGCTGGGAAATATAGCGACATTACTTTGAAAATCATGGTAATGTTGCAGAATGTGTGCGAAAATTGCGTACGGATTTTGGAAGAAGAGAAGCACCGTCAGCTCCGTATGTTCGTTATCTTGTGAAAAAAGTGAAAGAAACTGGCATCCTCATCGATAAACCAAAGCGTGAAAAGCCAAAAACAGTGCGTACACCCGAGAAAATTGCTGCTGTGGCAGAAAGTGTGCGTGAAGCGCCATCAACATCAATTCACCGTCGTTCTCAACAATTGAACATTTCGGAGACATCATTGAGACGAATTTTGCACAAAGACCTTGGTATGACGCCATACAAAGTCCAATTGGTTCAGGAGTTGAAGCCAACTGACCATCCAATGCGTTCTCGCTTCGCTAAGTGGGCCTGCGATCGAAGATCGCATTATCAGCCGCAGAGCTAATGTCGTTTGGCCACCGCGGAGCTGCGATTTGACACCGTTGGACTATTATTTGTGGGGTGCCGTAAAAGATAAGTGTTACGCCGACATGCCAGAGACAATTGACGCTTTAAAGGACAATATTCGTGAAGCCATTGGTGAAATACAGCTGCACACAATCGATAATGTGCTTAAAAATTGGACCGATCATGGCCAGCCGAGGCAGCCATTTGAATGAAATTATTTTCCATTATTAACCGGAAGGATTGTACTTTCAAATAAAAAAAGAAATTTGAGAAAATATTCAGTAGTTTTTTTTTATAGCATTTTCAAAAAAAAAAAAGTTATTTGGCGGACCCTTTAGTATTGCACGATACATTTACGGACTAAGGAGGTAAGAGCAGCGTTGTGCCATGTAGACTAAAAAATGTTGACTACACAATTGTCTACGTGTAGACAACACAACGTAAACAATTCTCAATTGTCGACATGTCCATGTTAACAACGTAGACAATGTAGATAATTATTAGAACAAGTTTTTTCTTAGTTTTTCCTGTAAAGTTTCCTAATAAATCATTAAAACAGAAGCAAGTTTTGTATATAAACTTAATTCAATATCGTATATATTTATTTAAAAACAAAACAAAGTAAGTTTATAATGTTTAACAAAAAAAAATTTCAACTCTAAACATATTCACCTCCATCCATATTATGATTTCAAAAAAAAAAAAACAAAACAGAACAACTTTATATTAATTTTTAATAAGCTTAATAAGAAACTTCATTATTTTAGAAGAATTGCCAATGAGAACCCAACCGTTCTTGGAGCTGTTGATAATGCTTAAATGGAATTACTTCTTAATGGGTCTTCTTTATAGTGACCATAATTTTTTGAAGACAATGCGGGACACAACTCAGATTTTGGATCTTAAAAAAATGTTTCTATATGGATTTAAACGGCTCAAATAATTTCAACAGACGTTCGATGGCGGGCAGTAGAGCTATGTAATCTTGGCAAGCCTGAGGAATCTATTATATTTGAGCTGCGTATAGCAGCAAAATTCTTTCAATTTTTCCTCTCTAACAGTGTAGTTAGAGTATATGAAAATGAGAGTATATTTTCACAATAATGTTTTCTATGTCAACCGGAAGCAAATTACTCTCCGTGCCACTTGATTACGAACAGGAATTTTTTTGTTTTAATTAAATTTAATAAAAAGGTCATAAAATGTACCTGTTATTTTTGTTTCACTTAAGATTACGAACAGTGGCTTAATCTACCTGTTAGAAGCTTAAAAGGTAAAAAAAAAAAATTGCTTGTATAATTAAATAATGTTTTTATTTTTAGAGTAGCAATAGTTTTTAGTAATAGGTAGTAGATACTACCTCCTGATCGCTAAATCACTTCAAGTAGCCTGCTGTGTAGAGATTCATAGAGTGCTGTCAAATAATCTAGCGAAATTACGGACCAGGCTCGTTTTATGGCTCCATAATTTCTTCCGTTTCATGATATTGCTTTCCTCCTTCGTAGACTTTTCTTTAAAGCCAACTCCACACGTTTTCCACGATATGCTCAGGTCAGGTGAATATGGGGGCCATGCAAGTAGGTTTACATTTTGGTACTGAATCCAGGCTTTTGTTCTCCGTGCGGTATTTTTAGGTGCATTGTCTTGTTGGAAAGTCCATCGCTGACCACGAAATATCTCCGAAATTTGTAAGTGATTGCCATCATTTTGGAGCTTTGGAAATCCATCTCCACAATTCTGTAATGGCTTATTGCTCCCCATACCATTACACCACCTCCTTTGATGTGCTGCTTTGCTGACTCTTCCTTTGCGGTTTTTTTCCATACTTCTCCAGGTCTTTAATAAAGTTGTGTACAACAGTGGCGCCTATTCCAATCTTGTTGGATATAAAACGGATGGATTTTCCTTGTTCCCGTTAAGCTCGAATTTGGCCTATTTCCTCCTTGGTTAATGTCTTTCCTTTATCTATAGTTGTGGATTAGGTATATATGAAGTTATTTCTTAAACTGAGCTTAGTATCCAAGTATCCTTTTATTTGATTTAAAACATGGTAATAGGTAGATTAAGTAACTGTTCGTAATCAAGTGAAACAAAAATAACAGGTAAATTTTATGACCTTTTTGGGATAAGCGTCATAAAAGTTACATTATTTTATCAACTTAATCCCATTTTTTTTTTTTTTTTTGCAAAATTTTGTACAATTAAAACAAACAAATTCCTGTTCGTAATCAAGTGGCACGGAGTGTAGTAGTGGTTTGAATTGATTTACACCAATTATGGATTGCTTAAGTTCTATATTTAGTACTAAAAACATTTTTGCTTTCCCTTCGTGCCAAGCCGCCAAAGTTCTTAAAATTTACAAAATAGACTCACTTATCATTTCGAACATTTTTATATTTATAATTTTGCGGGACTTTCCGGGACAAATCTGTAAATGAGGGACATTTTTCCGGCAGTTTATGATGCGGGACAGCTATGTGAAATGCGGGACGTCTGGTCACTATAGTCTTCTTCCTTCTTCTTACAAATTTGGAATTAATTCAAACTAAAATGTATTATACCAGAAAATACTCACAAGAGTATTGATAATCATTGCGTTCTGATTGTCACCTTCACCATTATTTGTAACAGAAACAAACATTATAAAAGAATGGGTAGTTTGTGTTGGACATTAATTTTTTGGTAAATCAATGGAAATTAAAATACACTATTATTTACCTGTGTCTGCGAAGACAGGTTTCAGCAGTATTTTGAAGATTTTTCCCCCAAACTGTGCAATGTGCTGAGTATTTGTTGTTTGTTTTCACCAAAACAAAACCCAGCTCCTCAAAAGCCTTGTTTTTGTTGTTGTTGTTGTTTTTATTTAAAGTTTTATATTTATGACACACAGGATTTTAATTTTTAAGAAAAGAAATTCTTAATTAATTCTTAAAAGCGTACTTTCCCTATTGAAGTTTACAGATGAATAACAGATTGACAGATCTGAAAGGTATTGATGACATTGTCGACATATTGTTGACGTTTTAGACATTTTCGACATTGTCGACATTGTTGACGCAATTGTCTACGTTGAAAAGTCGACATGTAGAGGAACATCTATATTATGGGCTTTCGCTGTAAAATCTGTTCAAATTTAGGACAATAACTCTACTGCACCACGTGTGCGTTATTAAGGTGAATGCTGATCTCCCGATTAATATGATAACTTCTTGGATTTCTTAGAAAGTCGGTTAAATTATCACAGCAAAAGGAAGAAGTCATATAAGTGTCTGACAATACAATGTTTTTATGACTACATTTTCATTTTTTCGAATCGATCTAGGCGAATGAAATTTTGTGAGAGTACTTCCTTTTACAGTCGTCAGGTTGGTATTGAAAATGGGCTATGTCGGTCAAGTAGTTCTGGTACCTCCCATACAAACCCATAAATACTAACTCAAACGGCAAACATTTTGCCTCCTAAGCAGTGTAGGGCATTAAAGCATCCATCGGCTAAGCCGATGTTAACACTTTGACTTGTTGGTGTTTAAGTTAATACCTACTACTAAATTCAAAAATTTGTATTTTAAATTTATTTTAGATACTACAGTACTACCTCGATAATGTGAACCTCGGAAATGTGAATTATCCAAAAATGTGAACCGGAAAACCCGAAAAAGGGGATCATGACGTTAACTAGAACGACTAAAATCTAGAATGGTCAAAATCTCGAAAATGAATTTGATAAATCTCGGATGCAAAAATCTCGAATGGGTCAAAATCTAAAAAGTACAAAAATCTCGAAAGACTCTGTCTCGAAAAAAATCTCGAAAACAAAAAGTAAATTCGAGATTTTTTCTATGCACCCATCCCATAGCCAGACAGTAAACACAAGCAGGGGGGGCATCGAGATTTTTTTTTCGAGATTTTTGTCATTCGAGACTATGCTTTCTAGATTTTTTTTTTTCGAAATTTTTTAAATTCGAGATTTTTCTTTCGAGATTTTTACATTCGAGATTTTTGCTTTCGAGATTTTTTTTTTTCGAGATATCGGGGTAGACCCCCGAAAAAGTTAGCATTACATACTCTAAAATGTGAACTCAAAACCAATTCCTGATACTCGAATATGTGAACTTTTATTTTATAATTATATAATAGGGGTCATTTTAGTTTAACTGTACGTCCCGTCTGAAAAATCATTCATTGGTGTCCTTCTACATACATTATACAGTTTTTTGTCTTTTCTTTTTGTAGGGCGAGACGTCGAGTGCGCGCTGATACCTCAGTTTCTTTTTTCTTTTGTTTGTGAATACAGAATACCATGCCATAAGGAGGGTTCAGTTTTTTTAAATTACTATATTTTTGTGTCTTTTTTTTTATTTTTCAAAAATCAAGTCACAGATCATTCCAAAAATCATGAAATGCAACGAATTTGTTCGTATCCAGAAATGTGAACCCCTCGAAAATGTGAACTGCCCATGTTTTAATTAGTTCACATTATCGAGGTAGTACTGTATAAATTCTTTTTTTTATTTTTTTATGTGTAGGTACTTGCTAAAAGATTTTCTGCAGATGCATACTCAGTCGAATATTTAAATATTCGAAATATTGACCCATATATAGATACAGCAATAATATATAAAATTAAATTTTATTTGGAATTTTATGGTATTATTTGTACACCAACAATAACCGTCGGAATGGGAGTCATGTACCTACAGTCTGCACATGGTCAAAGGTTATCAATTATCATATACCGCCTTCGTATATTATATAGAAAGATCCGGCTAATTTAAAGTTTCGTAACTTTTCTGTCGGCACAAACAAAATATAATTTTTCTGATGGGGAAATTTCAGATATCCTCATCGTGAATCGATGACAATCAATATAACCGTGTCACATTTTCATTACTTGATTAATAAATTCTACAATCTACACGAATAATGTCGTAATGTTGTAAAAAAAAAGGTTCTTGGTGGGCACCTACGTCCAAATGACGTAAATCGTGAATCGTGATAAGGTCATGTACAAAATATCAACTTTATATCTTCGTACGTAGTTACCACAAACAATCAGAGTTCTGAGAAGTGATGGACAATTTATTTCTTACTCATGAACAACTATACTCTGTCTGTATACATTAAAAAATGGTGTGGTCCGCAACTTCCGGCATACGTAAGTGCATTCTTCTCGATAACATTTGAAATCCTCAACCATAAACACTGCTCTTTTAACTTAAAAGTTTTAATTTATTCAGAACATACATTTAAAAGCCATCTCTTTTGCAATATAGGAAATATTTTAAAATTAAAATCCAATTCGCTTAATACTGACACAGACTCGTGTGAAATATGGAATGCAAGTATAACACAAACTTTAAAGAAGGTACTACTACAGGTTAACTGAATATTTAATTTCATGGATTCATTAGGTCGTTGCCCAATTTTTACAAGATATAAGAAAGTAGTAAACTGCAACTATTACTCCTTGTTTTGCTACAATCTTCCAAAACCTTTGCTTTATCATATAGTATGCATCTATAGGGTTGACTTGTGCTTATTGAATTTTAAGCGGAGTATATTATCAAATGTATTTACAATATAATATACCGAACTATGTACTTCTTAAATTCGTTTTATTATCTGCATCCGCTTAACTGTAGTGCTGACTCAATAAATATTTATAGCCGTGTGTAAATTTATAAACTTACCTTATTTTTAGATTTGTTCATTATTTTTCAGTTGTCAAATATGTCAGTCTGGCTGTCACTCCAAGGCTGAATTAAGAATACGTAGGTAGGTAGAGTGCGGGTCATTTGGACAGATGCATGAGAATTACGTTAAAAGATCGTGACTTGTGTGTTGCCCTGTAAGTTCCGAACAATAAGGCTGTCAAGTATGGCATTGTCTGATAGCGCATCACCTTGTCTAAATCCTTTTCTAAAATCTATGAGATTATTTTTGACCTTAATAGAGCAGCGAGTGTTCTAAATCGTCATTCTGCAAAATCTGTCAGTCATTCGCCTTTATTATTATGATGTCATATTATGCGGCTTTAAAATCGAAAAACATCAGATGGTATATAGTACATCGATCTGGGCTTCTTTCCTTTTCTCCAGGATATGTAAGTCATTTCACGGTACTAATAATCATTTTTAGTGTCCAGCCAGGCTAACTTCTACGAAGTCACAATGGCGAAAATTTCCATATAAAATTATCCATATTCAAAATATTTAAGTTGAAGACTAAAAATGACTATTGGTAAGGCGGAATATGTATACAGCACCGGCGTCCGTGTTCGGATGTTCTCATAGCGTGCTTCCTTAGAAGACCATCGGAGAGTATCCCTTTCGCTATTTTGATCTAAAATAAAAAAATATATGGCGCAACAGGTCCGTATAGGCACCCTAGGCCTAGCTTCCCACAACCATTCGTTTGTGTGAGTTGTTTATATTTGGGACGAACGGAAGGGACCTACGAATCAATGACCAGCAGGGGCGTAGCGAGGGTTCGAGCCGTGGGGGGGTGAATTTCATTGAAATGCCGACTCATTTCAGGAACTTGCCGACTATATAGAAATTATGAAAATCGGCCCAGCGGTTATCGAGCTATATCTAACGTCAACGAGTTTCACTCCATAGAAGATGCTTTTTGTATGGGAGGCGCCACGCTCCTTTGTCCAATTTTGACCAATCTTAAAAGGAACACCCCTGGGCTAATACCTAAAGGACCATTCACATAAGAGCGACTAACTATACCTACGATCGAATGACTATTCGCAAGTTTTGAGAGCCCGTTCACATGAACACTTTTATAGGTCGCGGAAGTTCGCGAATTCCGGCCATCAGTTTCTACAATGTCTAGTTTGAGGCTAAGTTCGAACGAATGTTTTATTCGCTAGTTTGTGGAACGCTAATTAAATGATGTGGATTGCGAATAAACTTTGACAATTCGCACCTAGGGTGTTTTCGTTCGTGGCAAAAAGTTTGGAATTCGAAATTTCGTTTATAAACTTATTTTCTTAATACATTTTGATGGGATAATTAATTATCCTCCTCTTGGCCCAAACACACGTTTGTCGCGACTTGTTAAAGTTCGCAATCCACATCAATAAACCGCGAACTAGCGAATAACACATTCATTCGAATTTAACCTCAAATTAGAAATGCCAACCGTCCTTTTAATTTCAGATTTCATTCGGCAATCTCACCGATGCCGACCGTCTTTTTTAAAATCGAATCTTAACTCGCTAAATTTTAAGGATTTCAGTCGGCAATCTCACCGATGCCGACCGTCGTTTTTAAAATCGAATCTAAACTCGCTAAATTTTAAGGATTTCAGTCGGCAAATTCACCGATGCCGACTGCCCTTTTTAAAATCGAATCTAAGCTCGCTGAATTTTAAGGATGTCTGTCGGCAAATTCACCGATTCACCGATTTTAAGGAGTTCATGTGGAACCTTTTAAAATGCCGACTTTTGTATACGTTTACAAGTTTAAAAACCTATACCTAATGGAAATCCAAACTTAAGACCTAATTTTCGAAAATTGATCGTTGATTTGCCGACTCTTGGAAATAGTGGGGGGGGTGCGACAACCCCCAAAGCCCCCCCGTCGCTACGCCCCCTGATGACCAGTGTTGTCACTTCTACCACAATGTGGTAGATCTACCACAATTTCTTAATATTTTTTCAATCTACCACAACTACCACTGCACCCAAAATTCTACCACGTTTTGTTATTCTACTGTTAAATATTTTATAGTTGTCTATGCTTTCATATCTCAATAAGAGAATGAAAGCGAGGCGCACTTTTGATGGATATTTTTATCATTCGTGTCGTCATTAACATCTTCAGTCTACAGTTTCATATCCCAGGAAAACACGCAATTTCCATTTCGTTCGCCAAGAAGATTTTGTTCCTTAAACATTTCAAGCGATAGATTGACATTTGACGCCCTGGACATTGACACCCTATGTATGTTCATGCCTCCAATTAGTTTTCACGCACGTTTTTGTATTCTTTCCAGTAGGTGCAATGTAGTTTTCGGCGCACCAGACCAGATAAGAGAAGCGTACTCAAGTTTGAGGCGAATGAACGCTCTATATTATTGTAGCTAGATTAAAAGATCTTGCACCGTTTGAGGCAACATAGACATTTAGCAGCGTTCTTGAAAACTTCGTGTATATGGTCGTTCTAACGACGTGTTTTCGGTTTCGAAGATGGCTGAAGGTTTGGTTTTGTTTTAGGGATAGCAGACAGCATTGCGTTTTGGAAGCATTAAACTCCACCCTATTGGCTAAACCTCTTTTTATAATGCTATCAAGGTCAGAATTTAATGAGCTTAACATATGTTCCGTTCCACTTCTGCGGCCGAAGAGCAAGTATAAGTCCTGGAATAAATATGAGAAGCTAAGGCTGCTGTCATCAGCGAAGGAAAAAATTGGATTAGAAGTTGCAGACAAGAGAACATTTATGAAAATGAGAAAGAGAGTCGGAGACAGAACAGAGCTTTGGGGAACACCAGCATTTGTATGGTGAGTTTCAGACTTGAAACTATCCAAAACAACTTGAATTGAATGGTCATTCTAATCCATTGAATAAGAGACGCATCGATCACATAAGCACGCATTTTTGACAAAAGAGCTTGATGCCAAACTTTGTCAAATGCCTTTGAAATATCAAGCGCAACAATCTTAGATTCACCGAAGTGATGGAGGGATTGGTTCCACTTCTCGGTGAGATAAGTCATCAAATCACCAGTGGACCTGTTGCCACGAAAACCGTACTGCCGGTCATTGAGGAGTTTCCGTGATTCAAGATATTTCATAAGCTGACGATTTATCAGCGTTTCAATGACCTTAGAAAGAATGGACGTAAGTGCTATGGGTCGGTAATTGGTGGGAGAAGAAGAACCGCCTTTTTTAGGGAGGCGCTGGAGTAGTTTTCCAGAAGAGTCCAGAAGAATAGGATAGATGATTATATTACTATACCAACGGCTGAATTGAGAAGCTTCCATGACCATGACATTTATACTTTCGGATGTTTGTCAGACGTTCGCGAGAGGTGGTGCAGTTGAAGATAAAACCTTAAGATGCAATTTGTTTTTTTTTTTTTTTCGGGAATCGAACCTGGGACCTCTCGCACAGTAGTTTTTCAGATTTTTTCCGATCCAATTCGTGCCCCGAGGCCTTTCTAAGTTTGGGCATTGGTCGCCTTTATTGATAGTTTTATCGAGCGTAATTTTCTTAGCTACGTCATTTAGTGATGGTCTCATGCGGTACTCAACCACGGATCTACGAACATAATGGTCTGAGCATTGATCCTTTTACGAATGTCAAAAATACTTTCAAATGTCTTAAGGCGAAATGATGAGATACCAAATATGTACCATTAGTAAAGACTTTTCGCCCTACTTCGGTGAATGAAATCGTGGCTTGTTTATTGTACTAATTGACGTTAATCATACTACTCTGCTCGCTTTATTACACAACTTCACTAACGTTGATTTGGCTTTGTACATAACGACAATCCACACATTACATATAGGTACTACTATTCAAACTCAAATTTAAATTATGCACAATCAATTTGACATTTCGTATAAAATGCATATTTAAATTCGTATCATAGCCATTCGAAAAAGCCCTATTCAGATTCAAGTCTCCTGAAGGATTTAGCTCTGACTGTTCAAGAGCTAATTACCTAGTGTAGAAATAAAAAAATGTTTTTGTCGCATTATTATTTGAAATGCATTAAGGAGAATTTAAATATTCTATCCTATTTATAATCCGTGATATTAATAATCATTTTGTTTTGTCCGGGCTGAATATTATGAACACACAATGGAGAAATTTTCCATATTAAATAATATTGTCTATTGTGATCTAAAGAATATTTAAGGTTGACTGGTTGAGGCTAAAAATGATTATTATGTTCGTATGCATTAACATCGTACTTGAAGCAATTGTTCGGAAGTCGCAAGCCAACATCAAAGGTACAATTTTTCAAAAGTTCGTTGAACTACTTGCATAATGCAGATGGTATTGGGCGTTACCAATAATCATTTTTAACCTTCAACTTAAATATTTTGACGATCACAATGGATAATTTTATATGGAAATGTTCGCCATTGTGACTTCCTTAAAAGTTAGCCTGGACACTAAAAATGATTATTAATACCGCGGATTGACATTATCGGCAAAATTTAGCGAGCTGTCATTGGCTCGTTTGCAAGCATTGAAACGGAGGCGGCGAAGATGGGTCTGGCTGTTAATGAGGACAAAACGAAGAAAATACTGTCATAGAAAAGGAACTCTCTACATCGGCGACTCGGGCGAAATGTTATACAAGATTAAACTTCGAAGTAGTTAAAGGGCCTTACTAATAATCATTTTTAGTCTTCAACTTATATATTTTGACGGTCACAATGGATAATTTTATATGGAAATGTTCGCCATTGTGACTTCGTAAAAGTTAGCCTGGACACTAAAAATGATTATTAGTACCGCGGAAAGACTTTGTCTACCTACATTAACTTTGCAAAACAACATCGTATAAATCAAGCGAAGAACCACTCTTGCCAATCGCTTTTTCTTCGGGCTAAGAAGGCATCTAAAAACTACATAAAACCCTCTTTCACAGAACCAAGGAAATATTGTGCAAGACCTTAATCATCGCGGTCCTGCTGTATGGTGCAGAAGCATGGACCTTGTTTAAAGCGCATACAAATCTCTTGGCACGCTTTCTTCGAGTAATTATCGGTCAAGTTTGTATCAACGCAGAAGGAGGTGTAGGACTAGATTCGATGACGAACTTTACGGGCTACCTATATATAATGACGTTGACCTGGTCAAAAAGCTCACAAAATACATCGACAATAACGCATCAGCCAGCCGGGTCTTTGAGTCCACCCCTAAGGCGCCAACGAAGCAGAGGAATGCCCCACCTCAAGTGGCGCGCACAACTGGAGAAGCGACCTCAACCAACTTGGTGTGCGTAACTGGAGGCAGCTATAGTAAGGGGCCGAGCCGGCTGAATGGGCTTGTTGGTTAAGGCCGTGTTCCTCCCCGGACTGTGAGCACCATCTAAAGTAAGTAATATTTTCTCTCTCAGCTTGAATGCCTTGGACTCTTAGCTCCAAACGAGCTCTGTCTGACCCTAGGAGTTTATTTCATTGAAGATGGATATCGGAACTTCTTGCGAGCCTGTTTAATCAAGCTGAATAGAGAACTCGTTCCCGTCAACCGTGACTTGGAACCTATTCATCAGGACTAAGTGAATTAATCCAAAGAGTTTTCAAGTTGTCACAGTGTCTTAAAGCGATTATGAGGACCCTGAGGGTTGAGGAAGGTATTTAAGTCTTGCTCCCTCCAACGCGGTCCTATAGCAATATAGCGCATATAGCTTTACATTAAGAAGGCATAGATTTCTGCTTATAAATTTTCAAGTAAGCATTTGTATATGTATAGGCGGTACAAATTCAAACCAAATTCTATTTTGAAAATAATTGGTAAATTTTGTGGAAATTATTCATTGTTTTATGTGAGGACACATCCTCACTGATGACTTAAGGATTATAAACATCAAACAAACATTTAATAATCGGCATTAAATGTACCTACCTACATATAAAATTTACAAACGATATGATAAAATATAAACATTAAAGAACCACCTATTAAGATTTAATTCAACATCTCTCAAGGGAGAAATATTTCTTATGTATATTCAACATCGCGTATTCAAATCCTTTTTGCTGATGAATCCGTAATGACGGCATCACTTCTCCCCATTTCAGATTCTTAACATTTTAAATTAATGACATCCAAGGCATTTTTTCGCGGTTAAACGCCTATACTATCATCCCAGCGGATATTTTGTTTTATATCCCTTGGCGCGAGAACTAGTTCGGCATTCGAAGGATCCAACTTGCAATGTAAGCCATTCTCCCTATATACATAGATCATTCTATGTTCCCCGTATATTTACATTGAGTGAAGGGCACTTTTTAAAAATGGGAACTCCTGGTGGTAAGTGCGGTATATGCAAATTGTTTGCTTACTCGTAAGGTATATTTTTTTCTTTTTTTTTTATATGTATGAGGACCTAGTCTACGGACATTTACAACGTGAAATATGGTATTGGAAAGAATGTAAAGGAAATTTAAGATGGGGTAAAAGCACAGCGAATAGCCGGTCTATAATACGTCTGCTCTTTACTACCTTGAAAGAAGGTACAGTCTTAAGAAAGGAAGGGATATTAGGACTAAAGTGTTCAAATGAAGGTTATCTTAATATACCCAATGGTGTTTTTATTTCATCTTATTAGGTTAGGTTGAAGTGGCTGCCGGCAAAAGGCCGACACACTTACACCAATTAGGTCCCTTGTGATACTACATGAATCTATTAAAAATTTCGTCCTACTCGTTGAACTAATTTGAGCTTCTGATGAAGCAAAGGAGACTACGAATGTCCAGGTTTGTTAGATCGTTTTCGGGAGAGTGCCGGACAAGTGCAGAGGAAGTGCTGAATAGTTTCCTCCTCCTCTTCGCCCAAGCAACTTCTACAAAAATCGTTTGAGAGTACGCCAAGCCTTAATGACATCTATTGTGGCGCCGGGCGCTATGCCTCCTGCCAAGAGAGATCAAATTCTTAGAACGTTTGAGATCTAGCTTTGACCAGATCTGTTTTGTCGCTAGACATGTCGTGCCACATGTCCACCTAAGGTTTGTTCTTTGGATGTCATCCAGCTTTATTATAAGTTTACACGTAGCGATTGGGATACCTAAAGTACATTTGCTTGGTATGATAGGTAGAGTAGTTCCCAGCTTGGCAAGTTCGTCACCCTTACAGTTACCTGGAATGTCTCTGTGCCCCGGCACCCAGCAGAGATGAATGTTGAACTGCTCCGCCATATCTCTGAGAGTCTTGCGACAGTCTAGGGCTGTAGTAGAGTTAATAGAGCCTGATTCCAGGCACTTAATTGCAGCCTGACTATCCGAGAAGATGCGGATATCACGTTTTCTTTTAGCCAGGATAAGACTTCCTTTATTGCCATTATTTCCGCCTGAAAAACGCAACAGTGATCTGGGAGACGGGAGGAGAGACTGATGTTTAGTCTATCAGAAAAAACACCACCTACTACACCATCGGACGTTTTCGATCCATCTGTGAAGAATTGAACCGCCTCATCATCAAAGAATGTCCCCTCCTCCCAGAATGACCTATTGGGGATGGAGACTTTATTTCATCTAGATACTAAAAGAATCGATACCATTGACAATTTTTGTGTTCAGTTAAAAGCGATGAATCTATTAAAAATGAATCTATTAAAAATTTCGTCCTACTCGTTGAACTAATTTGAGCTTCTGATGAAGCAAAGGAGACTACGAATGTCCAGGTTTGTTAGATCGTTTTCGGGAGAGTGCCGGACAAGTGCAGAGGAAGTGCTGAATAGTTTCCTCCTCCTCTTCGCCCAAGCAGCTTCTACAAAAATCGTTTGAGAGTACGCCAAGCCTTAATGACACCTATTGTGGCGCCGGGCGCTATGCCTCCTGCCAAGAGAGATCAAATTCTTAGAACGTTTGAGATCTAGCTTTGACCAGATCTGTTTTGTCGCTAGACATGTCGTGCCACATGTCCACCTAAGGTTTGTTCTTTGGATGTCATCCAGCTTTATTATAAGTTTACACGTAGCGATTGGGATACCTAAAGTACATTTGCTTGGTATGATAGGTAGAGTAGTTCCCAGCTTGGCAAGTTCGTCACCCTTACAGTTACCTGGAATGTCTCTGTGCCCCGGCACCCAGCAGAGATGAATGTTGAACTGCTCCGCCATATCTCTGAGAGTCTTGCGACAGTCTAGGGCTGTAGTAGAGTTAATAGAGCCTGATTCCAGGCACTTAATTGCAGCCTGACTATCCGAGAAGATGCGGATATCACGTTTTCTTTTAGCCAGGAAAAGACTTCCTTTATTGCCATTATTTCCGCCTGAAAAAGGCTACAGTGATCTGGGAGACGGAAGGAGAGACTGAGGTTTAGTTTATCAGAGAAAACACCACCTCCTACACCATCGGACGTTTTCGATCCATCTGTGAAGAATTGAACCGCCTCATCATCAAAGAACGTCCCCTCCTCCCAGAATGACCTATTGGGGATGGAGACTTTATTTCATCTAGATACTAAAAGAATCGATGCCATTGACAATTTTTGTGTTCAGTTAAAAGCGATGTCCATTCCCATGGTGCGTATAGTGTTATACCTACTCAGTGTTATAAGAATAATTATGAGGGCATAATTATTCTTACAGACAAAAAATTCTACTATACGGGAGACATAATTGCGATTATGGTAAGTTGCATTTTTTTTTCTATGGCAACCCTTTGGTTTCCGTTTTTATGGGGCGACATCAATCAAAAGCCCGCGCCTGCAAAGATTTACTCTATAGTGACAAAGACGTTGCTTTTCAAAGCACTTCTCATTGCTTTTCTTAATTATTTGTCTAGACAAAAGTATTTTACTTACCCAAATAGGTATGTATGTATCTACTTTCATATTACCTAACCTATACACCTACAAACACATTTCAACCACATGAAAATAGGTACTGTCGAGCTACTTTACAAAGTGCACACAATTTCCAACCAGCGAAAAGTTGGTTGTGATGAAAAATGTTTTCAATACACGTCTCTAGGAACACATTTTCATGGAGTTTTACTTAAAAACAACCCTCGAAGCATCTGTTCTCCTGGTATAGCGTACAACTCCTTCAAGCAAATGTTTATAAACAGGTAAATATTTTGGGGGTTGGTGTTAAATCAACACCAGCATCAGCACTGTGGAGAATTTTGACTGGTAAATGTGGTGGTAATCAGTGCTTTCGCTGTGGGAGCTAGTAGAATGCATAATCATCACGCATCATCTTTACTATGAGTACTATGACATTGCAGGGGGCCATATCACCCGCTATTTTCTGCTATGTATATAGGTATAGAAGTGTCTTGATTCTGTGACCCCGGAAACCTTATTAAATAATGATTGCACCGGTGGTTTTAATAGATAATAGCATAAGTGGAATTGTTTAGGAATGACCCAATTAGGTCCCTTCATTAAATAAGTTTTAATTACTTAAATAATTTATGTATCAAATAAAGCATCATACAGCATAATATACATAACTTAGAGACTGTACGAGCATATGTATGTAGATACATATTTGGTGAATTTATTAATTACATTTTTTTGCATACGAGTACATTAATCTGATGTGAATGAAACTGCTTTCGCTGTTTGGAAAATTACTCTAAAAATTGAGACATTGAGGCTCTTCTTATTATGTACCCCACACCAAAACTATATAGCCATCAAAAAGCAGAATGTCTAGATGGCAATGTCACATGTGTGAAATGTAAATTTTAAATTCGTATAAACACATTACTCGTCCAATTACCGTAATGTGAAGGCTACACGTACAAATTCTATATTTTTTCATAGCTGGTAGCAGGGCCGGACCCAGCCAAACTTCCGCCCTGTGCAAAATTTACAGAAAGCGCCCTTTTTTCATATTTGCACACATGCATAAGTCTTTTCCACATCACCAAGAAATTTACCTACACGAACAAGGTGGAACATTTTGAGATATTAGGTAAGAAGTGAACTTGCATAGGTCTAGAAGGATTTTTATTTGTTTTGCGATATTTTGAGTTAGATTCTCCTTGAAGTTGAACATTGCAAGTGATGTGCGTTATCGTGCAAGTAATTCAGTACAGGCATGTTGGATGTTTTTATTTTGGGCTTATTTGAACAAGCTTTTTGTTTAAAATGCAAATGGCAATATTTGTTCGCGAAAGATAAAATTAATTTTTCTTACTCCTGGCAATGCGCCCCCAGAAATTGGCGCCCCTGGTGAAATACTATACCAAATCCTTCCCTTAAGTAGTCTTGACTACATTTCGGAATATGGCAAAATATGGGCTGATGGAAAACGGATATAGGATAGAAAAATCATGATGCCACTTGCTGAGTCTCCAGCGGAGTCCAGGGGTTTAACACGTGAATTATAACCTACAGATGACGCAAAACAACAAGCAAACCGACAGACGACTATATAAAGCGTATTTTTTTAGAGGTTTGGTTTTGAAACTGGCAACACTATTTCTACTGACAGTTGACAGTTTGACAGTTGAAAGTGTTGATTTGTAGTTAGTACGTTTTGCCATTTTATGATGAATAGACTAACGCCAGAACAACGCGTACAAATTGTGCAAAGTATTTTAAAAACCATATGGTTCGGTTGGCCAAACTTATAGTGCGCTACGTCCATTTTACGGTCGACAAAATTGTCCAATTGCTCGATAAAGTTGTCGAAAATTGGACCTCACGATTGCACTTCATTCGAACTCGCCGTATGCTCGAAATCATTTTTAAACAGTAATGGGATAAAAGCATCTTTTAAATAAAGCTTATATCATAGACATTAACATTAGCTTCAAGTATTTTATTTCATATTGAAATTGTATATCTACCTCTAAAAAAAAAAACACCATTTAAAAAGAAAAAAATGTGCACGACTTTCTCGTTTATTGCGAATCTCGCAGAGTCTCAGAGTTATTTCAGCAAATTTTACGTTTAAAATCATACCCACTCAAGATGTAGGTACTCAGGTTTAGTAACTAAACCCTTGTTAATTAAAAACGTAATAAATACTACCTAAACATACGTATTAACTACAACACTTTATTACTAACTTTCAAACTTCACCCCGAACTGACACATGAAGGAGGCAAGTAGGCGATAAATTTCGAATTATATTGCCACTGACGTTTGGGACCTTATATATATTCGAGTTTTCTGAGAGAAACTAAGAACGTGATCATGTTTAGAATGCTTATGTTGTCTTAAATATGTATTTCGATCAAAATCGTTGGAGCGGTTTTTTGTAAAATTATGCTGCCAAATGTTACAACTTTGGATTCGAAAAGCTCTTTTTTTAATTGTTTAACTGAAAACTGAGTACGACGTATTCTTCAGGATATACACATTACCTAGCAGTTACATTTTCATCCAAATCGAAAATGGAGTTTTCGAGACATGAGCAGTTTTTAAAATACCATTTTTGGCGATTGGGGTGGAAATCGACGGACGCATTCATGGTTCAAAAAACACTGTTCTGCAATTGTTTCGCTCAAAACTGAGCATATGTACTACTATGGATTTAAGCATTACCTGACAGTTAAATTTTTATCATAGTAGAAAATGGCGTTTTTGAGATATGAGCAGTTTTCTAAAGTACTATTATTACCGATTTTAGGGGATATAAAAAAACGCAGTCTTTTTAGAGAAAGCCTGAGTTTGCTTTTTGAGTTCCCCTATCATCGTAATTGATCAAAATCTCGAGTTCGAAATTGTGTACGAAAACAATCTCTTTCTCTTACTACGTATACGAGAAAGTTAACAACAGGAAGATTAAGTTGAAGAAATTTGTACAACTGACTTTTCTAAGTTTCGGGGACGCAGGGACGGGAGTAGTATGTCCGGAAATGTAAAATATTAATGTAAACTGCGTACAACATTATCTGCAAAGTAAAAGCCTGACGTCCAAATCTTAACCGAGACACAAATAAATTCATCAACCGACTCCATAAGTTTTCCATAGTCTGATTACGAAACTTTATCCTCGTTTTCATTTCAAGGATGGGCTTTGCCGATTTGCCCGAGAAGATTTTGTGTGTCGCAGAATATATGATGTGGAACCTGATGATCTCAATATTAAATGGCTAAAGATGTGTAAGTACTGCCTATATCATCGTCATGGGCTGATATGTGTTAACAAAAATAACTAGAAAGTCGCCGATTAAAAAACTACCGGCGATATGGATTTCGCAGCAGGCTATCAAACAACAGCGTGTATCTGAAGCCGTGGCCTTGGGCATTTCAAAGGTCTGGAGCATACAGTCCTACTATGCAAATGAACCTCTTATGGATTACCACAACAACTCTGCAAAGCTTTCTTCTGGGCATATGAATTCAAATTGTAGTAGTTGGTGTATCGTTGAATTCCTTTGCTATAAACGCACAAGTATTTCAAGGTTCTATATATTTATACGTTCCCCAACTCATTTTCTTCTTTATAATAATGACCTGCTTCGGTCTACAAATAATAATATTTAATTTATAGCTTTGAGGATGACAGTACTATTTTATGTATCTTCTTCTTCCTTCCTTCTTGTCTGTAAGTGCAACTACTTACATCAGTATTCAAACTAATAAAGTATTAAAATTTTAGCAAGTTGCTTGGAAATTAAAAAATAAAGTAAATTTTAGCAAATAGATAGATTTAAGGTCGAAAGGCAATAATTATAAGGATATACCTAGTTAAGTTTAGAGTGCTCGTTAAGGGCCAGTAAGCTGGAATAAAGTAAATGTTAATTTTAATTTAGATTTAGTCAATTTTGTGTACTTACTATGTTAAATAAAGAACGAATAAAAATGAATTTAAAAGTAAAAAAAAACATTAAAAATAGTGAAGAAATTCGAACTCTCAATGAAGAAAAACATTCAAAAAAGTGAAGAAATTCGAACTCTCAATGAAGATCTGCGAAGCACTTTGTGCAGTCACTGTTGAATCCGGAATGACATGGCAGGATCACTTAATGTAATATCGTAAGATCAGCATCCTCAAAGTCAAGTTACATAATTAAGAGCAAAGAGTTAATTCAGTTTGAAGCAGCTTATCGCATCAATTATCTGCCCCAAAGCAAAGCATTAACTTAACTTATATTTGCAGTGACGAGCAGTTCGACTAACGTCAAATCTACTCTACAGCTACTAGGTAGGTACTACCATTTCTGATATTCACAGGAACTTAACGAAATTATTTGGTACTCGCAGTGCGATTTATGGGTACCCTGCACTGGCGACAACTGACTGACATCAGCTATCAGTACACTTGACAACTGCGAGGACATCACTTTTCCAAAATACAGTGACTAAAACAAACATGGCCTATAGAGTAGAAAATTATTTCTGATTTCCATAATTCACTCGCCTCCAAGTTTTTATCCCGTTTTATCATTTTCGCTTGAACAAGAATGAGAATAGGACTGATTTGCAACGCTACAAAAAATAGAGAAATAAACAAAAAGCATACAAACTCATAACGCATTTTCCTCAGACGTTGATAATACATTTTCATGGACATCAAAGATTGTAACTGATGCAAAAATAATCTGACCTTCGCGGATTGATTGAAAAATAATTAACTTGCTCCACATTTGGCTGGCACATATTTATATTACCTACTTATCTGTGAAATTTATTGGGTTAAATGATTTTCGATTAAGATATGCTCAGCAAAGGAGGTCTTGCTCTCGATCACATTAAATTTATCTAAATGCAAACGCTTAACTCAAAAGAGACAAGAAATAAAGTTAAATTGAGATTGCATCAATTTACTGTAGTATATACTATGCCTCAGTTAAGTTGAGCTAGTTTGTTTTGTGTGTTTCTAATAATATATTCAAGTTTCTTATTTTAACAAGTTTAGTTGAGTTGGTGCTTACAATCTGGGTGGACAACTGCCTCAGCCAAACAACCTCTCAATTCAACTCTCCCCAGCTACCTCCAGTTACCGCTTTAAGATTGCGCGGTCCATCTACTAAGGTATGTGGTCTTAAAGACGCTTCGGGGTGCATTGTTTTCCATATCGTCGCTCGGATAAATTAATGTCGTATGTGCAAAATTGGGGGTTTTGAGATTTAAATGCAATTTTGATTTTACAATTTTTGTTTTTCATGTTCTGAAATCCGTTTTTCGATAGCTGCCTTAGTTTTCAAGTTAACCAACTGTCATTTTGTCGTATGTGCAAGGTCACTAACGTTTCAGTAGTATTTTTGTTGTATGTGCAAACATTTTGCACATACAACAATTAATTCATACAAAAACTGTGTATTCTTCATTTGGGAAAATAATGTCGTATGTGGACTTTATACTGCACAATGCACATACAACAATTGTTTAGTCAGATTCGGGAAAATGTTTGTCGTATGTACCATAAGATAATACACAGCGGTGTGTAATTTCAGGCGCATTCAGGATGTCGTGCAGATCGGACGGGTTTTATGCGTACCTATGTATTTTGAATTATGAAAGGTATAGCTAGTAGTAGTCAAATGTGTTTATTTAACTCCTTTAGTACGCGCCACTAAATATTGGGAGACGAATTACTTCCTGGTCCATCAGGTTCGACAAATGCGAATTCCAAGTAATATTATTACCTAACACAAATTATATTTATGTGTACGTACAATATCTTATTATTTCTTAGGGAAGAAGCTACTCCGGCTTTGTGACGAATATTTTTCCCCGAATGATGAAGCCGATTATCCTACTTAGTAGGTATTATGTATGCCCAGTTTTACAGTGTGCACTTAAGTATAGTTTGAGTTTGAGTGGCGACGACCAAATAAGTGTCACTTATGTATATTTTGCGTTTCACAGTTATTTCAAAATATGTACTCAAATCAAATGGTACAAAAACTTGGCAGCACTTAAAAACTTTCTTCTACAGCATTATTTGAAAATTTATTTGAATTTCAAAATGGATTGTGATCGCCAAAGGACGCCTAACTTTAGTGAAAACGACGTCAAACTACACCACTAAACAATTCGTTATTATTCAAACTCACTTTCAAAATCTAAATCATAATCTGAATCCATATTAACAAATCGTTATCATATATTTTAAGTATTAAATCAACAGATATATTTTATTTTATTTTCCACAAAATTCAATATAAACGTCAACTCGTTGGCAGCTGAGTAGCTTGCCACCCCTGTCAGAGTTACGAAAGGTAAAACTTAAGTGTCCACTGTTGTTTTGTACAACCAAAAAATTTATTAATGTTTTGTGTTTTCTCATTACCAAACAAAATTATTTTATTTGTTTCATTTCAAATTCGATTTGTTTTTTGTTTGTCGTATGTGCTAAAATTGTGTCGTATGTGTTTGGGTGACAAACAGATTTGGTGAAAACGTCACATACGACAACGGCATTTTGGGCAACATTGGCTCTAATTTCTTACTTAATTAGAATATTGGTCTGATTTTAACGTTATTCAGTTGACAAATGTTTTCTGCATAAGTCATTTAATTTTTAAGAAAATCTACCGTAGGGTTTTTAAGAAAAAAAATTTTTAACTTTGATCGCGTTTTCCCAAAAGTAGTAAAATGTAACATACGACATTTATTTATCCGAGCGACGATATGCGCTCCATGTGACCTAGCAATCTTATTTTAAGACTAGCCGTACCCGCCCGGCTTTGCCCATGCACAGAAATTGTAAGGCTTATAGATCTTATCTTTCGTAAAATGGAATTTTCTTCTGCGTAAACCTGAAATACAGCAATACGAACAAAACAAAAAAAGAATCATGAAAATCGGCAAAGCGGTTATCGAGTTATAACGCCATCGAATTTCACCCCATAGAAGATGATTTTTGTATAGGCGGTGCCACGCCCTTTTGTCCAATTTTGACCAATATTACAGCAACACTCCTAAGCCAATACCTAAGATTGTCTGTAAGTGTCAACTCAATCGATTCGGCGGTTTTCGAGATATTTTCTGTATGGGCGGTGCCACGCCCCTTTGTCAAATTTTGATCAAATAAAGCCTATATGTTGCCCATTGTTAAGGCCTACCTTTTCCAAAAAGACCATACGAATCGGGTCAGTAGGTCTTACGTTATTGTGGAACAAAGAAAATATCTACAATTTTAATAGATTTTTGAAAGGTTAGGTAAGGTTGTATTGTATACTAGCTAACCCGCGCTCGCCTTGCTTTGCTCGCCATTAGCAAAAAAAAAAAAAAACAACAAACAAACTAAAATTTAGTCCATTTAAGATTGCACTTTAAATGACAACACGGACTTTAAAAAAGTTTGCAAGAAGAAGTGAAATACGAAAACAGAATTTCAATGATTGACATAATGTAACGACAGTACAGGAAAAATAAATCACGCGTTTGGATAATTGTTGTTTTTCACTTCACTTTAGATTATGTGCTAAATGAACATTAAATTATATTGCCTTGCAAGTTTCAACACAATAATTAACTAAATTATATTCGAGGTATCCGTCACCGTCTTCGGAAAGAATAATCAAAATGCGACGACGCATAGATTTGACATAATGTTGTTTCGTGCTACATCGGGGTTTTCCTATTTATTGCTTGTTTTTGAAATACAAATCTAAGCAACAAATAGAACCAATTACTTTGCTAAAATGTTTTTTCTTTATTGCTTTCATTTATCAATAGTACTTCACCACAAATGGTAAATATAATCCGCAACCAATTCCTGTCGGAGCATATCTGTGCATATCTGCGTATCTATGAAACTGATCAGAAATATCAGTAAAAGCGCACTTGTTCGCACTGAAACGCAAAACTCCAGTGTGCGTTACATAATTTGGCGGAACGAAATTCCGAAATGCTGTTCGGAAGAATACCTCGATCGCGAAACAAAAATCCTCCAAATGTGGCACCCCCCACGCTTTTCAAGCGTCTGCAAATCAAGGAGCAATTTTCAAAAATTAGGTCTAAAAAAAACTGAATAATTTGCTCTTTATGGTGCAAAGATAACAAGAGATTCCACATTTGTAAACAAAAAACTAGAAGAAACGACAGCACTGAGAGAGAGACAGCTATCCTGTCAGCAGTTTTGCTGAGCTCGCTGAATGTTGCAAAAGGTGTGTTTGCTTCAACAACCCAACGATTGTACTCGTTTTCGTGGCGTTTTCATGGAAAACGACATCAAACAACTCGTTTTGAAAACTGCAATATGTATGGGAAAACTTCTTCGATGAAGTTTTCGACTTTCGGTTTGGATTTTCATTAGGTATACGTTTTAAACTTGGTAAATGTATACCTACAAGTCGGCATTTTCAAAGGTTCCACATGAACTCCTTAAAATTTAGTTAGTTTCGATTCGATTTTAAAAAGGTCGGTCGGCATTGGTGAATTTTTCGACTGAAATCCTTAAAATTTAGCAAGTTTCGATTCGGTTTTAAAAAGAACGGGCGGCATTTCTAATTTGAGGTTATATTCGAAGGAATATGTTATTCGCTAGTTGGTGGAACTCGGCTTATTGATTTGGATTGTGAACTTTGACAATTCGCGGCAAAGGGTGTTTTCGTTCGCAGCAAAAAGTTTGGAAAACGAAATTTCGTTATTTAAACTGTTTATAAACTTGTTTTCATAATACAGTTGATGGCTGAAATTCGCGAACTGCCGCGAAGTTGGTCGCTCTCATGTGAATGGTCCTTTAGGTATTGTCCCAGGGGTATTCGTTTATGGCACCTCCCATACAAACAAAAGCAATCAAAATCTTATATCCCGAATACCACCGAATCGATTACATAAGCTGAAATTTACAGGTGAATTTAGGTATTGTCCCGGGGTGAAAATTGGTGAAAATTGGACAAAGGGGCGTGGGACATCCAATACAAAAAAACATCTTCTATATGGGGTGAAATTCGATGACGTTAGATATAACTCGATAACCGCTGATGGGTCGATCTTCATGATTTGTATACAGTCGGCAAGTTCCTGAAATAAGTCGGCATTTCAATGAATGTCACCCCCCAAGCATCGAACCCTCGCTACGAACCTGGTTGGATGTATGTACATATTTCCAATACAATTCATTTAAAATTCGCAACAAATTTGAATAAAGGCATTCATTTTATTTAGTGTACCAACATTATGTGTACGAAGGCTACCAGGCTACCAGGCTACCAGGCTATACCACATAATTCGATAATGACAATCGCATACGCAACGCATCTCATAATATGGTTAAGTTGACAACAGCATTATTATCTCATATCACTTTCCTTGCGCCGCGAATGTTGTCAGTTGTCACTCCGCCAACTTCTCATTAGTCAGCCGCCTCCAAAATAAATATATGCGGGTGCATAAATATTTATTCATTTGTCGTCCTGAGTGGTCCTGAGCGTATTCAAATCAAATGCCTGTGGTTTGGTTTTTCACTGCGCACTGCACATTTCCTAGGTTTTACAAAAACAGTCTCTGTATAGCTATACAAAATAAAAATTCATGAAAAAAGCATTGTTTAAAATTCTAAAGGGCTGCGCTTGCTGATGAATTAATAAAATAAATGGAATTTGTCGCAATTAAAAATGCAATTGTAATTATAGCGCAGTCCCCTCACGTTTCGCATTGTTTATTAATAAAGCTGCGGTGCAAGTCGTTGGGTCCAATTCAGATGAGGCTGAGGCTGAGAACTGTTGCGTATAATTGTGGTTCGATGCTGAATATGCTGATAATAGTTAATTTTAATTCGTATATTCTAAGCCGAATAAGTAGATCTAGTACAATTATGCTGTCGGATTTTGTTTTAATCTCAAGACAAACGAACAACAAGTAGTCGAAATCGAGAGTTCTTGAATTTCTAAACCCATATGGCATTGCATGGGTATATGGATTGGGCTTTTGTGTCTACTAACCTTCGCACCTAATAAGTTGACGAGTCAGCATACTCAATACACTTATACGTAATGTACTTCATTCATGAAGGCCAACTGTCGATAAATTTCTTAAAGTACCAGCAGGTAGCTAGTTATTATTATTGCTTGCAGTTATGTTGACGGAAGTATACCATGTGGCACTGACTATGACTGAAATTGTAACTCAGCCTAGTAGGTTGCACTTTTCTTTCAATTGGAAGACATACAGTGATGTAAAAAAAAACTGCATACAGCAAATTGAGCAATACTGTGACGACGCGCAACTATATTTTCACTTTTCACGGTCGCTCTAAATCTGAATGACCCCAAAATACAATCGCATAGGTAGGAATTTCAATCCAATTTGGAATTAATCCCACTGAGATGGACTTAATTTTGCGGTTGCATAACCCTTCGTGCATCGCTGTTCGTTTTAGAATCTTAATTATGGTCTTGTCGTCACCTAAGCGTTACGACTGACGAATACCGAAGGTCATTTGCATCATTCAACGGCAACATCAATTTCACAGGTCAGCGAATGTGAACGAACCCTAAAAATCTCTTCAACAGTTCATTTTTTTTTATTATTATTTTTTGTAATCATCTGACTCACACTCAAAGTCAATATCAAAGTAAACTTCTCTCTTGGATGTTGGATCACTTCTTGTATAGTGGAGAAGTGGTCACTCTGGTCATAAGTAGATTTGCGTACACGTATCTACCTAGGTTAAGTACCTAAATACTCAATGGGTGAATAACGCTTTTGGGTTATTTGGACTGTTTCTCATTTAAAAACGGTATTTGATGTGAGATTTCTCATGTATGTCTTATACGAATCGAATGTTTGGTTTGGTTACAGAGATGCGGATTGGTGGACTAGAGTCACAAGAAATTTTTTTGTAGATTTCAATCGCAGCCTTCCACTGAAAAGCACTTGCGATGAATACAATTACTCAGTACTGGTATACCCACCTCGTAAAACATGTTGTATATATGTGTAGAGACATGATGAAATAACATAATGTATGGGCCACTTCCTTCACGGGTAAATAGTTGACATTGAAATTTTCAACGCAAATATAATTAAATTCAATGTGCGTCGCAGAAGGTCATCGTCATCGACAATGCGGCATTACAATCTGTTGGGTGAATTCGGTTTCTAGACAGGCATAGTCAAGTGACAGCTACTGGCAACAGGCTAGTAGACTACAAATTAGTTGGCCATTCCGATGTGAATAATTTTATTGGTGGATTGTTTAATATTTATTGAATGGAAACAAATTGAAAATAAAGCCGCACATGTATTTGTATTATTCTACTACAAATTTACCGTCCCATAAACATTTCTTTAAATACGTACGTAACTTTTTTAATGAGTTTTTTAGCAACATCATCAATCCATCTATAGCTTCCAATTGAATCCGGGTACCTACCGTTAGAAGTTATATATGACTGTTACTTTAACAATAAATATACATGGCGCTGACAATTTGACGACTGCAAGATTTTAAAAGTCTGACTTTGACAAAATTAATTTGGAGCCATAGGGTTTGCTGCTAATTATTGACAATTCCTTTCTTCTTTTAGTTGATTATACATATAAGATTTACATTATGTACATATATGAGCAATGGCTATATACAGGGGCGTAGCGAGGGTTCGAGATTTAGGGGGGTGACTTTCATTGAAATGCCGACTTATTTCAGGAACTTGACGAAATATCCAAGGTTAATACCTAAGATCGTGGGCGCAGTAGCGCAGTGGTTAGTGTGCTGGACTACTGTGCGAGGGATCCCAGGTTCGATCCCCGGAAAAACACAAATTACATCTCAAGGTTTTTTCTACTGCGCCACCTCTCGCAAACGTCTGACAAACATCCGAGAGTATGACTGTCCTGAAAAAGCTTCACAATTCAGCCGTTCGGACTCGGTATAAAATTGTAGGTCCCTTCCATTCGTTCCAAAAATAGAAACTCACATAAACGAATGGTTGCGAGAAGCTATGCCTAGGGTGTATGCCTGTTGTGCCACCTATTTATTTTATTTTTTTATAGAGTCTAAAATATTTTTGTTGTATAGAATGGGCCACTCCCCTTTGTTGAGTTCCACCCACAGTTTTTGTAATATGCTTTCAATAGACTATAAACGTACGTCCATTTACAAAATCTCAAGGCTAATGATCGCATAAATGTCAAAGTACGGCGTCATTTAAATATTTTGATTTGCGTTTACTTCTTATAAATATATACTTCTTATATAGAATAAATTCGGTAAGTTTCAGCTCAATCAGATGGTTAATTTTATAGTTTCTAGTCTTTTCGTCAATTCACCTGAGTTTCCAATAAATAAGAAAAATTTCATGTGACCATAAGCATTTCAACAAGCAACGATATTGAATAAAATTTCCGAAGTCTCTTTCCTACTTTTTTTTCTTTTGTTATGAAAAAGTTTTAGCGTAAGGAATTACGGTGTGAACTTTTTTTTACCCTACTCCGGTAATTTCAAAATTCACGAAAATCGTATATGTAAATGATTCTTTAATTATGGACGAACAAAGAAACGTACCGACGTTGAAAATTATGTAGGTACACTCTAAGAAAAAATCGTGTAATTTTACTATCATTAAGCGAGGAATCTACTTGCCTACCATAATTACAGTAATTTTACGCACGTATCAATTTTAAATATTTAATGCGTAAATCTTAAACCTTTGTTGTGTAAATTCACACATAGATTTTAAATATAAATGCGTATTTCTACACTTAAGGTGTGAAAGAAATGTTTATAAATCAACATAAAATGTGTAAATTTAAACCTTTTATGTTTAAATTTGTAGCAAAATTCGACATACAATGTGTAAAATCCAACAAAATTGTGTATGAAGAAGCTTAAAATTAGACTTTTTTATGTAATTTTGCTTAAATTCAATATTTAATGTGTACAATTAAACAAAATTGTACATCGTCAGAAAGTATATTCAAAACAATTCAAAAACAAGTAAAAGTGTTATCATCGGCCTTGATATCCTCCACTGCAGTGAACCTGTCTAAACGAAATAAAACAATCCAAAAATGCTTAAGATATTTATAAAAAATTATTCGATTTAACAAAAAAAAAAAATACTTCCGTAAAGAAAGTAAAAAAACACTTCTTTCACTAAAAGATGCCATGGAACTTGGGAGCGCAAAAGCTGCAACCGCTTCATTCAATGGTCTGATCACGTATGAGCTCGCAAATGCACCGTCACTCACAATCGAATTGCAATATTACACATAAAATGTGTAACTTTCATCAGATTGGTGTAAATGGGTGTTGGTCTTTAAACACTGTGTGTGTAATTTTCATAAGGTGTTTATATTTAAACAAAATTTTTTATTTATAAACATTTTGAGAGTAAAGTTTAAACAATAATAGAATATTATTGAACAAAAGTTGTTGAAAAGTACACAAAAGGAGTACATTTGCAACAAATGTTTGTAATATCTAACATTATGTGTTTAAATTTTTTTTTTACCTATTATCGTGTGTATAAACACGCAACTTGCCTATTTTTACATTAAAAATTACATACATTTTCATAGTAATTTTACACGCATTTTTTAGAGTGTATAGTAGTATGAGTATGGGCTGTGATCGCACCGCTCGCCGGTAGCGTGTAATAATATCCTTATTTAACCTATAGTGATTCGGTAAGGCGTGTCACCATTGCAATGCTGAAAGAATTTTTAAAATCGGACTACTCCTCCTTTAACTCTAAACCCAAACGAGTGAGTAACATAATAAACCTAATGATCTGGAGAGTGTCACCATTAAAACGTTGAGATTTTTTTTTCAAAAATGACCGAATAGATCCAGAGATAGCCCCTATCACCCTTTCTGTCACACTCCCTCTCCTTACCATTATAGTAACCTATATCCTATACTGATCTGAAGGATGTCCCCATTATAGTGTTGAAAGAATTTCTAAAATCCGCCCCGTAGTTCCAGAGATACCTCATACCTCCCGTCCCCCTTTGACCCTAATACTAAAACCTATGTGGGCAACAAATCTATAAATCAGAAAAAAAATCATAAAAATTGGATAATGGTTCTCGAGTTATGATGGACCAACAGACAGATGTTGCATTTTATTTAGTAGTACCTATGTATTTATGTATAGATAGTTACATGTACTCATGGCAAGATTTGGAGTGAATGTGTTTGTCTTCATGAAGTTAACCATAATTATGTCTAACCAATTTGTGCGTATATCTACTATTTGCAAGTAAATGCATACCTACATATACAATTGCATGGTCCATAACTTGGACGTTGGACCCTAAGGTAGAACTAAGAACCAGTACAAGAACAAGTCTGCATATATGACAAAACCTGTCCCGCTCTCCGTATGTCTATAATTAATTTAGATATAAGTACACTCGCTATATCAGGCAATGTGCAGAATACAAGTTCCATTTCCGCTATTTAATTAAGCAATAGAGGGCATTGCATCCTACGGACGATATTCTAGCATGAGTATGCATACGCACGTATCTTAACAAAACAGCTTGTAATACGCAATGATCGATTAAAAAAGCAACCAATGAAATACCAGTTCTAGAAAAAAAAATAGTTCAGGCAACAGGCGTTTAGACAGCCTAAGCCTAGCTTCTCACAGTTCTATGAGAATAATTTGTAATAGATCGATCCGTTATAGTTTTTGCATTTTTTACTAACGTCACAGAAACAGATTTTTAGACGCACACATTTCATGCTTAATTTGTTTAAACAAATGATCCCTCTGTTGAACTACCTTGACATGAGCCCCCTCTGTGTTCCTACTTCATTATTAATTTATTCCTAATAATATTTCAATGAACTCTTAATCTGAATACATACATCTGTATCCTCGAATTTCCATATTCGAGAAACTACACTCATAGGGGATTTAGCACACATGTGCATTGTGCAGGACTATATCTCTGCTCCGGAAAACAATTTTTCTTCCACTTGTTGAAGCTTGTGTAGGTACCTGATAAAACGCAGACAAAATTCACTGCAACGTATTGCCATTGTGATGTAAGAGTTAGAGTACATATACACATTTACATAACCCTTCATTGTAATTATCCATATTGATATATGTAGATACGTTCCAATCCTTTGGGTGAACTTTTTTCCGAATAGTGTTTTCATTTATTAAGGGCATCTCTTAGTACAAAGAAAATCAATTTGTAGAATGCAATTTGCTGATTAGTTTTTCACCGCGGTAAGAGGCAAATGCTGTGCCAGATAAAAACCATTGGCGGAAGCGTCTGCGTCTTTTGTCACCGCCAAAATGCTTTTCAATTTCCTTATTGGTGGTGATTCGTAATTTTTCGTTCGTTACCATATAGCTGCCGGCACACATTGCCACTTTCACTATACAATCATAAGTGTCCCCTTTGACGAAGAGTAAGCTTTCTTCATTCGACCTCTATCGATTTTGTATGTTAACGTTCACTTAACCTTTCAAATGACCGCACAAGATTAAGTTGAGACTTTGAAGACATCATGAGGTTCGGAATACCTATACACATTGCTAAAATGGTAATGGCCATTGATGACGAAATCGAAGAGCCTCTGTTTGGCTAGTTCCTTATACTTTATACATAATATTAGGAAGTACGTAACGTCATTGTGTTGTTTCTTTAAGCTGGATTTGTATTATAATTGTGTATATTTACATTGAAATCCGTGTCGACAAATGCATGAAAGATTGAAAGCAAACTGTTCAGAAATAGCTATTGAAGAAAGAAAGGCAAACAAAGTTATTTGGGAGACTTCCTCCTGAAGTCTTTTAGTTAAAATGTATGGCGGCAAATTTTGATTTATGACGATCAGTTAATTTCTGTTTGAATGTTTTATCTCTGCACTCTTGGAAAATTACGTACATACAGACTTTTGTTAATAGAGCTGCTACAAAGGCTAATTATTTGTAGCATCTAGATATTTATGAAAGGAGGATCTTAGGTAGGTATAATTTTAGTTAATCCGATGAACTTCGAACCACCAAAAATTGATTTGTTTGTAATTCACCAATCAACCTTCCAGCTCCATTTCATTGGGATCGGCAACCAGGTTAACTTCTACAAAGACACAATGGCGAAAATTCCCCTATAAAAGTACCTATCTATTGTGACCGTCAAAATATTTAAGTTAAAGGTAAAAAATGCATATTTCTAAGGCTCAATAACTTTTTACTTACATAAAAGGGCGCGTCAAAACTAACTGGGAAAGCTTCAAAAACTATACCTATGCTCTTTAGCAATTGCGTTGAAATTCTTACAGCTGGAAAAGGATCCAAGTACTCGGCCTAGAAGACCATTTAGGTCATAAAATGGCCGGTCGCCGAATAAAATAGCTTAAGAAGTATGGGCTAAAGGCGAAGTTTACGAAGTTTGGCTCCCATGAATGTCATAATAGAATATCGTTTGAAATATGTACATACCTATATACATTTTTGTATGGCAAGCCCCACGCCCCTATGCTCAATTTTAACCAATCTTCACAGGAACACTCCCGGGCCATTATCTAACTAAGAATGGCTGAAAATTTGAGCTCTACCAGTTCGATGGCTTTAGAGTTTTGTGATCATTGGTGATGCATATTCCCATACAAAATAGAAATTTCTGTATTTTCGATTTAGTGCGGCTTTTCGTTTGGAGTTTTCGGATTTTTTGCTAACGCCACCCCTGAATCGAGACGAACAAAACAAAAGAAGAATCATCCAAATCGGTCCAGCCGTTCTCGAGTTCCTGCGAAACTATAACGCAAAACAATTAATTTTTCTATAGGCACAGGGACATAAGTCCCCGGGACATAAGTCCCAAATTTTTCTTTTGGGATTTTTTTTGTTTTGTTAAGTGTTTATTATTTCAAATTTTATTCATGAGCTTATTCTTGCTTTTTACATTGTTTTTATTGTTGAGTGTTTATTATTTGAAATTTTGTGGAATCGGATCGCAGCACCACCTACCGGTTTCAATTGTGAATCTAAACCATTCTTACACCCATTCAAACACACACATAAAATTTCATTAAAATCGGTCCAGCCGTTTAGGAGGAGTTCGGTTACAAACAACTTTTATTAATGTATAGAGTAGATACCTCTATAGGTGGTTCATATTTTATATAGGTAGTAACCAAATGCTGTTTAAAGTCTTGCAACGTACCCAGGCCATATAGCATAAACTTTCCCAGTTGTTTAACTCGAGTCAAAGAAAACATTTGATTTTTTTCTGGAATTTAAAAACCCTCTGAGAGAGTCATCGACCAAGCCACCCATGTTAACTTATATTTTTGCATTTTAAAGGCCCCCTACATGACATAAGCATGTTTTTCAAATCACGTAGGTACATTTTGTGATTGTTGCCATGTTTGTGGAAACAATTTCTGCAGTTTCTGCATCGCAGTTCTTCACTTTCGGGTATGTAAGAGATATTGATTTAAATCTTAATTTGGAGCTCAAGTATTACTTACTTATTATTCGGTCTGGGCCTCAACAAATACTCGAATACTCTTCGGGCCGGAGCTCTTGTGTCCAATCTCTACATGACTTAGCCCCCTTAAGTGACTGATTCTGACTAGACGGATTCCGATTCGCAGAGTTTGCTGTTAAATCTCATTCTCGCGTATCTACAATCATAAACGAGACCGAAATTCACTCGGAGAAATTTGCGTTCAAAAGGATATCTTCATCCGCCTTCCCCTTCGATAATGTCCATGCTTCTGCGACGTATAACAGAATCGGGTCTTATATCTTTCCCTTTGTGTTTTTGTTGAAGAGGTTACTACTCAATTGCCTTTTTGGCTAAAGAAACCAGAGATTGAAAAGTAAGAATAATTCTTCGTTTGACTTCTAGTCTTATAACTCGAAGGATAAATGAGTTCTATAAAACTACCATCATGGCGGAGATAACCATTGCGGAGGTAGTATACATACTTGAAAAAGAAAAAGGGGACGTCGGTCGTCGTTATTCCGCCCATGTGCTTCCTGTGGCTGCAGGTGAAAGAGCTCAACGAAATTGTCTCGAACTTTTTATTTGAGTTTTGCATTCGTTTTCTACCCCAATGCTAATGGAATGGCTATATATCAACTTTAACTAGGTTTAGTATTTAAATGCAAATGAGCATGTTCAAAATAACAGCTGGCTGACACAGACACTGTTTTTCGCTTAAAAGTACATAGTACCTAAAGGTATAAACGAGCGATTTTAAGAAGTCTGTAAATTAATATATAAATAAATTTATTATTGGCATACGAAAATCGGTGTACTACTCTGCGTCTGCAGACTGTTGCTTTACTTATTCGCTACGTAGACGGGACACGGGACTCCATGATATTGGCCTCCATTTCCATTCCAACGTATAAAAATTGTTGCAAGGGACTTAAGCGATTATGTTATGAGTCCCAGTCAACCTTCCATTTCCAGGCAATATTACCCACTCTGTGACAGACAAAGGGAGGTGAATTCATTAGAATTACGAACGAGTTTCAATTAATCTCGGAACACGTTTAATCATATCCTTTGGTGATTAATTGAAACTCGTTCGTAATTCTAATGAATTCACGTCCCTTCCTTTGTTCAATTTCGACCAAACTTCACAGGAACACTCCCGGGCGAATACCTAAGAATGTCCGAAAATGAGCTCACTCGTTTGGTTTTCGAGTTTTTGCGATTGATAGTGGTGGAAATTTCGATTTTTTCGATTTTCCAACTTTTCATTTGAGGTCTTTAGAATTTGTTTGCTAAATCGGTAAAGCAGTTCTCGAGTTTTTTGCGAAACTAAGGCACATCAATTGATTTTTTACATTATGTAGATTGCAAAATTTGCCCTTAATTTTACAACTCATTGTAAACTATTAGTATCCTGATCCTCCTTGTCTTCAAAGTGTGCTTCGAAACGGCTCATTAAATGTTTTTTTAACTATTTCCACCAACTGTTCAACAAAAGCTCCAATGCAAATGATTTTTTTTTCTTTGAATATTATTGACAACCTTTTCACAATTTTAAACTTAAAGTACAAATCTAACACTTGTTTGGAAATGGACGAATTCTTTGCAAATTGGCAAAACTTTGCATTCTACAAAAACATGCTTGTCACTTTGAAAATTTGTTTTTGGTGAAACGAATTTTGCAAAGATAAATTGAAAAATTGCAAAATGCGAAGTAAAAAGTGGTCGGTGAAATAGGGCCCAGGTCGTCTAATTTTCCAAATAATCTTGAGTTACCGTGCTTCGTAACACACATCCCCATTTATACCGATAGACTGAAGACGATGTTCTTTCGATTTTCGTGTAGAAAAACGTCGAGAAAAAACTGTTAGTTTTTAAGGTTCCGTTCCCATAGGGACAAAACGGAACCTTATTGTATTCGCTACGATGTCTGTCCGAACCCACTAAGCCAGGGATTCCCTAACTGTGCATCGCGACGCCCTGGGGCCTCGGTCGGTCGTAGGGCTGGCTATCCTAGGGGCGGCGCAAGACGGTACGCACACGACGTTCCATCAGCTTTGAGCTCGTTTTGAAAAAAATTTCTGGTCGGGTTGATGTTGGCAGATTGTGGCGGCCATTGTGTTTTGGTGGCGTCTGTTTAATCTGTGGGTTTACTGCTCTGTCACTGATGCCAGTCAAACCACTGACAAGTTACACTATTTAAAAATAGTGTTGGTCAGTGCAAAAGTTGCACGAGTTGCGCCCTTTTTACGGCAGACGCGGTGGCTCTTCAAAGTAGACTCTCCAACGCTTTGCGACCAAATTAGAGACAACCGGTTCGGTAAGCAATCAACCGGTTTTATACAAAGGCACGCCAGATTGGCCAAGAACATTGCCGCAGTCGTGAAAGTGTACAGAAGAGCCCCGGGCAGTCAATTCCTTGCAGTGTAGAAGAAGTCGGCATTTTGCAGACATCAACTTGGAGAATTTTGCGTCGGGACTTGGCCCCATACCCGTTCAAGATCCAACTGACCCAGGAACTCAAAGTTAATGATAATGACCATATGCAACACAGTTTATTCGCTGACTGGGTTTCGAACCGAACAAGGCGCATTTTTGGATGAATGGCTGTGTTAAGAAACTAAATTGCCGTATATGGGACGACGCTAACCCACACGATGCGGCAATTCATCAATAAAAAGCTGTTTGCTGCAGATTTTAAACCGGCGTTATTGATAGACATTCTGAATGAACGATTTGAGGTACGGTTATATCCAAGATCGTGATATTTAACCCCGCTAGACCATTTCTTGTGAGGTTGCCTGAAATCGAAGCTCAATGCGAATAAACCGCAATCAACCGATGGCCTTAAACCCAACATAACCAAAGCCATCGCTCAAAGTCAGCGGGAACTATGCGGCAGATTGGACCACTCGGATTCGTGCCACCATGAGAAGCTGCGGCGGACATTTTAACATGATGTTACATTCCATACAATAATGGCATACATGCGGCTCTCAGATAAAAAAAGAATTTTGTTAATACCTCGCACACAACTTGTTTTATTCCATTGCAAAGTCGACCCATCCCTATTGAAAACCCCTCTATAGTTAATCTTTAGTAAGCTCAGCTTCTATTCACTTTCACATATCTGCGCTTTGTTCCGTTGTGTACTGCTATGGAGAGGCGTCGCAAAAATATTATTACCAGGAAGTCGCTGTATAGAAGAGATTGGGAACCCCTGTACTAAGCCAATTTTGTTCCTAGGTCTTTCTCAAGAACTAATTGACGTAGAAGAAATTTCCACACAACATTCGGAATTCGGCCTCACCATATCGATCCCCACTCTCATTTACAATGACATTCCAGCTGTCAGCTCTTTAGACAAAGCTAATCTGTTTGCTGCACATTTTGCAGCCAGCTCGTTGCTCCCAGATTGCGCTTTGTCCCCACCTGCACTCGAGAGCGTCGAATTTACCATGGGACAAATCCATTTTCGCACTCGTACAGTTGCAAGGGTACTATATGATCTCAACATAAATAAATCCGCTGGTCCAGACTGTATCTCCCCCATCGTTCTGATGAGGTGTTCTTCCACGCTCGCAAAACCACTTCGTAAGCTTTTTCATCTCTCCTATTCTTCTGGACTCTTCCCGACAAGTTGGATAACAGCATTTGTCCAGCCCGTCCCTAAAAAAAGGCGATTCTTCTTCTCCCACCAATTACCGACCCATAGCACTTACGTCCATTCTTTCTAAGGTCATTGAAACGCTGATAAATCGTCAGCTTATGAAATATCTTGAATCACGGAAACTCCTCAATGACCGGCAGTACGGTTTGATGACTTATCTCACCGAGAAGTGGAACCAATCCCTCCATCACTTCGGTGAATCTAAGATTGTTGCGCTTGATATTTCAAAGGCATTTGACAAAGTTTGGCACCAAGCTCTTTTGTCGAAAATGCGTGCTTATGGGATCGATGCGTCTCTTATTCAATGGATTAGAAACTACCTTTCTGGCCGTTCAATTCAAGTTGTTTTGGATGGTTTCAAGTCTGAAACTCACCATATAAATGCTGGTTTCCCCCAAGGCTCCGTTTTGTCTCCGACCCTCTTTCTCATTTTTATAAAAAATTATCTCTTGTCTGCAACTTCTAATCCAATCCATTCCTTCGCTGATGACAGCACTCTTAGCTTCTCATATTCTTTCCAGGACTAACGTCCCTGCTCTTCGGCCGTAGAACTGGAACGGTAACGTATGTTAAGCTCATTAAATTCCGATAGAGTGGAATTTAATGCTTCGAAAACACAGTGCTGTCTGCTGTCTCTAAAGCCAAACCAGAACCTACAGCCATTATCTATGAATGGCACTTGCATCACTGAAACCGAAAGACTTTCCATTCTCGGTATGTGCGTTCATGACAACCTTCGTTGGAATGACCATATACACGTAGTCGCCGAGAATGCAGCGAAATGGCTAGATTTTCTCAAACGGTGCAAGAAATATTACCCCTTCTGATCTGGCTACAATATATATAAGGCGTTCATTCCACCCAAGCTTGAGTACAATTCCCATATCTGGGCTGGTGCCCCGAAAACCATATTGCACCTACTGGATAGGATCCAAAATCGTGCGTTGAAACTAATCGGAGACACGAATAGGTATCGCGAATTCTATTCATTCGCTTGAACATCGCAGAAATGTTACGTGTCTCACACTGTTTTATCACTTTTTTTAACAAACAGTGCTCAAACGAAATTGCCAGCTGCCTTCAGCAATTCAACCGCAATACTCGCCTTGCTAGGAATGCCCATCAATATACCATCCAGCCTATCTTCGGCCGTACTTTGAAATATAGAGATTCTTTCATAAGCCGTACAACACGAATGTGGAATGCCTTGCCCAGTTCTGTCTTTCCTCCTCAATACAATTTACAGACATTTAAAACCAATGTGCATCGGAATCTCCTATCTTCTCTATCCCATTTTCCTTAACGCCCGCGCTGTGTACATCACACTACACCATAAGAGTAGTCATAAACTCGCGTGTCAATTCGAAGGACTACTGTAATTTGGTGAGAAAAAATATTTTCCTTCATGCAAAAACCTGTTAAATTTTGTACCTAGGTCTATCAAATCAAAGACAACATAACATAAACGTACATACACGCAGGCAAGAGTCTGCCCCAGGGAGATCTATCTACTCCCCTTGGCTTAGAAGTTGATATTTACATTTATGGATGACTCACTACGACGACAATTACAAGTGTTTTTTTAGAATACCTACATCTGTTAAGGTTGGTTCACCGTGAGAGTCCCCAAAAGGATCTTTAAAAATATATCATGAAACGAAAAACCAACAAAGACGACTTCCCTAAGCCCGATTAATACAGACGAAGCGATGCACACACAACACAAGGCCAATAATCACATACTTGAATGATCCCCCACCCTATCAGAAGGTTCTTGAAGAGATACTGTTTTAAGTACGATATGGCAGGAGGTATTCTGTAAATTAACTATTGCTGCAGAACAATGTACTTATGCCACCCTACCTGCCTTGTCTGACGGAGAGTATAGTGATTTTAATGCATTTTCGTTATTTATACTCATTTATCACCTGAAACGCAGGTATACGTTACGTGTACACCGTATACAGTGAAGGGACACCACCCACTTCCTCCTGCTGTACAGGGAAAAGCAATTAAGGCAAACTTGAAAGAACTACTTATGGTTTGAATGAATTGCTGCTGTAGCTGAGTACTCACAGACTGTAGTCGTTGGTATACGATTCCCTATCAGCGACCTTTTGCTGGGTGCTGCAAAGTGCTATTTATTTTCAATGAGGTGGCCGAGCCGAAGCCGAGTACTATAAGGAAGCGCTGATGTCTATTAAAGGAGAGGTTGTTTTTGTATTTGGGTTGTACTTGGAAAATGCAACACCTAAATTGCTTACGTTCCGGGATTCAGGGTGTTATTACGTATAGTTATTGTGTGCGCAAACATATACCAACATAATATCATGGTCTTCCACTATGGTTTACAAATTTAAGGCAGAGGGATGTGGAGGATGAGCGCTTGTCACATGCCAACGGCAATGAGATTGTTGCACATATTAGTTACTTTTGTTCAGTTGCTTAGGGTTTCTTTTTATTGTTGTAAATAGAAACATAAGCACTAAATTAAGTGAGCCTCTATAGTTAGAGACATGAAGAGGTGCGAGTTCCTCTGCAAACTGAATGCATATATTATATGTATGTTTTTGGTTTGAACGACGTATGATACCACTGCATTGCAGCAACGGTAATTTATAAGGCAGGTGGTATACGGTTTGTGGTTAGGAAATACTTTATGGTTGGCAGAAAACCTTCAAAGGTTCAGAGATCGCTCATTTACCTTTTCTAAGTTTTGTTTTCAATTTCCAGTAAACTGACCTTGATTTAAAGCATACTAATTAACACCCACATTATATACCTAAGTTTTGTTTGTATTTTTATATAATAGATACGAGTACTGAGTCTAGAGGGGTATGTACCTGAATTGTGTCATACATGTAGGTTTATGTTATTCTATTTTTAGTGTTAGATGAATGTATCTATGGCAGATCAAACTAAGGCATTGGAAAACGCAGAAATAAACAAATAATATCTATTCGCTTGGACTACTTCCATCATTGTGCGATACTGGTTTGCTTTCTGTAAGTAATTCGTTTTTCTTATCAATCAATCATATTATGACAAATCAATGTTAGCTACTACATATAACAGCTAAGAGATTTATTTGGCTCCAGTTTCCACAGGGAACTAGGTATACGGTACCCATAGTAAGGTGGGTTAAATAGCATATTGTGGAATAGATACATATACAGCCAATTCTAAATATTGCCCCGTTCACAATGTGGGCGTGATAACTAGACGAGAGCGAGGCGAGAATCGCTCTCGCCTCGTTCTCGCTTTAACCTCGTCCGGCAATTCACAATGAAACGTGGTACGTCGGCGAGTTTTTCTGACAACGAATAGAGGGACCACTGAAACTACAAAACCATATTGCCACTTCGATTTTTTTTACAAAACAGAGCTGCACTTTTATTGCTTTTTAGCACTATTGCATGCAGTTTGAATATTCTAAAAACAACCAATTCGCAGTTTTCAGGCGTCGCTATCATCAGTCGCTATAACTATCAGTAAAATGCTACCGAAAAAAATTCTGTTGCTTTTTTTGAGCACTTAAACTTAATGACTGAACTCAATCTTGGTCTTAGTTAAGTTAGTTAAAAAAATTAAGCAATTGTTGTCTAAGGTTGAAAACTCACCGGATAAAGCAAAACGTGTTTTTTTGTTTCGTGAAACAAGAGCACATTGTTTCTTATGAGGCAAAACACACCAAAGCAAATGAAACAAAACAGATGTTTTTGTTTTTAAGTGTTTCGGTGGTGGTTGTCGAAAATACATGCCATTGTATACAAGCATAACACACACCGAATGCAACAAAACTGTTTTGAACCAGCGTCGTTGACGATAATTGCCTACTTTCTTAGAGCTCAACACACACAAAAGAAAACAAAACATAAAAACCAAAGCAAAACAGAAAAACATGTTTCGTTGCCGATAGTTAATCTGTTGTTTTTACGAAACAAAATTTACATGTCGTTGTTTTTAAAATGTAAATAAGATTTGCACAACTTCATTGTCTGAGTCCGACCAACATTAAAAGCAAGTCGTAAATTCCACACCAAACGAAACACGAAAACAAAACGTTTTGTTTTGCAACATTCTGTTTCGCTTGGTGTGTGTTCAAATAAAAAAAGATTTTTTTCGAATCAAAAACGTGTTGTTTAATCTAGTCTAGATTTTCTAGAAAATTAATTTATTAATTTTTTCGTACGTACGTACGTACAACTGTAGTTTTCTGTTGAACTTCTTAGTCAATTCCAGAACAGGTTCCAATGAATCCCTATAAAAAGCTTACAGTCTTACATCCTAATAAAATTTGCTCAGGAAAATGACCCCCAATAACCAAGAAATCAAAAAGAAACACAATCAAAACGTATATATTTTCGCGGCAATGTTTGTTTAAAGAAATACGAAATTCCCCTTTTCACCGTCATTCATTATTATGGGAAAATAAGTTCTAACATTGTCGCTGACTTATTTAAAAATTTCTCAGAATAATCGAACCGTATCAAAATAATAACAAAAAAAACGATAAAAGTGCCGCCCTGTTTGCTTGAGAAAATACAAGTGGCAACCTTAAGTACATTTCTATGAAAATGGCGTCGCTTCCCACTCAGAGAGTAAATGTCATCGGTGTCTCGGGCGAGATTTTTCCAAATTTCCGAAATGGTCGCGAGACGAGGCAACGAGTCTCGCGCCATTGTGTATTGGTGCATGCATTTCCTTTGATTGGAAATTATTTGACAACTCGCGCTAGACTCGATCTCGCTCTCGTCTCGCTCTCTCGCTGTATTGTGAATCGGCCATATTGCCGGCGAAAAGAACTTCCCGGGAGCTTTTTTTCCCGGGGCCGGCAGTTAAATTCCCCTATTTCCAATTCCCCGGGAGACATTTTTTCCCTTCGAAGGCGGGAATGAATGGGTGGAATGGGAATGAATGTTCGAAACAGCTGTTTCACAGCATTTGACATATCTAGAAAAAAGGGCAAACATTATTTGACAAGTAAATAATATAACAATTTATAAAAAATATAAGAACAATGTATAGCACATATTGCTTTCCAAATATTGGCGGAAGAAGCAGTGTTAGTATGTCTTTCAACTGGTTTTTCCAACGAAAAAAAATATTTTTTTCCCTCCCCATCGGTCGGAAATTCCCATAATTTTCCCACAATGATATTTTTGAGTAAAATAAACTAAAACATATTTTTTTTTAAAACAGTTTTATTAAAAAGGAACAATAATTTCAAAAAACAAACAAGTATTAAAAAAATATTCTATATTCAGTCTTCATTATTAAAAAAATCAAAACAATTCATAATTCATTACAATATCACAATACTCGTGTAACTAAATAACTTAAAAATGAGTAAAAAAGAAAACAATAACATAAAAGTGTATTTGTTATTTGAAAGTTTGAACGAAATCCTGATTTCAACAGACAGAGAGACACATGGGTCTAATAGTGGTTTTGTATGGGAGGTACCAGAACTACTTGACCGACATAGCTCATTTTCAATACCAACCTGACCTGACCTGACGGTAAAAAGAAGTCCTCTCACAAAATTTCATTCACCTAGGTTGATTCGTTTGGACGCTATCGTGTTTTCAACAGACAGACGGACATGGCTAAATCGATTCAGAATGTGATCGTGATTCAGAATATATATGGCTAGTTAAGAACAGAAGTGATCCAAGTAACATTTTGTGATAATTGAGATAATGAGCAAAACGCGTTTTCTTTATTATGTACAATTGTGTGTAATACGTTTATTACAATATGTTTTTTTTATGATAGATATTAATGTAACTTAGTCTTTCCCATCATTTTTTGTTGACACATCCAATATTGACGAAGTTTTTGACACTTTTATGAACTTGGATCACTTCTGCTTTTATTAAAAAATTATAAACTGTAGAACAAAAATGAAGTAAACGAGTTTTTATCGAAAAATCCATTAATTTAATGGTATTTAAAAGTAAGGGTATATTCCCCCCTTTGTCTAGAATCTAGATCAATAATAATAGTAATTTTCCGAGTTGTCTTCATTGAAATAGATTCTATTATGTCATTTACAAAATTGTATTTTTCGCACATCTGAGATTAGGTTCCAATTCCGATTGAATGTGTCAAAAAGAATTATGGGAAAAGAAACATGTTGTAATAAACCTATTACATGCAATTGTAATAATAAACGAAACGCGTTTTGCTCATTACCTCAATAATCACAAACTGTTACTTGGATCACTTTTGTTCTTAACTAAACAACTTTGGATTACCTTGGCAGTATCTTTTTTTTATACGAAAAGTGATCTAAGTGACAACAACCGACTTTCAAGTAACTTAGATCACATCTGCACTGATAATTTATATTTTTAACGCAATACAGAAAAGTCAAAAAGTGAACTTTGTTAGGAGAAGTGTTCGATAGCACTAGGATCACTTTTGCACTAACTAAATTAGTTTCTTAGAAGTCCATTGCCATACTTAGCTCAGTTTTTCTAAAAATGTTACTTGGATCACTTCTGTTCTTAACTAGCCATATACTTTATAGGGTCTCCGGTGAATCCTTCTTGGCGTTACAAATGTAATGACAAAGTGAATATACCTTCCTGTGGAGGGTATAAAAATATATTGAATTCATATTATGTACCTACATGTAGTTTCTAGTGTAACAACACGAAGTACACCACCGTCGACGTTGACCAACACACGTGAATGGCATTGTTCACCACGCCAGCTGATAAAAGCGTTCAAGAAGGATGCCACCATCGTCGACGCGACGCTGGTGTTTGAGGGACCAGCACACATCAATGGTATTGCTCACCACACCAGGTGGTAAAAGGGCTTAAGAAGGACGCGCAGTGGCAGTCGTCATTCTAGTTTTGCTGGTTGATAAAAACGAACGTGCGCTTGGTCGATTGGGACGGTAGTAATTAGTTTTGGAGAAAATAAAGGTGTTTTAGCTAAAAGTGTAAAGTCTTGTGTTTCTTTTAAAGGTTCTGGAAATATAATGTAACACTAGTTTATAAGTATGTACATCTAGGTATATAATATATAAAAATTGAGCCTTAAAATGTTTGTCGTCGATTCACGCCTTAACACATTTACTGATTTTAACCAAATTTTCCCACATCGTTAGTATTGGTCCATATATGATTCCTGTGAAGTTTGGTCAAAATTGGACAAAGGGGCGTTGCACCGCCCATACAAAAAAAAACATTCAAAATCGTATATCTCGAAAACCACAGAATCGATTGAGCTCAAACTTACAGATAATCTTAGTTATTGTCCCTGGAGTGCTCCTTTGAAGATTGGTCTAAATGGGACAGAGGGGCGTGGCACCGCTTATGCGAAAAAACATTCAAAATCGTATACCTGTTATACAAAAAACATCTATGTATATATCTATCTATGGATTGAAACTCGATGACGTTACCTCGATAACCGCTGGGCCGATTTTCATTATTTTTGTTTTGTTCGTGTTGCTGTATTTCAGCTTTAAGCAGAAAGAAAATTCCAGCAAATCGATTTATTCTCATTTCTCGCATTTATTATCTAAGAATCAATACAATTCCTGTGCACGGACAAAGCCGGGCGGGTACAGCTTCTTCGACAGTCTTGGAATTGGAAGCCATAGTTTCTAAAATTTGTAACATTGATATGAATAATGCTTTGTCAAGAATATTATGTAGACGATTTCTGGAAAAACAAAAAATGCTGTGTGCACGGGCTACGCTAGTTTATTATAAAAACTAGGTTTATTATAAAAACTAGGTTTATTTCGAATAGTCAGTATAACGTACACTAGTTAAACTCCAATGTTTACGCGCAGCTAACAGAAAGAAAAGAACAACCACAGAGACACACGTGTCAAGTACAACAACGAAAACCAAAACAATGTGTAGATGCAGAAGAAAGTAAGAAAGAGAAAGAGCAAACTTTATATGGCAATTGCATATACATCGAAAAGTAACCGATCCGAATCGATTTTAGATTTAGTAGATTTATTACATCTATGGTAAGATTTAGATGGGCTCAATTTCTGAAAGTAAGATAAAGTAGTAGAAATGTGATAAAATTATCATTATAAGTTTGAAAAAGTTTGAGAATTTAAATGAAAACAAAAAGAAGTTTGAGTAAATAGAATTTCCCACAAAATTGCATTGGAGAACTAGATTTTACCTTTTTCCCCCGAGACGGTTTTTCACCATCAAAATTCCCACGAAAAGGTAAATTTCCCACGACTTACTAACACTGGGAAGAAGGGGAAACTGAAGAAATCTGAAAAGGTCAGCCAAGAGCTATTAGTAGGAGATGCTTGCGGGATAGCTCCAATCCCTTGGAGTTGCCTCCATCATTGTAATAGACATATTTAAGAAAATTTAATTTAATTTCAGAAAATATTTCTCCAAAAACTTCATAAATTAGGGTGGAGGCCTCGATGAGTTTAGTTCTGCTTCAGCTATTTTCCAAAATGAGACAACTTCTTCCTTATTTTCCTTGTGGAACCTACGTGCAATACCGGGGTGGGCTTCCATTAAGTCTAGGAGCACCTGCAGTTGTAATTTGCTTGTTGTTTTGGACCTAAAAAAATCATTTCAATTTACCTCAATATTTAATTTGCAAAAAAAGAAATACTTACATTTTGTCATTAAACTCCAAATAGCAAATGCGTGGGAAACAAACTCACGTCAAATTGCAGAATAATCTCTGTTTTTGTGACATTTGAAATGCCTACTTTTTTCCCGGAGTATTTTCGAAGTTTGTTTAGCATACGAGGAAAGGGAAAAGCGAAGAAATTCATCTGGAGTTTTTATTTAGAATAGGAGAAAGAGGAAAAGAAAAAAAAATCCCCGGGAATCGTCATTTAGAATTGGGCTGATAATGTATGTAGGTTTACCTACATGTAAAGATTGTTACGTAAAAATGCAGCTGACACTTCCTTTTCTCTGTCATTGTTGCTAACTTTTTATGTTATACTTACGGTGACCATATTTGTCAAAGGAAAATAAAGGACAATAATTTTTCTACTTACAAACTGTTGGTATTTATAAAAAAAAAAAAAATTTATAATAATAAGATAGCAAAAAACATGAACATTACTACTACATAGTAAATAGTTCTATAAAAAAAAATATTGGATTAACATTCACTTATATAGCCGCATTATATTAGCAACTAACCAACTAGGAACTGTCAATAAGCAATACGCAACTTTTAACCTATTTTCACATCGAAGCAACATTATTGGCTGACATTTTTAGCACAAAACTCGTATTGAGAATGGATTACTTCCAGAAAAGAGGAATGGTGAAATCGTGAGTTTCACAGATGGATCCATGGTGGATGGCGGAGCAGGGACCGGTATCTTTTCAGATTATCTGGAACTAGCCCGTCACATTAGCCTCGGGAAACACACTTCAGTATACCAGGCTGAGATGATTGCTTTGCTGCATGCGTTGGACTACTTGCTTGAGAGTCAGGTGGATGGAAGAAATATCCTTATAGCACTGCCCAATCAGGCGGTGACTAAATGCATATGGAACAGGCAACCATCACAATATCAGTGGCACTGGAATATGTATTCAAGCTCAATAAGTGTTCATCTAAAAATCAGGTAACACTGTCTTGGGTACTAGGATACATAGGGATCGACGGCAACGAAAAGGTGGACTCCCTTGCAAAGCAGGAAAGTTGCTGGGACCAGAACCATTCTCTTCAATTGGTAGAGGAATGGTAGAACACCTGATTTACAAGTAGAACACGGCAAAACACTTGAAAAGGTGGTCAACAGTGGAACAAACAATAGACAAGCTAAAATGGCAATAAAATGGCCGACCTTCTCCACTCAAGGAAGGGTTCTAAGCATGAGTCGAGGAACATTGAAATGCCTGGAGGAATCTGAGACAGCGGCACAGCTTTGGCTGACAAAAGAATAAGGATTTTGGACAACATTGGGTAGAGACCCATTGGATTAAACAGATTTCACATAAACAGTTGCTAGCGTTAACATTAACACTAGGAATCGAACCCAGGGAAAAACTCTGGAGAAGTCCAGAGAGTCTCTTTGGGTAAGGTTTATAGTAGTAGAGAGACGAAAAGAGACTCGACAATGGTGGTCTGATTCGAATATCCCTCAAAATCTATATAATAATAATATAATACTCGCTTGATATGATGAACAAAAATGTTCCTTATGCAGACTGAATCCTCCTTTTCCAGTCACTAATAACTCGGGCCCTAGGCAAAATTTCCAAAATCAGGAAAACTATTTTATTTTAGTATTTCTTACATACATATATACATAGTGTAGGTACAGTTTGAAGTCAATCGCATGAAAAATATGAATTTTCCGATACAAACTTTTCCCCTTTTGGAGTTCGAATTTCTCGAATTGGGCGTTGATCACCAAAAGTCAGGACATATATAATATCGAAAAGTTGTACGCCATTTAAAAATAAGCCCGTTTTTTCTGAGAAATAAATGGTAGATTTTCTCAATACTTGGCCAATCCGGTGTTTCACGAAATAAGACCCTCTCAAGGACTTCTACGGCCAAAAATATAGAATTCTATTTGCAAATGTATTGTTGACATGAATTTTATAACATTACAGTATGTGTTTCGATACCTCGTAGAGTTCAATTGCCCAAAAATAAATTCTCTATGCTATGCATACAATTTTTTTGCCAGTTTTTAAAGGACAGTTTCAAAAATAAAGGACAAAATCCGTCCTTTATTGAAAATAAAAAAATACAGGACAGAGGTTAAAAAGAAAGGACTGTCCTTTTAAATAAAGGACGGATGGTCAGCGTAGTTATACTGTCCGTCCTTGGGTATTTGGGAAATTGCTTCTACTTCTACTTCCAACACGTTACGATAATCGGAAGAGACCCAAATAAATAATAACCGATTTTCAGAAGTGGGCGGATACCACGACTTCCTAAGTGGAAATGCATTTTTGACTTTTTTCCTTTCTGTACCGCTTTCCCAAATTTCAACGTTCTAGGACAATCGAAAGTTCTATAGATAAATGATTCCTATTTGCTAAAAGTGGGCATATACCACGCCACCTAAATGGAAAATACATATGAAGTTTTTTGACTTTTCCAGTGTATGCACCAGAGGATCTACCATTGTTGCAAATTTAACAATTCTAGGATGGCAGGAAGTGCTTCATAATTTTGATGATCATCAATAAGTGAGTGACTGAGTCAGTCAGTTGCGGTTTTTGTGATTTTTTAAGCCCTGTATCTTAAGAACCACAAATGCTACACAGGTGAGGTGGACCTTTTTAATGATCTTGGTAAATGCTATAAGTTTGACGTTTTTGTCTTAATTGGTTCCGAATTTAGAGGGGGGTCGAGAACAGACTGAGTTTGTTCCTGTAAAAAGGATGTGTGCCTTTACTACCGTAGGTACCCTTTATATGTGCTTTTAAGGTGTGCTCAAACCAAAGGAAAAATGTCAGCGGGAAATAAATACATGACATTATGCTGTATATTCCACCGTTTCCGGGCGAATTTCGCTCTCGCTTTCGCATTTTCGCGTTGGTTTGAGAAGACCTTTAACAAAGTATAATTGACGCGAAATATAACAAATGAACGGTCAGTGGAGAAAATCGCACAATCAAGAACTGGAAAAAGTAGTAATACATGTAATTATGCAGAATAAATTATGTTCGTACAGGTAAAGCAAATGGTAAGTTCGGATTTCTAGCTATACGTAAATTTCTCTATATATATATTTGTCGGAAATTAAAACTTCCCGAATGCGTTGACTAACTTACTAATTTGCGATTTGCCGCACAATAAAAACATCGAAACAAATTATAATGATATAATTAGATGTCACTATTTCTTTTTTAATTTAAATTTCACAAAATATTTCGGATTGATGAGAAGCTTTTGACAAATCCAAATGTCAACTACGTAGAAACTCAGACACAGGCAGGAATTTCTCAATTATGTCAATTAATCAATCCGAATCCGAACAACTACCTAATACTATACCCCATGCCATACTGCCGCACGCACCCCATCCCATACATCCCATCCCATACATACCTACATATACAACTGACCACTTCGAAAACAAATAGTGTTGTTTTGTTTGTCCTGTCGCATCGCACGATCGCAAAAGTATAAACGTCCATTTGTAGCAAGGTATATGTGTATGTATATATTTTCACTTCAGAAAATACATTTTGGCTAAAAACTGTTCCTAAGGACGTGGCTATAAACGACATAGCCTATAGCAGTCTTACAGTCTTAAGGAACATTTTAAAAAAAGTTTCATGGAAATCTGTCCAGTAGTTTTTGAGTTTTTAGCTGACAAAGAAAAGCCCTACAGTTTTATTATATGTATAGATTTAAATCTATAAGATATTTAAAAAATAATAATTCAAAAACATTTTTAACTCATTTTTGACTTTGCCACAGAATAACAATCCGCGGTACTAATAATCATTTTTAGTGTCCAGGCTAACTTTTGCGAGCTCACAATAGCGAAAATTTCCATATAAAATTATCTATTGTGACCGTCGAAATATTTAAGTTGAAGGTTAAAAATGATTATTGGTAAGGCCCAATAACTTTAAAATTCCAGTTTCCAAAACTTATAAAAATTACCAATATTTAGTGGAATAGCTTTTATTTTTTTTAAAAAGGCAGTCAATACTTTCTGAAGACTTTCCACTAAAATCGGGTATCTTATAAATAAATAAATATTTGGCGCAACAGCTTCTCACAACCATTTGTTTTGTGAATTTTTATTTTTGGGACGAATGGAAGGGACCTACAATTTTATGCTGAGGCCGAACGGCTGATTTGAGAAGCTTTTTCAGGTCAGTTAGAGTCTCGGATGTTTGTCAGACGTTAGCGGGAGATGGCACAGTGGAAAAAAACACCTTAAGATGTAATTTGTTTTTCCGGGGATCGAACCTGGGACCCCTCGCTCAGTAGTCCAGCACACTGACCACTGAGCCACTGCGCCCATCCGGCATCCTAATATGGTTGTATATAGTTTCAGACCTCCTTATGTTTTCGAAAAGCTCTTCAGCATTTCTTGTTTTTTTTTTTTTGCTTTTAATGCTCTTTCGACGTCGGTCCATAAGTTTTCAATTGAGTTCAGGTCGGGCCTTTACGTCGGTCAATCCAAAACATTAATTTTGTTATCTGTAAGCTATTGCTTCACTCTCCGCCGGAGTATGCAAAGGATCGTTGTAGTGTTAGAAATCATATGTTACCGGCATGTGTGAAAAAAGGCTTTTCTCTATTATGCTTTTATAAGCGTGTTGATCAAGGGTCGACCCTTATACAACTAATGGACCAACACGGAAACCAAGAGAATGCACCGCAGACTATTACTTTCTCTCCTCCATGCTTTCTGGTCTGAAGCGTGTACTTTGGGCTGCAATGCAATTCTTTGTTTGGATTTGGACGACGCCTTACATACACTTTTCCATCGGATGCAAATAAATTAAACTTGGATTTGGCACTCCAAAGAACTTTTTTCCAAAATTGCTATGGTTTTTGTAAGTGAAGTCTTTCGAAATTCCGGCTCTTCCTTAGGTTTTTGTTCACATAATGTGTTTTATTGTGTTAAATGTATCAACAAGGATTTTGTTCTACGACACAGGGCCTAACAGCCCTGGCCGTGAGTTATTGATGGGGTTTACGTGGAACAATCTCCCTAATTCGTATGGACATCAAAAATGGATTGGCTCTAGTTGTCCGGTGAATCTTTCTTTGGAGTAGTAGTTTTGCTTTCAATCTCCTTTCTTTTGCGGTTCTCAAAACTTCCGGATTTTGGTCTTCTTAGAAACTTGTATTTCCCAGAAAGCAAGCTTTGTAGAACAACCAAATCTTTTCGCTATCAACGCCATAGATTCGTTTCCATTTTGATAGCCCTGAAATTCTGGAGTACCTACACGATTTATTTTTATTGTGTAATCAATAACAAATAGGTAACAAATTCCATTGCTGCGAACGAAATGACAAAGTTTCAGAAGCACAAAATTAGCCAGTCTGATGGAATTTTCATATTTTTTCCCATCTTTCCGCGGAGAACTTTTGGATTTTCATGGCGAAGCACCGGGAAACTCGGATCTAAGCAATTCAATTCCTGAACACTAGCAAAGCCGGACGGTTATTATAGATCTATTAATTTTAACGACACAGAAAATTTGTTCAGATGTTCATACCATCATTTTTTTACATGAGACTGGAATACATATGAACCCAAAGCACCTACCAACTGTGCAGTACTTCATATTACCCGCATTGCAATCATCCAAGTAGTGTTTTCCTCTTTTTCAGCATATGCATTTTTGCAGTTCTAGATGTTCGTTCTTTTTTTGTATCCAAGTTGGATTGGATTTGGATTTGGATATTTGAACGTTTAGTTATCGAAATTGGTTCGCTGCTGCATCTCTATCTAGCACGTTTACCATCTTCATTCGTTTATACTAATTCATGTGAAATTAGGTAATACATATTTGGTAATAAATACTTATTCATATGTAGGTGGTATGTCAATATAGTCAATAAAATAATGTAGGTGGCAGAGGTTAGCATTTGCATTATGAAGAAGTATAATGTTCATATTTGAATGACACTTACCTTCGTTAAAAACCAAAAGCAAAACAAACACCGAAGACATCGGTATTGGTAAACTTGGTATTTCCTTTAAAGGGGCTTCTCTTAAAATTAATTTAATACTATAATCTGCCAAAAGTGTTAAAAATCGGTCAAGAGGGCTGTCGACCGACCACGTTCAGACCATAGTAATAAAACAGAAATAAAAGTAAAAGCTTTAACTGCATCACTTTCTTAAAATATTTAATTTTATTTTTGTTACTTCTTTCGCCTACTATTACTTTGTTCACTTAAGCAGAACAATGTCAAAGCTGTGGACTGACTAGAAAAACCGGATTCATATTCTTCTAATCCGTAATTGCAGTGGTCATTGGACAGTGGAGTGGACTGCTTTACATTACCATACAATGCTTTGGCATTATTCACTATTCTGAAGAAACTATTTCTAGTGTGATCGACGCAATCAGTTTTTTTTTTGCTCATAAAGTTGACAACTACTACTTATACTTTCCATCTATCTATAGTTACTCTCATACAAAATTTGTAGTTGTGTTAACTCGCAGCATTTGGACTCTGGAGATTGAATTGAACTAGTATCTCTTTTTGTATGGCAAGGCAAAGTGAAGCAAAGCTGGATATGATTTTGTTGTAGGGATCAGAAAGGCGGAATTTCATGGCAGGTAGGGTAGATAGGTAGGTGTGGCGGTTTATACGAAAACCCAAGTAGCAGTATGTGTCGTTTTGTTACCACAAGTATGTCGAAGGGTGGTTTAGTAGATCCAGCCTGTGGAATTCAAAAAGGTTATAAGTTCTATGATGCTATTCTTCGAAATTTCCTCGAGGGATGTGAAGAAGGGTTTACTCAGAGCTCGCTGTCTAGTCCTAGCTAGTGCCGAACAAGCGCATTGGTAGTGAATGAGGGTTTTTTCGATTGCATCGTTACAACAGCGACACTGTGTATTATGTGGGGTGCCTAATCTGGACTGCATGGTCCCCTATAGGCCAGTGGCTTGTGATAATCGCGGTTATCTTGGCTATATTCTTACGTGTTTTACTCAGGAGGTGGGTTGTTTTTGCTATATTTGGCCACATCCTTCTGGATATGATGCAATTTGTTAGCCTCCTCCATCTGAGATTGGCTTTCGATAAGGATTCTTCGGAAATTTTTGCTTTTACTGCTCCTAATGGAATGTGGACCGATTCCGCAAGTGAGCAGTCGTGAAGGCTTGAACCTCGCCTGGCCAGCTCGTCAGCCTGTTCGTTTCCATAAACGTTGCTAGGGCCTGGAACCCAGACCAGGGTAATCCTGAACTGAACAAGCGAGGCCAGCTCCTCTCGACATTCTAATACTAATTTTGAGTTAATATTAACTGAGGCGATAGCCTTGATCGCAGCTTGACTGTCAATGAATATGTCTATCTTTTGCCTCGGAACTATGTCCTGTCCGTGTGTGGTTTGATTAGGCGACAGGCTTCACGGATAGCAAGTATTTCCGCCTGAAACACCCTGGCTGAGTCCGGGAGCTAAAGGATTAGGAGATGTTCACAGTCCATTTTTGAACCGTCAGACACCCAAACTATCTGAGTCTGATCGCGCTATGTATTGTGATGTTTGTTATATAAAGGTCTAAGGGTAATAGGCGCAGAAGGGCTGTGAGGGATTCTGACGGCGTTGACCACAGAGCGCCTGTGGTGCCTATGCATACCATTCTTTGGACTCTGTGTAAAATAACGATTTTATACTTTAGTTAATATTTTTTTTTGTTTTTTTTGAGAAAAATGCCTTCTTCAATTTTGAAGTTCATTCGATTTGAAAAATTATAAATAGAAAGCCGACAGAAAGATGATATTTTTATATTACTGAAATAAGGAAGAAATGGTTTCACCAATGGAGAAAAAGGGTTATCGAACAGACTCTGTTGAGCTTGGTTATGTTGTAGGCTTTTCCAAGAGCCGGCCACCAAACTACTGACCCGTAAGTGAGGATTGGCCGTACCATGATGGAATAAGTATAAGGTGGTCTCGTCGGCAAAAAGTAGTCCCTTAACGACACGTTTTTCTCTTTATTCAGCGTAGTAAGTGTACGTTAACGAAGCGTTAAGGGACCAAAAAACGAACGAGTCGGCAGCCGACGAGACCACCTTATACTTATTCCATCATGGGCCGTACTACGTCTGTGTACATTCAAAGGGTCAGTTTTGGTTACCGGCCCCATCTTTTGCCAAACGTCCTGCTACAGGCATATAAAGCTTTGCACGCTTTTTTTACCCGCTGTTCGATATTCAGTTTCCAGTTGAGCTTGGGATCCAGGATCACTCCCAAATACCTAGCACTGGAGGGTAATGGGAGCGGTTGGCCGTTTATGCGAGGAAGTGTAAAGCCGGGTATGTTGGTATTGGTGGTGAAAAGCATCACTTCAGTTTCGCCCTATGAAACGATTCAAGCACCTAAGGCCAATATCATCCAAGCAAACCATCAACAAGGTTTTGGAAAATTGTAGTGACAGAATGCGCTACTGCGACAGCCGAGGCAGCCACTTGAACGAAGTTATGTTCAACAATTAATGGGAATGTTTGCTCTTAATAATAAAGCCATAACACAGGGAACAAATTTAATTTTGTTAATTTTATTGCATTTTTAAAAAGAAACTTGTATTTGGCCCGCCCTTTACTTTAGAGATCAATTTTTGACTTTTTTTTAGGCCTCTGAACAACTTTCTATTAATCCTAGCTTCATAGTTGTAGTATGAAAATATTAATATTTATGAGACTTCAAGTGAGCCTACATCTTTCTAGTAATTTTCGAAAATTGGGTAAATTAGGTATGGTCCGCAACTAGGCGACCAAGTCTCTATTTGACATCTAAAAAAATCAAGAATTGATATTCAGTGGTTGACCATTAAATTTATTATAATTCAAATTACCTTTTACTACAAAAATGCGTTGGCTTGCTATCAGTAGATTTTGATCAAAAGTGTGCCACGAAAGCATTAGATGTAAGGACGACCCCAAGCCAAACACGGAAAAATACCGCAGCACAATACACTACCCTATAGCCACATCTGCTCAGGAGACTGCTATACCAACAATTGGTACAACAACAGAAGAATAAAAATGTAGTCGCGCCAGACAGGAACGTGTGCTGACCACTGAACACATAATACAAAACCATTATAACAACTTTGTTTATGTAGTGTAAACAAATAAACAAAATTTTCCTATAGGTACACATTGTTATATTCAATAACACCTGCAGGACATCTGAGACGATTTCCGGAATGCAGAAGGGTATTTAGTAGAATGTTTTTTTTATGAAAATTGTTGAATTTTTTTTCATGTTCTTTTTTTCTGTAATTTTTTTTTTTGCATAATTTCGGAGAGCAATTATAAGCCGCGCGGATAGTTTTTAACAAGGTCAAGTCAATACGATTTCCATTTTTAAATGAGGCTGTACTGTATATCTCGGAATAACTCTCGAGGGAAAGTGCGACGGAGGTTGCAGTTGAACTAAAAATGGAATGACTATAGGGAGCTACATGTGGCACTATGGCAGTGACTGCCGACTGAGTGAGAGACGGTCTAGTCTATCATACTCATATACTATTATCAACACGCGCTGGTATGGTCCTCTCAATAATAATAGCGCCTTACCAATAATTAAACACTATAAACTCAAGCTTAAGTAATTTTAAAACTAACTGTAGTTTAGATTTAATTTTTTTACTTCCAATAACCAATTTAATCTAAGGGCTTACGAAATACAAATTTCTTACAAAATTAAGTACAATTGGCGTCAAATCTAATACAATTTTTCAAAATTTTTCATTTATTTTGGAGTGCAAGTCAGTTGTTTTTTTTTTTTTATTATTTACCCCCAGTTTCACAGTGGAAGTTTAAACTAAAGTTCATCTGACCCTGAACTTGAGTTTAAATTTGAAGTTCAACTCGTCCGGTTTCAGAAAGTATGGGGTGAAACTCGTTGCCGTTATAACTCGATAACCGCTGGGCCGATTTCATGATTTCATTGCATTCAATGCAGTCGGCATTTCAATGACAGCCCCCCCCCCCCCCCCCACGGCTCAAACCTCGCTACGCCCCTGATCTGGGGCTTAAACGGCTAAGTACTGTCGTTTAACTTAAACTACAGAATGAATTCTGTTCAACGAAACCGTGAAGCCAAATTATGTAATTGTTGAACTTAAGTTTAAACTAAAAGTGTAGTTTAATCTTCCACTGTGAAACTGAGGATAGATATTCAGATTTTTATCTTTTGAACTTTTGAATTCATTTCACAACGAAAACCTTCAACACGTTTGATTAAGGCAAACTTTTGAGACTATTTGGAATTGAGACTATGAGACATTACTTTTTTTCTATTTTGTCACTTAAAAATAAATTGAAAAAGCACGCCACCACAATTTGTCCCTGTATCCATTAGATCAGAAAATTACAAGAAATGTCGGGTTATGATAAACACACCATTGCTTACCTGTATTCTATATACAAATAGAAGCTAATACATTTTCAGAAAATCCTATTTTAAAGGCGCTTTTTCAACAACTGAAACAAAAAACACAATTCCTTAAAAAAAATGTGAGCCATTGACGAATTTTGCCATTTTATTTCAAACTACCTGACCCGGCAAACGTTGTTCTGCCTAAAATAGTTATTTTAATTATTTCAAGATTTATTTTGATATTTTTGTTCAATTATTTCTTTTAATAGGAATGAAGGTGGATAGCTTCAGTGGTTCAGCGGCCATTATCAGACTTACAGACGCACCAACGTTTTTATATAGGTAATGTAATATAACTGTACCCGCCCGGCTTTGCCCGTTCACATAAGTTGTATTGCGTAGGTCTTAGATAATACTGTTCTATCGTAAAATGCGAAAAATGAGAATAAATCGATTTTCTGGAATTTTATTTCTGCGTAAACCTGAAATACAGCAATACGAACAAAACAAAAAAATAATCATGAGAATCGACCCAGCGGTTATCGAGTTACAACGTCATTGATTTGCACCCCATAGAAGATTTTGTTTGTATGGGAGGTGCCACGCCCCTTTGTCTAATGTTGACCAATCTTCACAAGGGCACTTCTGAAACAATACCTAAGATTATCTGTAAATTTGAGCTCAATCGATTTGGCAGTTTTCGAGATATAAGATTCTGAATGTTTTTTTTTTTGTATAGGAGGTGCCACGCCCCTTTGTCCAATTTTGACCAATCTTCACAGGAATACTCCTGGGCCGATACCTAAGATCGTATGTAAATTTGAACTCAATCGATTCAGTGGCTTTTGAGATATAAGATTTTGAATGTTTTTTTGTATGGGAGGTGCCACGCCCCTTTGTCTAATTTTGACCAATCTTCACAGGAATACTCCTGGGCTGATACCTAAGATCGTATGTAAATTTTAACTCAATCGATTCAGTGGCTTTTGAGATATAAGATTTTGAATGTTTTTTTTGTATGGTAGGTGCCACGCCCCTTTGTCCAATTTTTCTTTTTTCTATAACCCGTACTGAGAAAATACCTTTCCAACAAAGTATAAATCATCAAAATCGGTTCGGCCAATCTCGAGTTATGGGATTACATCGCATTTCGGACACTTTCTTTTATATATATAGATAATTATAAAAAATAATAATAATAATAATAACTTTAGTTTCGACTTTTGAGCTACCAATAAAGGTTTATTAAAAATGATTTTAGTAAAAATTCTAGTACAATCGAAGTTAAATCTTGCACAATATTCGCAAAACTGTCAGTCTTAATCGAGCGCAAATCATCTGTTCATATTTTGTTGCTGTTGGTAATTGTAATAGTTTCATGTCGATTTCCATTGGGCATTTACCGTTTTGCTCTCAGATCTCTGATTTTTCCTGCTCAATGGAACATGAAATGAGATCACATTTTTGTTGGTGTATGTTTTTTGACAATCAGCTATTTTTTAATTGCAATTTGTGTTTACAAATAATGTTACTAATTTTGGAAAGTATGTTTGAATCTTGCCCTCGAATCGAGATTCGCAAAAGTGCTCTGAATCTGGAAAAGGTGCATTTTCTTGCAAAACTGACATTTGACCCTTGAATGACACTACTACGATGAAATTTATACTTAAACCATCAGAATCGAAATTAGAGTTAACTCGAGGATAAATAGGAAAAGTCTTTGCCAAGGTGCTAGAAACGCGTTGCAGAGCTGTGGTCGAGATTAGGAGATGATAAGTGCAGTTTTCGTCCCGGCAGAAGCACAACCGACCAGTTATTCACTCTGAGAATGGTACTTGAGAAGGCTTGGGAGTATGCTACACCTGTTTACGCATGCTTCGTAGATTTGGAGAAATCATACGAGATACGCATACGACCGAGTCCCTCGTGGTTAATAAGTCGAGTCTAAATGTTGTAATTTAATTGGTAACCCCATAGTGGCCATAGTGTCTCGTAGACAGTTTCTCGCGTATATCTACGAAAGAATCTGAATCAAAATCAGCAACAGAAGTAAATATGTATACAATTATACATAACATAACTAAATTACATGCATTTGTGAGTCAGTGTCTGTCAGAAACTCTTACATTCAGAGGCGGGACTGCATAGTCTCGTAAAATAACGCAAGTCAAATTGTAAATTTACCTATTTGCATTTTCAGTTTTTTTTTATGTCCTAGGTAATGGAAAGATGGCGATAGCGTGACATTTAGTCGTTATTTTTGCACTTCAAAGTTTGTTTGTTTGAAAACTTTGTAATTGTTAATATTCTCCTTCATTTACTTTTTAATTTAAAAAAAGGAACGACTATTGTCTAGCAAGACAGGTCATCAAGATACATACAGCTACTATCCCACGATTAACGTTAACTTATAGAAAATTAAAAACCATATGTCAAGAATGTAAATATCTATACAAAACAAAGATAAATCAAATATTATTTCAATATCACGTAGAAACAGAAATGCAGTTCGTGTTTTTGCATCAATTGTTATTTGCACAACAGCGTGTAATAAAATGTACAAATGTTCTTAAACTAGAATGATTGACATACTATATTTAATTAATGAATTGAATTTCAAAACCATACGTGACATGTGGTTGTAAATTCATCAAATAAAATTCTACACAAACAATTTGAATGTACCTACTACACTTTAACTATAATTGCATTTATTAATTGCCATATTGACGTAATTATACTTAGATAAATAAACGTCAATGTACCTACTTGTAATATTTGTGTCACAGCTTATTAACATGTTTTTTGTTCGTATTTCTTATAGAAAAATCATTTACGAACCAGAGATTATGTAACGATTGTTCTGGGAAATGTACTTTTTTTATAATAGATACACGAGAAAGTTAAAAATACAAGTAAATAAGACCATTCTTAGTGGAAAATATTTTCTGTTCGTCTTTATCTTTTAAATAGCTGAGTGCAATAATGTCCAAGGACGTTTTGAACCATTTTGCATAAGACTTTATTTCATGGCACCGTTTTTTTCTACATCTGGAGCAACTCAACGAAGATAGTCTTGGCATTAACCTTTGCCGGGCTCAGGGATATGATAATGCTGCGACTATGGCGGGTATTCATGGAGGAGTTCAAAAATGAATTCGGCAAATTAATCGGCAAAAGCTTTGTTTAGGCCATGTGCAAACCATTCTTTAAACCTTTCTGGAGTTCACCCTTTGGGAATCACTCCTTCAAGTATAACGTTTTTTTGGGACAGTGGAAAGACTTTACACATTTTTTTCAGCATCTACGCATCGTTGGGATATTCTCATAAAAAATGTAGGTGTGTCAGTCAAGAGACACTAGATGAAGCGCTCATCACGAGGCTGTTAAGCCATTGAAGGAAAATTTCGTGAAGATAGTTTCAACTCTTGAACTCCTTTGTGATCCTCAAAAGGAAAATTTGGATAGTCGCTGTAAGCGAGTTTTCTTCATGATTAAACCGTGAAAAAAGCCATAATATACGCAAGAGAACAATGTACTGAGCTAGAAATTACAATTAAAAGGCGGGGAAGAACAAAAAAGAAGAAAATTATGCCAGGCGAAAAGGCTTAAGATTCTGGTTTGACGTTGGAAGAGGAAACACGAAGACGCATGTTAGAATGTTAGGATACATTTTACACTGAATTTATTCATCGGTCTAAGGCCATGGAAGACATTGCGTCAGTTTTCTGAGCTCTTCAACCGAAAATATTGCCATTGTATGGAATGGAAATGGAAGAAGAACTGAGTGCTGTTGTTCCAATGCTTACCTCGAACTAAACAACAGTATCATATTGGAAATCGGGCGAATACGGCGTCACATGGTAGCTGCAAAAATAAATTTAAAAGATACAGAAATTTGGACAGCCTTTAAATTTTGAAGCTTCATTGTTAAATGGGACTTTTCAGACTCGTTACCGATTCTGTCATTGGCGATGAAAATTTATTTAACAATTTGCGTCTCAGTGGCATCGTGTGAACGAAGCTTTTCAAATTAAAATTAATCAAGACTTATCTACGATTAACAATGGACCAAAATAGGTTGATTAATCTGGCTATACTTTCAATCGAAAAGAAGCACACAAAAATTATAGATTTTAATGATTTAATCGAAACATTCAGTGCAATAAAAGCTCGAAAGCACTTTTAAATAAAATCCTTGTTCGTGTTTTTTTCTTAAATTTTTTAAGGGGTGTAAGCTTGCTTTACCGCCCCAGGTGCCACTACCTCCTAGTCCGCCCCTGCCTCTGCCTCACAGAGTTAGTTCTATTTTAATTCGATTTGAAAGCCTTTTAAGATAATTACAACCGCAAAATTGTTTCCTAGCATATCCTGTATGTATTTAACGAGCAAACTGCAACGAAATAACTTTTCAAAAAGTTCGACTATAACCAGACACCAGGCTCTGCGAAATGTTTTACTAACGCGTCCTGTACAGTTTTAATTATACGATGCAAATTGACCAGTTTAAAGCATGCTATTAAATTATTATTGGCGTCGTCAGCCAACCCTTGTACACGCTGCACCAATTGCATTATTGTAACTACACATAGATATACCTACTCTTAAAGTTAATTTGGGTCATGTAGTGTTAATAACGAAGACTCTTCTGTCTGTGTTCAAGAAAAACCATAGGTCGTGTTGGTTTGCCTGCCATACAAAAAATATGCAAGTGCACAAAAATCTAATAAAAAAAAATTGCTACTTTTGCAGAATGCTTCATCTGAACTGAATGCAGTTGAAAGATGAGTCGGTTTTCGTTGAAAGCCCTTCATCACGATCTTTTCTCTTTTAATCAATTTTAAAAAGATGGACAGATGGAAACACACCCACTGCACGAACTTTCAAAATAATAAAGCTGTATAATTAGTGCAATAGTGCACTAACCTATTGCATAACAGATTCCATTTAAATCTTGGAATACCTTTCAACAAGGTCCCTTTTACTTTCAACAAGTCATCAGTACGAGTATGAAATTTGGAAGTCAATCTACTAGATACTCTTATAGTTTGTGATGAAAGCTATTACAGGTAGATATACCTATGATAATCGTTTTCTTTTGAACTTGATCATAATGTATTTGTTTTAAAAGTGCTAGCATGATTACTGAAAGTCATTTGAGTGATTTGCCTCTTGGCATCTTATGTGCTGAAGAATACTTCCTCATGCATCCGGCTGAAAGTCTCCACCATGCACTTTCTTAGATGAGTAATGATGACTATCGATTGTGTAAATAAAACTTAAATAGAGTTTAGGTAGATACATATATAGACATACATAGTTTGCTTAATAATATCCACTTTGGAGGGAAGAAACTAAAGAGAAAGGCAAAGTGCTTTCCTCTTCATACTTTCCACTTGGGTATTAGATGATAGAAGGGCAAAGTTTTCACACTAAATTGGATCAGAAAATGGAAAATGCGAACTTTGTTTGTATGCGATGCCCTAACTTATTCCTGACGAATATCAAATCTTATTTCTACTTCTGATAGATTTCATGAAAGAAATTCCCACAGGATTTCGATGCGATTTCTCACCGACATAGAAGATAATTTAGTATATATTTAAATAAGGTCACTTAGATGACCTTTTCACATTTAAGATAAGCATGCCCCAAGTAGAAATCGTTGGTTAAAGTTCTAGCGCTGTTACCACAATTCAGAAAGTTTACTATTACGGTCAAAGTGTGTTTTGATTTATAAAAGTGCAATCTGTTTCTCATATAGGAGGGAACCGTGATCAAGTGGGGAATTAGTTTGACGTACTTATTTGACCATTCCGTGATATACACAATATGGTATAATCGGCTATGATTCGCAACCGAAACGTTACCGATTTTTGCCAGTCACAGCTTGCGATGTATTTACAGTACAGAAACTACACAAAATGGTCACAAAGTATTGCATGCAACACATAAAGTGAGCTGTCAAATTTGTCTTAATGTGTTTGTAGGTTTATTCACACAAATAGAATATAATAAAATCGCTACACAAATACAATCAGATAGGTACAAATAAAATGTATATACATATGGAATGAATTATTGGCATACCTAAAGGAACAAAATGGAAACATTAAATTAATATGAATTGCATTTCTTCGTATCCGTAGCCCAAATATTAAAACGAAAGTCAGTTTTACCACGAATGTGAATAAGTTGCAGTGGAAAAAACTCACGCGCTCAAGAAATATTGAATATTTAGATATTCAATTTTATTTTCAAAAAATTCTACTTTTTCCAGGGACATCGAAAATTATCTTAATAGCTTCAAAAATGAATTGAAAGAATTATAAGGTATATTTCAAGGTGATACATATACGTACTTATAAAGAATAAAGAGTTTGCGAATTTCAATTGTGAAATTATTTCATTAAAAATGGATGCCCAGTACTTACGATCGAAAATGGCGATTAGTTTTCGTATTAATGCATGTGCATTTCACTTGGTAGGGGCAAAGGGTGTATGTGCTCCCCAAATTGATAAAGTTGTTTTTTGCGTTTATTACTTGCAATAGGTCTGAAAATTGGGGAATAGGACAATGGGTAAAAAAGTTTCATTGAAATAGGAGTAGATAGGCATGAAATTAACTTTAAAAATGTATAACGCTTTAGTATTGTCATTTTTAAGAATAAAAAAAAACTGATATATTTTAAGATTATAAAAATAACTTCCTAGCCATTTATAGGTAGAACTACTACTAGTGCCATGTGGTAGATTTCTCGAGATATTGGGGCGTGAATCTCCTACGATGTTGCAAACTACTATTTTATACAAACTCTTATTACTATTTTACACTTAAATTACATTTGTTCACACCTCATTTATTTTTCTTGTAATTGTAAAATATTTTATTTAATAAAAGCACACTGCATTCTTCCTTCTAAAGATGTGCGTTGGACGTAGTAAAAGTAGAAAAGAAATTATTAATAAAAGCGCTGCATGCTTTGCTACTAAAATTGCACCATTATTTTCAGATATGTTCCCAAGATTTTACGATTAGTTTGTTAAAACTATGATTTCTATTTTATGGAAAAACAATATGGGAAGACAGTGTCAATAAAATAATTACCAGTACATATATGGAATAATTTCGAAACGATGTATGATATTTTTTTTCTGTGCCCCCTTTATACTCTACGCCTATGAGCAACACCATGTCATATAAAGATACACTATCCGTTCGTTTACACACAAATTACATAAAACGTGCATAAAAATCCACTTCAGTTCGTACTTAGTGTTGATACAATACCTGGTACAATATAGTAATTGTGGAAATAACATTCAACTATTTTGTGTAGATATTAATGTGTCAAATTGTCTAGTAGTTATTTAGGCAATGTATTTGGAGATTGTGTGCAAATAAAAACCAAAAGCGAATAATGCACTTTATGGTAACATTCAACGGTCACAATTCAGACTGGGCGTAGTCTATTAGTGTAGTTGTGTAGTAGTAACATTAAATGGTAACTCTGCGGATTTTGAGACTTTAGTTTTGACACTTTCAGTAATTTTTTAGACACAACATTTACTGAAATGTTACGTTAAAGAACATTTGTCTCTTTAAGGCACGTAATAGTTACAAAAATGTCAAACTGTTTCCATATTCATAGCAACGCATTTATCTACTCAAAACCAAGTCAAATATACCAAACGGTGACCATAATTTAAAATAAATTTGAATCAAAGTCACAAATTTCTACTTGGGTGGTAACTTATATTTTGTTTTTGAACAAATGCTACATACTCGTATTTGTTTTTTTTTTTTTTTTTTTTTTTTTTCAAAAGTTGGAAAGTGTATACTCTATACCCTCCAGAGACGTGTTGCATAATAAAATTGGGTACATTCAAAAAACTAGTTCACTGTCAGTTCCTATTGGCCTAGATTGACTATACGTGACGTGAGTTGTTTTTCAGTTGACGTGACTTGTACTCAATTGACATTCAATTGTGTCAAAGCATTTTCAATTCCAATGGAAAATAATTTGTGGAATTTTAATCCAAATATGTAATACGAATACTATTTGATTATGATTTTCAATTTACAGTTTTTTTCTAAGGAATGTATATTCACTTTGTCATTACATTTGTAACGCCAAGAAGGAGTCACCAGAGACCCTATAAAGTATGTAGGTACATAATTTTTTTGTATTTTTTTATTGTACCGGATATAACGATGGACCGGTTGATGACGATGAAATTCTAAGGTCCCTTCAACATCGTTATAAACGATTTCTACTGTATATATATTCTGAATCAGGATCGCATTCTGAATCGATTGAGCCATGTCCATGTCTGTCTGTCTGTCCGTCTGTCTGTTGAAAACACGCTAGCGCCCAAACGAATCGACCTAGGCGAATGAAATTTTGTGAGAGGACTTCTTTTTACCGTCGTCAGGTTGATATTGAAAATGGGCTATGTCGGTCAAGTATTTCTGGTACCTCCCATACAAAACCACTATTAGACCCATGTGTCTCTCTGTCTGTTGAAATCACGCTAGTGTCCAAACGAATCGACCTAGGCGAATGAAATTTTGTGAGAGGACTTCTTTTTACCGTCGTCAGGTTGGTATTGAAAATGGGCTATGTCGGTCAACTAGTTCTGGTACCTCCCATACAAAACCACTATTAGACCCATGTGTCTCTCTGTCTGTTGAAATCACGCTAGTGTCCAAACGAATCGACCTAGGCGAATGAAATTTTGTGAGAGGACTTCTTTTTACCGTCGTCAGGTTGATATTGAAAATGGGCTATGTCGGTCAACTAGTTCTGGTACCTCCCATACAAAACCACTATTAGACCCATGTGTCTCTCTGTCTGTTGAAATCACGCTAGTGTCCAAACGAATCGACCTAGGCGAATGAAATTTTGTGAGAGGACTTCTTTTTACCGTCGTCAGGTTGATATTGAAAATGGGCTATGTCGGTCAACTAGTTCTGGTACCTCCCATACAAAACCACTATTAGACCCATGTGTCTCTCTGTCTGTTGAAATCACGCTAGTGTCCAAACGAATCGACCTAGGCGAATGAAATTTTGTGAGAGGACTTCTTTTTACCGTCGTCAGGTTGCTATTGAAAATGGGCTATGTCGGTCAAGTAGTTCTGGTACCTCCCATACAAAACCACTATTAGACCCATGTGTCTCTCTGTCTGTTGAAATCACGCTAGTGTCCAAACGAATCGACCTAGGCGAATGAAATTTTGTGAGAGGACTTCTTTTTACCGTCGTCAGGTTGATATTGAAAATGGGCTATGTCGGTCAACTAGTTCTGGTACCTCCCATACAAAACCACTATTAGACCCATGTGTGTACAGTATATCGTCCCCTTTCTGCGTTAAGCACGTATCTACAAAACATCTATATTCTTCAGGAATAATTAAACGCATGTATCAGTAAAATCTTTCTATTATTTATAATTTGACAGTTTGACTAACCTGGAGGTCAATATGATGTCAGTCTGTCAAAAATTGACATGATTTTTGACATGAGTATTGTGTTCGATTAAGGGAAGCTATTCTTTTTTTTTAATTCCTGACGAATGAATGTTTTGTAGATACGTGCTTAACGCAGAAAGGGAACGATATACTAGCTCGCATGGCAAACATTTTGCTTGATTTTTATGCAGTGGAGGGTATTAAAGCATCGGCCAGGCCGATGATAACACTTTTACTTGTTTTTAAAGGATTATCGTAAATTATTGAATTATACGAATCTAGTCACCTAAATTTGAACATTTTTGAGTAATATTGACCGTTTTAAATTAAAATAAAAACGATTGTGCTCTCTTTGAACAAATTAATGATCTGACCCATTGACATACTATAACTATAAGGTACATCCGAGTTTCCCAAAGTGTGCTCCGCGGAGCACTTGCTGAAAATTCCATTAATTTTGTGCTTCTGAAACTTTCTCATTTTGTTCGCAGCAATGAAATTTGTGTATTGACTACACAGTACAAAAATGCGTAAAAATAAATAGTGTACTCCAGAACCTCGGAGCTATCAAAATGGAAACAAGTTTCTAAGAAGACCGGAAGTTTTGAGAACCGCAAAAGAAAGGAGATTGGAGGCAAAACTACTCCCAAGAAAGATTTGCCGGACAACTATAGCCAATCCATTTTTGGTGTCCATACGAATTAGGGAGATTGTTCCATCTAAACCCCATCAAGAACTCACTGCCTTGACGCTGTGTCGTAGAACCAAATCCTCGTGGATGCATATTCCACAAAAAAACACATTATGTCAACAAAAACCTAAGGAAGAGCCGGAATTTCGAAAGACTTCACTTACGTTTTTGTAAGCATAGCAATTTTGGAAAAAAGTTCTTTGGAGTGCCAAATCCAAGTTTAATTTATTTGGATCCGATGGAAAAGTGTATGTAAGGCGTCGTCCAAATCCAAACAAAGAATTGCATTGCAGCCCAAAGTACACGCTTCAGGCCAGAAAGCATGGAGGAGAGAAAGTAATAGTCTGCGGTGCATTCTCTTGGTTTCGGTGTTGGTCCATTAGTTGTATAATGGTCGACCCTTGATCAGCACGCTTATAAAATCACAACAGGGAAAACCCTTTTTTATACATGCCGGTATGATTTCTAACACTACAACGATCCTTTCCATACTTCGGCGGAGAGTGAAGCAATAGCTTACAGATAACAAAATTAATATTTTGGATTGACCGGCGTAAAGGCCCGACCTGAACTCAATTGAAAACTTATGGACCGACGTCGAAAGAGCATTAAAAGCAAAAAAAAAAAAAAAACAAGAAATGCTGAAGAGCTTTTCGAAAACATAAGGAGGTCTGAAACTATTTACAACCATATTAGGATGCCGGATGGGCGCAGTGGCTCAGTGGTCAGTGTGCTTGACTACTGTGCGAGGGGTCCCAGGTTCGATCCCCGGAAAAACAAATTACATCTTAAGGTTTTTTTTCCACTGCGCCATCTCGCGCAAACATCTGACAAACTACCGAGAGTACCTACAACTGTCCTGAAAAAGCTTCTCAGCCATTCTAACTCAGAATAAATTTGTAGGTCGCTTCCAATCGACCCAAAAAATAAAAACTCACACAAACTATTATATTGCATTACGAAACAAATATGTTAATTTTTTTTCCAATTAAATTTTTTAATTAATTTTCCACAAATCAGCATCAGATTCGTCTGTAAATTAGAAGAGCTTCACTAATCCCTATTTTACTTGCGCTGAGACACATTGAGAGTGTTGCACGTATCTAGAACAGGATATTATTAACATCCACCTGCCAGGTGGTTTTTGCGAGTTTCTGCCGGTCGGTAACACTCTGAAAAGGAGTCGGTCTCTCTGTGTTTGAACTGTGTCTGCGTGCACACGTATGTTAAGCAATTGTGTAGAAAGTTTCGGTACGTTGCTTGTCAATTGATTACCATTAGGGAATTTATATTGGAGCAATGGGAGTACATCGCATCGGTTATTTCTTCATCTGATTAAACACGCTCGATTGTAATCGGATTAACTGCTGCATCCGTTTCAGCTAATTGAGTGGAATATTCACGCAGGATATACACGACAAGCATTCTCGCACAGCCGAATGACTTTGCTTCCAGCCGCTGAAATTGAGAAAGTCATTAGAGATCGGTTAGCTCCCGCGACTAGCAAAAGTACATCGGTTTTAGATGTATACAAGTGACACTGATGAACACTCAGGCGATGTGGATGTGTAAGGGAAGAACGTCAAAGGACTATTTTACCCTATCGACTGGCATACATATAAATAACCTCAACAGGAGTTGTTCAACCCCTTTAAAGCGGCTGCCTTCAACCTTCAAGTGACAATAAATAAGTTCGTGTCCAATAACCGCGCTCAAAGTAGGTAGTATAGTGCATTCTGAAAATGTCTTAATATGGATTCCCTTCGATTAATTCCGACCACTATTTCACTGTCAGGCAAGATGGATTAAGTACCCGTTGGGTTTAACAAAGTACATACATACCTAACGCTAGAGGACGATTCAAATCAATATGAAGTGTGATGCACTGGATTGAGAGAGATAGGGTGTGACATGTATACGGGCTTGAGAGAGAGTTGCACTCGTTGGTGATTTGAAACGCACTATAACGTATAGTATATACGAAAGGGTGACTAGAAAACTAGACTACTTACTCACCTTGGTAGACACGCTGTCGTGAATAGCTGGCTAGCTACTATACCCACTGTGCTCTCACCCCCGGTCTTGTTTAATCCCTCCTCTTACCAAGGTGTTGTCTTTTATAGCGCGTATGCAAGCAACAAAGCGTAACACATTGAATACGTTACACAAAGCGATTTTTTAATTTGATTAACATGGCGATAGACATGATAGGGATTGTATTGAAAACGAACAATTGCGTCCTCTTTAGTGCCCCACGCAGTCAACTATACTTTAATTTATTTTCCAGCTAATTGAGATATGTACTTTAAATAACTTACCACACTTGAGTGGACTTCTTTTGTAATGAACTCGCAGGGGGTGTTAAAAACAATGAAATGTGTAAATACATTATACATTAATTATTTTTAAGGCATGGGAGTATTTTTAAATGGTAACAGTAGGATCAGTAATGAACAATATAAGTCATAGTATTTGAAGATCAAAACCAGATCGAGTTGTTGCTCATTCTAATCCTGACTGAAGATAAAAAAAATCCTTGTATATAGGTAGGTACTCACTGTATGTACCTATACCTACATACGATCATTGGAAAATTCCTTACAAAATTCACACCATTTATTGAGCATGTGATAAAAAGGAAAGACAGATGAGATGGCCTATACCTACTTTTTATTTAGAGAAAGGTCCCTATTTGCATTAGAAAATGCTTAAAAGATTATTTTTATTTTGTTGGTGGAACGGTGGTTTTGAAAACATACACTGCCGCTCAACTGAATAGGTTCAACATTATTTAAAAAGTAAAATAACGATTTGGAAAATACTCTTATACTATATTTTAATAATTCCAAGCGAAATTGTTGACCCGGCTTTTTTAATGGCGCCAATTGGGCTTGCAGGATCATCAAATTGTCTCCTGCTTTCATATCCTTTTTTGGACAATAGTCCCCAAACGTTATCAATGATAGTTATTGCCGGTGAGTATGGCAGCCACTCGAGCAATTTTACATTTGGTCGTTTATCTACTGTTTAACGACCCTACCGGTAGGTATGAATGGGGCCGTTGTCCACGGAATCCGTTCAAAAATATTCGAAAAATTTGGAAAAGCATTTTGTAGTACAGTTTTGTATACATTCGCGTTCATTTTCGATGTAACAAACTGCAGCTCACAAGTCCCATAATACGATATGTGCGGAACACCGTAATGCCCCCTGCAGAGGTGTGGTGGCTACCTAAAACACATTCAACCTTTCGCAGATCGTGAATGTAATAGATGTAGCCACCCGGTCCATCCAGGTTGAAGTTCTTTTCATCGGAAAACACGACAGTCTGGGACTCCCTGTTCCACGTCATATGCTCTCGAGCAAACTGAAGTCGTGCAGCTTTGCGCACATCATTGAGTTGTGTTCTTTTTTTTACTTTCAGTCTCTTCAAATGCTTGGCACTCCGAATAATGCCTTTTCCAGATGCCAGACTTGCATTAGCACCGCATTCTTCCCTGATTCTAGCAGCAGAACGTTGGAACTTTGAAGCAGCTCTGATGATAAGTCTTCTGGCTGCTGGTGTTGTCGCATATTGAGTCCCTCCTGTCATATTGTTATTATAGCTTAATTCATTCCGAATAAAGTTACCAACTACATTTTGGCTTCGGCCAATCTTCTAAGCGATTTGACGCTGCTTTAAACCAATATCGAAGTATCGAAGTATACCGTCATTTTACTTTTTTTTAAATGTTGAACCTATTCAGTTGAGCGGCAGTGTATACCGATAGCGAAGTGTGGAATATCGGTTAATATTCTTTTGTCAGTTTTCCTTAAATAATATATACCTACTATACCTACTAACTTTTGCCCGCGGCTTTGCTCGCGTAGCCCTCAGGATTTGTCTGACATCTCAACACAGATCATACTATAGCAGACTGAGCCACTATCTACGGGCAAATCATTTTTCTTAGCTTGCATAATCCTTAATTATATTCCACACGGCCCAGATCTTTCTATAGGTACTGTGAAACATATGCAACCAGAAAGATTGTGAGGATGTATACCAATTTCTAGGAGTATGAGCCCATTCTAACAGAATTCCGCTTGAATATCTTTGGAGTTAGATCTGCTGGAGTTAGATGAACCCATATGCTTATTCAACGGCGACAGAGGTTGAGACGCATTACAAAAAGTTTAAACGGGATCATCGCCAATAACTCGGACCCCAAGTAAAATTTCCAAAATTGGAAAATTTCTATAACAGAGTACACAATCCGAGTTTGAAGTCAATCGGATGAAAAGTAAAAATGATCCCATACAAACTTCGACCCCTCCTTTTACCCCTTTAGGGGTTGAATTTCGAAATAACCTTCCTTATTCTTGTATACAACATAGAGGGAACCTCTGTGCAAAATTTCAGCATTCTAGAAAAAGGGGTTTGCGCTTGGCGTTGCTGATTAGTGAGACGTAAATTTAATTTTTATATACATTATATAGATATAGATAAGTTCCTATGGAGAGTATTGTAGGTCGACAGTGGACGTGTAGATTTTGGCAATTCATGGCGGTCATATTGTTTTACTTGTTATGCTAATTTTCCTGTCTTTTATTTATCAGACACTTAAGATAAAACACCATGACAAGTATTAAAGCGTCGAGCAATTGAGCAGGTTCAAAACTCTAGTTTAGTATCTACCTATAAGCCTGACAGCTGTTTGACTCGATGTATACATATTTGAATATTTATTGAACTACACTAGTCACAGTTTTTTCAGTTGACGTTTATGGATGGATGGATAGCAGACAAATCAAGTCAGAAATGTTGCTCTCTGTTTTGCAGTGTAGATTTTGGGCTTGATGGAAGGACACTATGGAGGAAAATCCCGGAAAAATTGCAGGAAAATTGGAAATCCGGGTTTTTAGTACATTTTTAGTTCAAAAATAGATGGCGCTGCACATCGACCTTGATATTTTGTTGATGATTCGAAAAGTAGGTTACCTGCTACCTGTCCGATATAATAAAAGAGGGCGCCTCTCCTTCTCTCCTATGGCGGTGAATTTTGAATCCCGTCGGAGTTGCATTTCTATTTTCTAAAGGGTGGTTGGTTTCTTTTGGCCCATCCGTCAGTATCTTTAAACTACGTGTCAATCAGCAGACGCCACAATGAACATTCTGCACGAGTGTATTTAAGGGAACGGCTTGGTTATCTTACGCAGAGACGACGTGAACTGGCCACAGAAATCGTGTCATTTAAGCTCGTTATACTTGTTCTTGTGGGGTTTGCGTTTCCTTAAATCGCAGGCCATGCAAATAAGCTGCAAACGACCGGTTCCCTCAAGCCCAAAGACAACAGCTACTATTAAATATCTACCTACATATATTGTGTCAATTTTTGTCATATTAACATTAGCATGTCAAATATACTGGTACGATGTTTGACATAATTATGTAGTTAACATAATTCGGCCCTAGATCAAATTCAGCCTAATGTATTGCCATAGTCATCGAAAATTGGACCTTTCGCCTGCCACCCAGCGAAGCCGCGACTGGAATTTGAACGATGTCATATTTCACACATATGACAACCATTAAAAAAATAATTCATTGATATATCACACACAACTCGTTTTTATTCAATTTTAACATCTAGCCGTTCCTATTGGAAAACCCTTTACAAGAAAAAGTAGGTACATAATTATTATTGTTCTTGTAATTGGTTATTTCATCAGTTATCACTAAACTGTATATAGAGCTCGAAAGTATCTCTCAACTTTTTCGAAGGTCTTAATATTACTCAGTTCTTGAGAATTTTAAATTTGATCACATAATCTGTTTCTTAGCACAGTATTTTTTTTTTGGTTACGCTCAGAGAGAAACCCTTATTTTTTTTTTTGTATGGTTTCGGTCAACTACTGAGCAGCGTTCCCACTTCAAATTTTCGAAAGCGTAGTGCCGAGATGAAGAAAACGTAGTGTTTCGAGATAAATCGTAGTGAAAGATGAAAAATAATTGCAATCTCCATAATGTTTTAGTTTTAAGCCAAGTACGACTTAACTGGGGGTTGATTCTCGTTTTATGATACTGTGAAGTGAAAAGAGTTCTCACAAGTTCGCGCTAATTTGATTCTCGGTCTATGAAAAAATTAAAACAAATGCCAGATTTTTTTCATAATGATAATTTTTTTTTATCACAGCCGTTTCATTTGTGAAGAAGTGTGAAAAACATAGACAAGGCTCTATGACTCACAATCGGAAACGAAAAATAAGCTCGGACAAAGGGATTCAGAAACCCAAAATATGTACATATTTAATCGAATATCTGATGGAGAATAGCCCCGATTTGGCCAATGAAAAGTATTCTACGTTGAAAAGCTCGAAAATTACAAATTAAATTAAATTATTATTATCACTTCACAGTCACAGAACGTAAGCCGACCACTTGTAACCACCATTATTGCGCTGAAAAGTGAATTAGTTAAATTAATCGCCCTGTTGTGAATGCGTTCAGACAACTTTTCCAAGGGAAAACATTTTACAAATTAATATTATTACTTACTGAAGGAATTTTATACAAGAAATATATGGATACGAAGTCGAACGGAAAATCGTAGTGTTTCCAAATTTTTCGTAGTGACGTAATGATTTTGTCGAACTAAGGCTAAATCGTAGTGAAACATTACGATCGTAGTGAAAGTGGGAACGCTGCTACTGAGAGATATCACTGACAGAAAAAAATAATCTCATTTGTACATTTTTCACTATAACTATTGACATTATTTAGCATCGCATGCGAAATTGCATTAGTGATTTGAGGAGTCATTGGTTAACACTCGTCTAAGGAAGTTCAGTGCAAGTGAAGGTGTCCCGTCAAATAATGAGAAAAAGTATTGCTAAAACCTTTGAGAGTTTACTTGTAGTCAAACTTAATTCTAAAATTCTTAAAATTGTTCTTATTACCCATTCAGATGATGATATCCCGTATAAAGCCATTTTCTTTATTCATAATTATAATTTATGTAATAATATGTCAAGTCGTTATGAAAATTAGAACAGCAAAAACCTAGTTCTATGAAAACAAATTCAGTTCTTTCACTCCTGGGAAATAACTCTGGAATAATCTAAAAAAATTAGGTAATTAGGTTATGTCTAAAGTCTGCGTTACTACGATCCTGTTTCTGCGTTCTCTAAAAGAATAAATGTGGGTGCTGCCTCGATAGCCTATTGAAATTTCGGACATTGTCCTTCCTGCACAAAGTCATCGAAACTTAACAACCTGAGTATCTACACAACGGAATTAATTTCCCCCAATCGACAATAGCTATATGTGTTAAATAAGAACGACAACACTGAATTCAATACAATTTTGACTTTTTTAACTTACTTTCGAAGAATGAGGTCTTTGGTTGATCATTTCCATTTAATTCTTATGGAAAAAGTTAACTAAGGAGTGATAAATCTAAAATTGAAAAATAAAAATCAACCAAAGAGCGAAAAGGTAATTATATATAAATAAATCTTAGAGCAAGACCTTAATGTCGAAGCCGAATGTATAATATCTCTCAGTGAGAAACCAATTGAAAATAAAGGTTGAGAGTTAATTTCGAGCTCTGTATATGGCACACGTGTTAGTAATTTACATAATTCTAAAGAAACTAATTTCTTCGACGAAGTAATTTGACAATTATGACCAATTTATAGGCACTTCAATCCATTATTTCCGCCACTCTTGTTTGATTGCACAAATTCATCTAAACTGCCACTGACACTGAACTGAAAGCAATAGGTCGCAGAGCGTAGATTAATTATTAGTATTATTATCTTTCTATCTTTCTTGGACCACTTATGATGCAGTCCTAACCTAGAAGTTGTTTATATGATTTAATATGCAAATTTAATTCATTCATGCCGCGCGTTGGGATATACGTCTTTTCTAACCTACATTTAGACTAAGCACTAAGACCTTTTAGCATAAAACCGGCTGAACCTCGAATAGTTAATTTAAATGTGTTTGTTCTATTTAGCATGCTTTTTTAAATAATTAACAGAATGGTATATGGGAATGCGGGGTAGGTAGGTGAGTAAAATTTAAATAATAAAAAAACCGAAACGAAATGGAATAGACGTGTACCTCCGGCCGAAACCAAAACTAGTTAATGTTACATTACAGATACCATATACAGTAAAGAACAGAACAGTAGATAACAGTATTAAATTTCTGCAACTACTACAGAAACAGAAGTGCAGGATAGCAATAGCAAACGCAAGGAAGTCAGGAAAGCATTATTGTTCTAACGCTCTAAGCAATCTAATTGCGCTAAATTACTATCTTCGGCTTATTTTCTGACACTTAAGGCGTGTTTTTTTTTGCAATCCTATATAGGCTGTTTTATTTTTGTTTTTACCAAAAAAAATTGCAAGCAGTCAATTAGTTTGTAAAATGATAAATGACGAGAAAAAGTATCTATACCTAGGCATATAAAAATAGTTCACAAATGAGAGGAAATACATTTAGTTTCAGACGGTTTATTTATTGTTGGCAGGCTCTGCAGCAACAGCAAGTTCCAGCCGTAAAAGCGATTTGCAGGACGTAATGGATGTGCTCGCAGTTTTAGCGAATGATTCAGGATGATTCAAGTTCCAGCGACGAATCAGTGGCAGGACACACCTCCTTACGTGCACTGTGGCATTTCAGCAGTCCCAGTCTGGTCCCAGTGTCTCTTCCTAAGACCAAATTTTGAGTTGCAATCTTTCTTGTCCATATTTTGATTGTTGATGTTTGTTTTTCTTGTTTTAGGGGAGACTGGGGCATTTTGGTCCTACATGCGGAGGAGTTTTGAACTACATAGGCTGGGGCAGTGGGGCACTTTTGAACTACAGTATTTGTAATTGCTTTTGGCAGCTAATAAGCTACTATAAAGCTAAATCTATACAAAGCTAATAAGCTTTGTAATTTTTTTTTTCAATAAAAACGACTTAACAGAAGCAAACTGATATTCACAAATTACAAAATATTTTACAAATGACTGAAGAAACTTTATAAAAACAAAAGTGAGTTAGCTGTTCAGGAATTTCGGTTTCAAATGAAGTTTGTGCCCTAAAGCTATATTTTAATCAAAAAGAAAAACTCACCATAAAATGTTTACACTCTTAAGGACCATTCACATAGGAGCGAACGAACGAATTGATGAAATGCGAACAAACCACTTTTTATGCATTTCTAACCAGAAAATTGCACATTTTATTATTCCAAGATTTTCTCCTCTTGGAATAAGGTTAATTTCGAACTAATGTTTTATTCGCTAGTTTGTGGAACGCGAATTAAATGCTGTGGATTGCGAATAAACTTTGACAACTCGCGCCAGGGATTTTCGTTCGCGGCTAAAAGTTTGGAATTCGAAATTTCGTTATTTAAACTGTTTATAAACTTGTTTTCTTAAAACATTTTAATGGGATAGCTAATTATCCTCCTCTTGGAATAATATAATATGCAATTTTCTGTTTATAAATGCATCTGAATGATTCTTTACAAATAGAAAAATTAATACATACAATTTAAGCATAAAAACCGCCACATGCGGCTACTTCCAGGCGAAAGGATATCCGAAAGTCGTTGACGACTAAAGAAGACGGTATTACCAAGTTTAAATTTTGGTTTATGTACTTTTAAATATTTTTTAAATGTTGTCTTATTAGCCATGTTCAAATGGTCTCACGTTCAAAGGTGCATCAGTCCCCCCTATTAATTTTGGTTGTCAAATTAATGTCATTTATGACACAGTCGATAGCACATATAGGATATAGGATTGCGTATTAGTATGGAAAATTTGCTAAGCCCATATAGGATTGCAAAAAAAAAAACGCCTTTAGTAATACCTACTAGTGTTGAAAAGAGAAGTTGACCAAAGTCTAATCTTAAAACAGAGATTTATCGAATTTTACGCTATTAATTACCTACATAATTGAAATACAGTATTTTATTTCCTCTTCAACATTCTAGAAAAAAATCAAGCAAAAGAAAATGTCAAAAAATGAGCCTATAGGATAATTTATTATCTTGCTCCCGGACCAGGATAATTTGTTGACAACTGAAAAATTCGTTTTCCACCACGATTGTGTCAAGCACAGCGCGGCAGATGAAAAATGAGCAAACGATTGAGATATCAACAACGAAATGAATATAAAAATTAATGTAGAATGTAGATGCTAAAATTGGTAGGTTAAGAAAGAGCTAATAAGAGCAGAGGAGAATAGCTAACATAGCGATAGCACTATAGCAGTAGTGTAGCAGTAGCAGAGCACATGATGGAATACTTATTCCATCATGAGATAGAGAGTAGACCGCTGGCTGATTGCTGAAGAGAAGTGAGAGAAATTTATGTAAATAGGAAAAGGCATGAGGAAAAGGAATATAGTGGATGGAAATGGAACGCTCCAGCTTCTTGCGAAAATTCTCTTAAAACGTACGTTTACAGATATTTCTCCTGTTCGCATGTATAACAGTTTAAAAGGTTATTGATTGACTTTCACTCTAAACAAACTAATGGCGAAGATGCATAGCTGTGCTGTGCTGTGCCTCTGACCTGTGGCTGTGGCATAGATTCCGCAATGGATAATTTCAATTCGTTTACATTCTATGTTATACCACTGAACCCACCATAGGTGGATAGGAATTCCAATCTAGAATTTAAACGGGAAAAACTCAATTTTAGGAAAATTTGTCCAACGTCTAAATGGATGGTGTGCTGTTTTTAGTAAATTGAAATTGAGGGCCTGCATCCGAGGACAAATCACGACTTTTATTAGCTTCAATTGTAATTCTAATTTTCAAAGTGCATAGTTGCCCATATGCAAATAATAATTACTTGGTACCTACGCTAGACCTCATTGTCAACTACAAATTGCGTATGAAATCCGTGACCTATGACTACATAGTATCTGATGAATGTACAGTAGGTACATAAATAGTAAGCATTCGAATGTAGTTACAAAAAGAATGTGGGGATGCATTTAATAAATTAAACGCATCTGAGTAACCATTAATCATTTCTGTAGAATCATCGCCACGCGGAATGATTCTCCTCGTTAGCTCTTCAACTTCAGTTGGGAAAATGCTAATGAATGAATTTATTCTCAGTTTCATAATTATTATGTAATTTAAAATGGTTTGTCTGGCTGTTTACAATAAAAAAAATGGTACCCAATATGCGTGCGATCATTTAAGCTTCAACTTCACATTCAGCCACAGCCACAGTCACAGCCAATGCGAATGAATAAAAAATGATTTGACAATATTTTTATTGTATTTGCTTGGTAGGTAGGTATAGGCTTACGTCGCGTCAACGTTATTGTATGGGTATTAACAAAAATGGTGCAAATTGGAAGACATAATTCTCATTGAAAGCTTAGAAAATTTACGTATTTTTTCTAATGTTACGATGACGGATAGTATACAAGCAAAAGCAGTGCCTTGGCGTAGGTATACTTTATAACAATTATGTATAAACAATAAATTAGAATAGTTAACATACACAATTATATTAATTAGCCAACTCAAAGAGTAGTTACCTAATTCTTTTTTGTTGTCATTATCACTTCGATACGTACACCGTGGTAATATTGGATAATAATGGTTAAAAAATATTTAAAAAAGCTAATAAATTTAACATTACCTACCTACTTAGTTGGTTCCTACTCCTTGTAGGATTGGTAGCGGTTGAGGTGTTAGCTTTATTTTAAGTAAATATAGAAAATAAACATTACCTAGTTGGTGGTTGGCGCAACAGATACATAAAGAATCATTGGCCAAGCTTCTGACAGCAGTTCGATTGCTTCTGTCATATATTTCTATAGAACAAGTTGGACCTATTATGAAGTATCCGAGTGTCTAAATCGAGAAGTAATAAAACAGTTAAAACAGTTATATTCTTGGATATTTGTCTAAACCTCTACAAAGAGTTGTTGAGGAGAAACGTTCCTTTACTTCTTTAGTAAAAATGGAAAAGGCTGTTAAATGGGAGCAGTGTTATCAGATGTGGCGATTTATCGACAGACATTTCATTTGGCGACACGAAAATCGGTTTGTCGACGCGCCCCAAAAACTTACAACTTGCTGAGGCTTACGGCCGTATTATTCACTCGGCTTAAAATGTGGTTTAGTAAAGCCCATGGTTTAAATCTTTTTAAACCATACAAGTTTTGTAATTCCGTATTATTTACTCCAGTTAAACCTTTTAAATGTCATTTTTTAAACCTATTGGCAGATATAAACCACCTCGATTTTAAACCGCACTCCGGCGACCGGTTTAAGTAGATTTTCACAAGCTTTAAATCAGTTTCCATAACATTCACTCAATTTGCAAGTATATTTTCGAATGCGGTAGAGCGATTTATTTCATTTACTTAAGTTAGACTTTTGGACGTATTTTCTGACAAGATCCTTGAAAACCTTATAAGGGTATATCTTGGTAAAATATCCTAAAAAAATATAGTTTCAGGAAGTTTTGCCCAGACGTCCTGGAAAATTTCATTTTTACCAAAATGTCCTTGAAAGACCGGTTAAACAAAGGGCGGCATCATCTACAATCTACAGCATTACATTTCTGATATTTTTTTTTATTTGTCCCGAAAATTTAAATATGTACCTAGCCTACCAACAATGACAAAAAAATAAAACGATTCAGTACCTTTTTAAATTCTTCACAAATCACACAGCACATTTGAATAATAACATCAACATACTTTTGCCTGAATTGTCAAACGCGATATTTCGTAGGTTTAAAATAGGGTTTAGTACTTCAAATAAACCAAAATAAACCCAAAGCTTTAAACCATGTAAAAAGAGTGAATATGACATAGGCAGGTTTAAATTGTTTGGCTTTAAAAACTAATGGTTAGTTAGGTTTATTTTCGTGGTTTAAAAGCGTTTTAATCTCGTATTTAAACCAAGTGAATAATACGGCCTTTGGGAAAAAATAATTTCTGTCAATTGGTAAAGTGAATTTTATCTAGAAAATGTATCCGAAGAATACGTTTTGAAGTTTTGGAACAAGGTGTACAACATGACAAATGCCTTAGGACAGCCCAGTGTTCCCAGGTTAAGAGGAAAATCGCCATTTTTGCCGATTTTTTAAGACGAAAGGGGACAGGGATAAAAACGGGGAAACAAATCCAAAAAGGGGACAAATCTTAAAATCGTATCAAAAACAGCAAACATGCAACATCTCACTTTTTTGTTTGTTTTCTGAATGCATTCATTCTTTTGACATTTCATAAAACTATTGCCATGGCTTGGCCATACACTCCTTACCATGAACGTCGTGTCAGAGACAGGTAGATTTTGAGTGAGTATAGAAAGGAGATAGGTAGATCATACAGAAAATGGACCAAAAATCCACTTTCAGATAATTCTCGCATGGGCATGACATGACGCAGGTTCGAAGGTTCTTTTTCGAAACCATACCGCTTTCGATACAAATCTTTGGTAAATATTTACGTTGGTAGAGTAAGGACGTAAAAAGTGGGAGTCCGCTTTGGCTTTACCATACAATTTTTGTATTTTCGATTTCATTATTCCTGTCAAACTTTATTTCACAGCAATGAGGCTTTGTTTTTGAGTATAGCCAAGTCGTTCATGTGAATGAAAGTCATGCCCGTGTACTGGGCCACACATTCCTTCCTATGAAAGTCGTTTTGGGCGAGACAGGTCGATTTTAAGAGGCACAACTTAATGGGTAAGTGAAAATAATTTTCATTTTATTTAGGATTTTGAAATGAAGGAAGAACCAACAAAAAAAATAAAAATATCTCACGCAATAGGAAGCATTGTCCGAGTTCAAAAGCTGGTTACTCAAAGATTTTTTCTTCGCGGACAAAAAAGAGATTTTTTTGATTTTCAAAGGGGAAAAAAAGTAATTTTGGTGTTAAGAAAAGGGGATTTTTTTTCTTAAGACCTGGGAACCCTGGGATAGCCAGAGTTCCAGGAGCTTGGGGAATTTGCATTAATTTTTTTTTCACGTACAAATTACGAGTTGGGCGAATTCATTTGAATTTTATGGTTTTTGAATTTGAAAAATTTTGAAATTTGGCGATTTTTTGGCGAAATGTAGGGAACGCTTTTGTAGTAGCAGTAGTATAGTAATGTATGAAAGATGTGAAATTTATGTTTTTTTTGTGGTCGACAAATCTGGAACCTCTAGTTCAGTGGCGCAGAACAGACTTCTGGGCACTCATTCCATGAATAAACAATCGCATGACAATATCGATTCGACGATAGCCTTGCCTCAAGTAGCATTGAAAATCGTTGTCGTTTGCTTCGCTTACCTCAATAAAAGAATATTGATAGCGTCAAGACGATAGCGTTTGCACGATAGATTTCAAAAAAATAATGGGGGGCAGGGCATGCTGAGTAGGTGGGAGTTTGTACTGCAAAAAAAACCTTCAATATATCCAATTTTGCCAATTACTCCAAATCTAAGAGTAACCCCAAGCAGGGGGTTGCAAGAGGGGGGCAACATGCGTATTAAATTGCAAATTATTTTTGTGCATTATTTCCATTTTTGAGCGCTATGGATTTTGGGGATTATTTCCAAATCGATTTGGGCGCTATTTTCTTGGGCGTTACTGCCGCGCCGGCCGTCCAAAAGAGCATTCCTAAAATTTACTTCAAACTCTTTTTTGGATCAGTTATTTGTTTGTTGTTTCATCAACAACCTCTTCACCCGGTCTACGTTTAATGCGTCTTAATCGCGCTACTTGTTTGGAAAATGGTTGCGTACCAAGTTCAGATGCCAATTCAGATGTTGTTACAATGGCTTATTCGAAACCTGAAACAAAGTTGATTTTAGGTGACTGACTTGCCTTGCTCACAACGTTAGTTAGGTATTATCAGAGAAACAACAATTAAAATCTTTTAGCTGTCCTCAGAATGTCTGCTTCGTGTGACGTGGCAGCATCGCTTTATTGGGTAACACCGGTTAAGGTAAAGCATTATGCATATCACATAACTGATAACGAAGGCCGGCACAGAATAATCTTCATGTTGTCGGCGGCACGGCCATGCGAATAGAAGCGGAGCTTTTAGGAACTTCACTGTTTAGTTTTTCACTTAACTTTACTTTGTTAATTATTTATTTGTTTTGTTTTGATTTTTTTCTTGTCATACGTTTTTAAGTTTTCTCTATTTTTTTTTTAGAAAATTCAATATAAAAATTTAATAAGCTTCAGATCATTTTTGGTTTTCTTGGATTCATTTTTCGGTAAGATTTTTAGCGCGCTGTAGCAAGAGCAGTTGTTATACAGTCTACGAAGCTGTCCTGACTATAATATTGAACAAAATAAATTAAACAATTTTTTGTAAAATTGTGAACAGAAAAATAATTATTGGGACTTCTCTCCAAATAAAACATCTTAAGCGCTTCGGAAGTGTTGCCCGTTATTCTCAGCTCATTAACTCTACAGGGACTTCTCTGATCACAAAATATAAAGTGTTCTTAAACTAGACTATGGTTGCTCAGTGCGTCAACATCGACAAGACAAGCAACAAAATGACAAGTCGTGGTAGATAAATGCTAACAACCATTTCTACAAGCTAATTCATAAAATTTAATACGCTGAATTTAGTTTTTCTTTATATCGATAGAGAGAGGTATTCAAATTGAGTGGAGTTAAGCTGTCGCGGGCAGTGCGTAGTACAACTCGGCGCCCCTCCACCCTCTATAGCCGGCACTATATTTCCTTACGCGACGCCACCATTCACATTTGACAAAAAGATTCCAATTCCAAATTGGCAGCGCAAGTGGAAATAGCTTTCAGTGAATTGACAAACACACTTGTCAAAATTTCATTGTCAATGAACTGACAAACGATTTTTTGCAAATAATTGACATAAGTGGAAATGAACTGACGGTGGTGTCATTCAGTGTCATAAAGGACAGCTGTCAAACTTTGTCAATTAACCGACATGTGGAAACCCAACTCAATGCATTTTTGCTGTTGCTTACAAAGGTTTTTGCCGATCTCTCGCGTCTTCTTCTCAGTTGATATTTATAATAATGATCAAGTTTATGAAGGTTATTTCCAAACTGAAATGGAAATAAACACGATTCGACCTTATTTCCTTCGACTTTATTTCACGGCACCTCCATTAACTCCATTAACTAGATGACTAGCGACTGACATTTCAGCATTTGCGCTAGAACTATAGCACATATTCTAGAAATGTCAGTTTTTTTTTTGGATGGAATTTGGCATGCCGCTAGTCATCTAGCGCAGGGTTCCCAGGTCTTAAGAAAAAAAAATCCCCTTTTCTTAACACCAAAATGACTTTTTTTCCCCTTTGAAAATCAAAAAAATCCCTATTTTGTCCCCGAAGAAAAAATCTTTGCGTAACCAGCTTTTGAACTCGGGCAATGCTTCCTATTGCGTGAGATATTTTTATTTTTTTTGTTGGTTCTTCCTTCTTTTCAAAATCCTAAATAAAATGAGAATTATTTTCACTTACCCATTAAGTTGTGCCACCATTGTTTAGAAATTCGCGTAATATTTTGAATCTAGACATAGTGCAAGGACACACTATGTGATGGGCCACGCATGCCTTCCCATGAAAGTCGTGTTGTTAGATTAGTTGAGAAAATCGCTTCTCTCTTTTCTACTCACTTAAAATCGACCTGTCTCGCCCAAAACGACTTTTATAGGAAGGAATGTGTGGCCCAGTACACGGGCATGACTTTCATTCACATGAACGACTTGGCTATACAGCTATACTCAAAAACAACGCCTCATTGCAATGAAATAAAGTTTGACAGGAATAATGAAATCGAAAATACAAAAATTGTATGGTAAAGCCAAAGCGGACTCCCGCTTTTACGTCCTCACTCTACCAACGCAAATACCAAAGGAAGATTTGTATCAAAAGCCCTATGGTTTCGATAAAGAACCCTCATGCGTCATGTCATGCCCATGCGAGAAGTCTTTCTGAAAATGGATTTTTGGTCCATTTTCTATATGGTCTACCTTTCTCCTTTCTATACACACTCAAAATCTACCTGTCTCTGACACGACGTTCATGGTAAGGAGTGTATGGCCAGGCCATGGCAATAGTTTTATGAAATGTCAAAAGAATGAATGCATTCAGAAAACAAACAAAAAAGTGAGATGTTGCATGGAAACGTTTCTTGAGCATGGTTGATTTTGTAGGTTGTTAACAATTATTTATTCTAAAAAAATGCCCTTACAAATTGTTTTTGATAGGATTTTAAGATTTTTTCCCTTTTTGGATTTGTTTCCCCGTTTTTATCCCTGTCCCCTTTTTTTCCCCTTTCGTCTTAAAAAATCGGCAAAAATGGCGATTTTCCCCTCAACCTGGGAACACTGATCTAGCGGGTTAATGGAACGCGGGCAATGATCTGCATGTTATTTCCGTCTTTTTTTTTATTTGAAATAAATAAGAAAATACATTTTTAAGAAGCGCGAGTTACATAACATAACGGACCAACATTTGCCACATAAACAAGATCTGGCAAATGACCCACTTACCAGTAAAAACCTGCAGCACCAACGACATCCTCAAGTGCAAAGAACGGACCAACATTTGCACACGCAACCAAGATCTGGCAAATGACCTACTTTGCAAACAAAGACCTACAGCATTAACAACACCAAGTGCAAAGAACGGACCAACATTTGCCACGTAAACAAGATCTGGCAAATGACCTACTTACGAACAAAGAGCAGCAGCATCAACAACATCATCAAGTGCAAAGAACGGACCAACCTTTGCACACGTCATCAAGAATGACCTACTTATGGGCGCATCAACGGTACCAACTTTGTTTATTACCAACTATAAATAGACGAACGTAAAACTAAACTAGTTAGTTATAATTTGTATTCCTCAATAACCACATGTGTGGAAATTAGTGTTTAAGTCAAAGTGATTTTAATTTTCAAATAAATAAATATTATTATTTAACATTGTGTTTTACTACTATAAACTCGTAATTGGCGCAGTCGTCGGTAGGATGTGTTAAGTACAGCATCTAACAAAAAAGTGAATATAAGTAGCTTAAATATCGTTGCTGGAAGAGACACTTTCGTACACTTCGAAGGATTATCGGAGTGGTGGATCTTAATCCTTTAACGAATAGATCGAACAACAAAAAAAAAAAAAAAAAAAAAAAAAAAAACTATCAGTGAAATAATAAAAAGAAAAATCTAAAGAGTGAAAATCAAACAGTGAAAATAAGGACATAGAGTATAGACATTGTGTGCTAAGTGTGTTTGTGTGACGTTTCAAGGACATCAACGATACAGGATCAAGCGAAACTGCTGACAACTTTTGCTGCAAATTTTTCAGGGTGAGTTCATTCTTCTGTTTCCTTTATAACGGTTTGTTCCATGGCCCCAACCCCCAAGAAAATTTATTCTACTGGTGAGCACAAAATTATTGAGGTTAGCAGCTTTAGTAGCCCAATCCGCAAAAGTGTTAAAATTTCGGGACGTCAGTATTTGAATTTAAATAAAAGTGATTTCGTAGATTTAGCGACCAGCTCTGTTTCGAAAGCATATATTAGTGTTACGACACAGAAAGATAGTTCGGATAATAATAATTTATTAACTAATCCAAACAACGATTTCGTTATGAATAATGCTGATATTGCCACAAACGCATTTAATGCGCTTAGAATTCCGGATGCCATTAAAGACGTACCAACATTTGACGGAAATCCTCGGTTGTTTTACGATTTCTTAAGTAACGTGGAAGAAGTATTAAGTGTAATGCCAAATATTAAGGGTTTGAATTACGAGAAAATTATTATGAGAGCTATACGTAATAAAATCATAGGACAGGCAAATGAAATTCTTAATATGTACGGGACTCTTTTAGATTGGCAGGATATTAAGAATAATTTAATTATTCACTATTCTGATAAGCGCAACGAAACCAGTTTAATTCGAGACTTACATCAACTCAGGCAAAACCAGGATACCGTTGAAAAATTTTATTCAAAAATTATAGAGATATTCTCAACGATGATGAATTACATAAGGGTTCACGAAAAAGATCCAAATGTTATAAATGCAAAACAAACACTATATAATGAAATGTGTTTGAATACATTTTTGTCAGGACTAAAGGAACCACTGGGATCAACCATTAGGGCGATGAGACCAGGTGGAATTATTGATGCATTCAATTTTTGTCTTGAGGAGCAAAATTCTCATTATTTTAGAAATCAAAATTTGTTACAAGAACCATATAATAAAATAAACCAACCTAGAGTCAATAACTACTCACAGCAGCCATATAAGCCATCTATTAGGCCTCAGCGATCTTTTAATCAGACACCCCATGAACAAATGTTTAGGCCTAGCAGTAGCAACCAATATCAACATACCTCTTTTAGACAAACACCATCAAATTCTCAAAATTACTATAGACAAAATTACATCCCCCAAAATGCTAATAATTCTGGCACACGATTTCCACCACCTGAGGCTATGGATGTTTCTACCGGTAATACCATCTCTCGTAGACAGAATCCACAAATTCAGGGACAAGGACAGTTTTATAACGTTGAAGGTTATTGCCACAATTGTAATAACATTCCTCAAATAGACCCTGAACCAAACACATATTACCAAAATTTAGATACTGCAACTTTCGCTAATTTGAACATTGAACCAGAAATAGATGAGACAAATTTTTGTGCACAAGCCTCACAAAACCAATCGGGTTCATAGACATTAACAACTGTAACACTAACCTATTACCCTATATAACTGTTAATAGCATACACGACAACAACAAATACAAATTTTTAATTGACACGGGTAGTAATAAATCGTTTGTTAGTCCAGATATAGCAAACAATCTGAAATATGTTTATATCGAACCAGTAGAAATAAAAACCCTATTCGATAAACAAATAGTGAATAAAAAAACAATTATAAAAGGGTTACCGGAACTTGGTACTGATAAACCTTTATCTTTTCTAATATTTAAGTTTCATAATTATTTTGAGGGACTCATCGGCACCGATATAATGAAAGAACTAGGTATTAAAATCGATTTAGAAAATTCATTTTTAGAAATTAACAATTTCAAAACCCCATTGAAATTTAAACCCAATCTCATGTCTAAATTATACGCAGTTCCTGGACTCAGTAAGATAATTTGTTGTCTCCCCGTTGATGTCGAATCAGGAAGTATATTCATTAAACCAACATCTATTATGAGTAATCTAATGATATCTGAAGGGATATACAAAGCTATCGATTGGTATTCGCTTGTGGAAGTTGTTAATACTTCAAACAGTCCTCAACTCTTTAGAGCTGAACAACCAATTAAAGCAAGTGTGTTCGATTCGAATTCTCATTTTGAAATCCATAGTTTTAGTATTAATAATAAAGAAAACTTAGGAGATAGGAGCATCTGCGAATTTATAAAAACTGATCACCTTAACAACGAAGAGGAAAAGGATATCAGGGATCTTTGCAAACAATATGAGGATATTTTTTTTAAGGATGGACAGAACTTAACGTTCACAAACATGGTAAAACACACGATTACAACTAAAGACGATTTACCCATATATTGCAAGTCCTATAGATATCCTTACATTCATAAAGATGAAATTCGAAAGCAGATCGCTGATATGCTGAATCAGGGTATAATACGTCCAAGTTTCTCCCCGTGGTCAGCTCCGATTTGGATTGTACCTAAAAAAAGGGACTTAAGTGGAAAAGAGAAATGGCGATTAGTCATAGATTATCGCAAACTCAACGAGAAAACGGTAGACGATAGGTATCCAATTCCCAATATAACAGAAATTCTTGACAAACTGGGCAAATCCATGTATTTTAGCACCTTAGATCTTGCTTCCGGATTCCACCAAATTGAGGTAAAAGCCGATGATGTCCATAAAACCGCATTTTCAGTGGACAATGGCCACTATGAGTTCCTTCGGATGCCATTTGGACTCAATAATGCTCCATCAACATTTCAACGTGTTATGGATAACATTCTTAGAGATCTCCAAGGCAAAGTATGTTTGGTATACATGGATGATGTTATAGTTTTTTCCACATCACGACAAGAACATATACAAAACCTTACTGCGGTATTCAACAAATTTAGAGAAGCGAACCTTAAAATACAAATTGAAAAGTCAGAATTCCTTAAGAAAGAAGTATCTTTTCTTGGGCATATTATAACACCCGAAGGTATTAAACCCAATCCAAACAAAATAAGTGCTATAAAACACTTTCCGATACCAAAAACAGCTAAACAAATTAAGTCATTCTTGGGCCTTCTAGGGTATTATAGGAAGTTCATTAAGGACTTTGCACACCTCACAAAGCCAATGACCGAATGTCTTAGAAAAGGAAATGCCATAAAAATAGATTCAAAGTATGAAGAATGTTTTGAAACTTGTAAGTCCATTCTATCTAACGAACCTTTACTTCAGTATCCCGATTTCACTAAGCCTTTCAACCTTACTACCGATGCTAGTAACGTTGCAATAGGTGCTGTACTATCACAAGGCTCTATAGGATCGGACAAACCAATTTGTTTTGCAAGTCGGACCTTGTCAAAATCAGAGCAAAATTATAGTACAATCGAAAAGGAATTGCTAGCAATCATATGGTCCGTAAAATATTTTCGTCCCTATTTATTTGGACGACGATTTCAAATAATCACCGATCACAAACCCTTGACGTGGCTTTTCTCTTTAAAAGAACCAAATTCAATGCTTGTGCGGTGGAGGCTTAGATTAGAGGAGTACGATTACTATGTGACCTACAAGAAAGGAAAAACTAACCTTAACGCTGACGCCTTGTCTCGAATCGAAATTCATGCAAATGAAATTTTTGAAGCTACACAAGACGTAGATGATTTTGATTTCGAGTCCATGGAAAATAATTACGACATTTCGGATAATACAAGTGTTTCAGATAATCTTTCAACTATACACTCTGCACTGGAAAATTCTAATGATGGTATACCGATTACTGAACGTGCCATCAATGAATTTTCTAACCAAATTATCCTAAGGAAAAACGTTAGCAAATCGTCTCTATCAGTAAAAACTGAAATATTTTTCAAAAGAAAAAAAAGATACACCATTGAGCATACCGACATCGGTAATGAAAACGTTATGATTGTAGTCTTCAAAGAATACTTTAATTCTAAGCGTGTTACTGCAATCCTAGCGGACGATGAAATATTTAAAACAGTGCAATCGGTTTTTTCTAAGTATTTTAATAATGGTTGTCTTAAATTGTTAAGATCTAATACAATTTTAGAAGACATAACAGATAGAGATAGGCAAGAGGAAATAGTGCGACAATATCATTCAATGTCCAACCACAGAGGTATAACGGAAAGCTATCTTCACATCAAAAGGCACTCGTATTTTCCAAATATGAAAAATACAATACAAAAAATTATAAATAATTGTGACATATGCAATATAAACAAATACGAACGTAATCAGGAAAAGTTAAAATACGAAATAACTGAAACTCCATCTAAACCTTTTCAAATCGTTCACATGGATATATATTCCATTGGTAAAGAAAATTTTTTGACAATTGTTGATAAGTTTAGCAAATTTTCAAGCGTATATCTACTCGTTGCCAGAAATAGTATAAATATAATCAAATCCTTGAAGCACTTTTTTTCCCATCACGGAATTCCCCAAAAAGTTATCACAGATAATGGCAGTGAGTTCGTATCAAGCTTATTTAAGGAATTTTTAGAACTTTATAGTATACAGCTGCATAACATTTGTGCAAAAAGTTCGACTGGAAACTCACCGGTCGAGCGGTTTCATTCAACTCTCACCGAACTTATTCGCATCATAAAATATCAGCATAAAAGTAAACCTATAGGAGAAGCAATGGATGAAGCTGTACTCACTTACAATAACTCAATTCATTCCACTACAAACCTGACTCCTTTTGAACTACTAACCGGACACATAAATAAGACAAAACCATTCCCTAATCAGAAAAATTTCCAAACGGAGCAGGACTATTTAAGAAACCATTTAAAGGAGTATGAAAAGTTAGCCGAGTTAGTAAAAAAAAGAATTTTAAGTAATAAAAAACGTATAATTGAGAAACGCAACAAAGGGCGGTTAGACCCCCCCGACTTTTTAACTGGTGAACGTGTATTTGAGGCAGATGATAGAAGAAATAAGCTAGCTCCCAGATACAATACCCATGATGTTATTAAAAATAATAAAATTACAATTGAAACAAACAAACGGAAAGTTCACAAACAAAAAGTGAGAAAAAGGCGTAAAAAATAAGTAAATTCACATTTTTCATAACGCGAAAAAGTATGTTTAAATTAATTTAAGTTTTATATAGATATTTTATTCTGTAATGCTCGTGGTATTACTTTTTATTAAAATGAAAATAATTGAATTTTTTTTGATGAATTATAAAAAAGGGATTACAATTTTATAATTTTTTATTATAATGGAAATAAATAGTTTTTTTTTGGTGAATTAATAAAAAAAAAAGGATTAAAATTTTATAAATGGGGTATAAACTGAATAACTTAATTAGCTTAATTTTATTTTTATTTTAACACTGAGTTGATCGCTACCATTCAAGGTTATTTAATTACATTAGGTGCAACAAAAACACCACTGCTATAGAGCTGCTCACATTCCTCTTAGTGCAATCCAAAATGAATAATTTTCTTCCTACAATTCCTATCCTAAAATCAACTGTTATGGAGGTATCAGAGGTTTGAATAAATCTTGTTAGAAATATCGGTGTTGGTTTCAGCATTAGCAATACCTGTGGTCTCAACACACGCACAAAAGCACAAAAACTCTACTATAACTTCACTAATATGATCCTTAACTCGATAATCTCATTAAGTTCACTCTTTGAGGGGAAGAGTTACATAACATAACGGACCAACATTTGCCACATAAACAAGATCTGGCAAATGACCCACTTACCAGTAAAAACCTGCAGCACCAACGACATCCTCAAGTGCAAAGAACGGACCAACATTTGCACACGCAACCAAGATCTGGCAAATGACCTACTTTGCAAACAAAGACCTACAGCATTAACAACACCAAGTGCAAAGAACGGACCAACATTTGCCACGTAAACAAGATCTGGCAAATGACCTACTTACGAACAAAGAGCAGCAGCATCAACAACATCATCAAGTGCAAAGAACGGACCAACCTTTGCACACGTCATCAAGAATGACCTACTTATGGGCGCATCAACGGTACCAACTTTGTTTATTACCAACTATAAATAGACGAACGTAAAACTAAACTAGTTAGTTATAATTTGTATTCCTCAATAACCACATGTGTGGAAATTAGTGTTTAAGTCAAAGTGATTTTAATTTTCAAATAAATAAATATTATTATTTAACATTGTGTTTTACTACTATAAACTCGTAATTCGCGCAATTACAAAAAAAAAACAATAATCTACCAAATATCCAGAAAACCGACGACACAGGTATACAAATGTATACATTTTTCTATGTATATATTACTTTATAGTATTTTAATTTAATATAATAAATAACTAAAGCTATGGAATTATTTGTGAATACCTAATGTCATGTTAATATTGCAACCAGTATAAGTATTTATTTTTACTGTGTCTTCCTCATTAGTTTGCTTGTCATCTTTTTCCTGTTCATCTAAGATGTCACTTGCAAGTTATGCAGTCTGATCATGTGCGGGCATATGGCGCACAGATAGTATGCATAGATATACCATATGCTCGTACATATGCATATGACTCCTATAAGACGCAACTGAGCATGCACCCAGCAGTCGGAGTGGCATAGGAGTGCTGACCTATGCATAGTACCGCGACTCTTCTTATCTATCGCCAAGATAGGAGAGTCTGTGTTTCAGCGGCAAAGGATGAACACACAGTACGTGTGCATGTGCAGTGTAGGTCTAGGTACATTTTGAGTTTTCTTCTGGAAATTAATTGCTTGGCAGATGAGATTCATGTAAGTACGTCATGATAGTTCAGTATTGCGCAATTGCATTACTAGTGCAAGTGCCGGTTTCCCCCAAAAGGATTAACCTCAATGAAATTATGTATGATGCTCAAAGAAGCAATATTGCATTGTGTGTCATTTGCATCACTCGTTAACTGAAACCGATACACCAATTTATCGAATGCCATTGAATAACATCTTCACTATTATATTACCTATACTACGACATGTGATGTGATGATTATTTTGAAGCGTATGGCTGTCCTCTTTTCCACGCACCTGGTGCTGGTGCACCAGCAAGCTATATACATTGACGCAATGATGTTCCAAATTGTTATTGTTATTTCTTATTGTTTGTCCACACATCGTAAACAAATACAAAAAAAAAAGTCTCGGATATGGTAGCTTGCACAACTGAAATTAAATTGAGAAAAATTGTGTTGTTTGTTTTTGAAAGGAGAATTGACCGATTTATACGGTTATAATGGTTTTGCTGTTAACTCAACTCTTAATTTGATTACTAAAAGCTATTGCGCTAAGTTTGGTGTTAGGCATTTGAAGACAAATCAATTGAATTTTGACCTAGTTTCATAATGACGTGAATTTTAAACTCTGCTTCAATGAGAGGGATACGCCCCCTAAACCTAATACTCTGATGTGCACACTTGAAATGTTGTCCTCTTAACTATCAAATTGATATTCCATTATGCGATGGGCGGTTCAGTAGGGCAATTTGCTGATATGTATACCAAATAGATACGTTCTCATCGCAGTAATCACATAATCATGGATGTCCCCATTTACAGAGTTCTAGACAGTTGTCACATTCCTAGACGAACAAATTTATTCGCAAATCACGTCTTTCTGAGAACTATACATTTTTCCCCTATATATTTTTTGGTCGGGTCAACAATTGCTAAAAATTCTAAGAGCCTCCGCCGCACCGATAGCTCTCTACTTAATAGCACTCTATCACACAAAAGCAGCAGGGACTACGACTACTGTGACGGGTGTGATAAAATAAAACCATAAATCAAGTTGGGCATTTAGGACGTTTACATTGTTGATGCAATGGTGGTTACTTTTGAATTCATAGCTCGTTCTCGTACCTATAGATATAGACTATATACGCAATTGGGACTGAAATAGTTGCCGGCACTGGTATTTGTCGAGCCAAATTTTATATAACAAATAAACTATAGCTGAGAACAAATAGCAGACTTTATTGTAATACATTTTGATAGGTATCTGTTTTATTCAGAAGGGAGTTTACAGCAGTGCCTACCGTTCAAATAAACAATTAATGGATAAAAAGTGATATTTTCTAGACTTCTTCTGTTTGTTTGTTTTGCCGCGAATTGGAAACCTAAATTTGTATTCTGTAACCTTATTCTAACTAGTGGAATACTATTGATATGACATTTGAACATTTATCAGACATTTACAATTTACAATACATAGCTAAGGTAAGTGCCCACAACAACAAATCCGGCCGCGACTTGATAAAGTTAAAAACGCGAATGTTGAATACGAACAGTTAATAGCTCTGTCAGAATTGACCAGCTGAATGAGTATCAAAAGTCTAACATTAGCCCCTCAAAAGGAGGACGTACGGCGGATGAATTTACTGGATTGAAGCAACCAAAGGTGTCGTGCATAGTCAAGATGACAGGAAAGATACCTAACCTTACTTGCCCTACTCTAACATTTCTGGAGCTAAGGTCAGTACTAATCAATTGGCTGAAAAGAGAGATTGTAGCGCATGCATTCTTTATGTACCAACAGCGGGTTTCACATCCCCTAAGTGGGTTAATGAGTCGCGATCTTCCTCTACTGCGCCATCCCTCTCCCTAGGTTGTGGATTCGAAGATCTTTCGGGCCGGAGCATTCGCGTCCATTCGCTCTACATGACCCAGGCACCTCTCCAACATTTTTAGACAGTATATCAAAAATATGAACCATTTTAAGACTACATTTTTTAAACTACTTTAAACAAAATCACCGAAAGATTTTGTTTAAGTTGAGATTTCAACTGCAAATGTTTTTCTTGAAGCCGTCCTATCATTAACATGTCGCCCACATCAACATTGACTTGTTGTCCCCTTTACCATCTGTACAAACGGTTTTTCATGTTTGAAAATGCTCCTTTATGGATTTCTATCTCTTTTGTGTCAGATTGAAGTTTTTCAGAATTTTATGTTAACTTTTTTTAATTCCATAGATTCCATGAAACGGCTTTCTTACGCCAAGTCGGTACACATGATTTCCTTTGTGCATGAGCACACGATCATAGGCATGACTTTCATTCCCTTGAACGATTTGGCTACACACAAACAGTGCCGTAACTAGGGCGGTGACAGCGGTGCCCAGGCACAGGGCGTAGACCCAGGAGGGCGCAAAAATGACCAGGACCAACTTTTAGGTAATTCGGGTTGAAAGATCTTTAAACTGTGACACTCGTAAGTTTCGCAACATTACAAACCCAAAGAAGATACGTTTATTAATAAAAATATTTTGTATATGTAATAATATTTTATTATTATTATATTATGTTTAGTGCGTTATTTGACAGTACATCAGCTGTGCAAATTGTTTTCGTTTGTCGATGGAAACAATCATACGAACTTCATATGGATAATCATATTGAGGAAGAATCGAAATCCACAGATGACGAAGATGGTAACAATTGCTCCAAAATTAAGTCCATGTCCATTATTTACGATTTTGCTCTGAATAATTGCTTTTTAGAAGGCTTTTCGTAATTTTGTTTTGAAAACAAATTCTGAATGATTTAAAACAGCTGTGCAAAGTATATTGGAATTAGTGAGAAAATGTGTAACTTTCGAAAAATATCGAGATCTGCAAAAAGTGATCCGGATCAAAAAAAAGCCCAGGAATTTTCATGGATTGGTGATGTACAAAGTCATAGGGGCGCACAATCCTAAGCCCATTGTGGCATATCAAGTGTGGGACTGTGTTCTTCAGGCTTTTTCTCTTTCAGTTACACTTCGTTCACATCACAGATTAGTTTTAGGGAATGTTAAATTGTTCAAACTGTTCCTATCAATTAAAATTCAATCATATCAAAAAACAAGTTTGAAAAGAGTTTAAACAACGAAATTTCGAACTAAAAACGTTTGCCTCGTAGGAAAACACCCTTGGTGCGAATTGTCACAAGTTTATTCAAATTTCACCACAATAAAACCCGTTTCGACCAGACATTTGTAATCGACTGTCAAATCGACAAATATCAATCGTAATCGACAATCACAATATTAAAATTTACAATCGACGATCGACAGTTGTCGCTCAACGATCAATTATCGACACTCACAATAGGGGCCTTAAACTCAAATCAGAGTCTGTTAAGTATAAGTAGTAGAAGTTGATGTGACAACGCCACAGAATTTTGGGCCGAAATGGCAACTTTGAAGAATCAAATTGAAACGACTTCATTATTTAAAAAAAAAAAAATGCAAATGTCAATCAAGCCTAAGTCTTCTTATAGTAGAACTGGACATAATGGAAATGTTTCCAAACGTATTAGTAGCTATAACATTTTTTTTACGATACTGGTGACTGTAGCTTCTTTTCTTGTGAAAGATCATTCAGTAACTCAAACTGATATACATATGTAATAAAGACATACGCTCAACGATGAGTCAGGAAAGGTTATCTGGCCTAGCAATTTTGTCGATTGAAGCTGACATAGCACGACTCTTGTCGTATAATGATGTCATTAAGGACTTCGCTATGAGAAAAGCCCGTAGGCGTAGAGTAAATAGTTGTCTTATTTTGTTTACTTTTACTGGTGTTTTATGTCTATTATACCTACCTGAATGTACCTACATAATTTTGGCAAATATATTTGTTTTGTTTGCCTAAAGTTAATCTATGTTTAGTTCCAACAAGTAACTAAACAAAAAATTAGACATCCAAACCTCGCAAAATCAGTATATTTTTCGAGGGCGCAAATATAGAAGTTCGCACAGGGCGCATAAAAGCCTAGTTACGGCACTGCACACAAAAATAGGGCGTCATTCCAATGGAATAAAATTTAGCAGGTTACTGTACTGAATAAAAAAATTCAAAATAAACTCTTATTACCTCACAAGTTGTGGCGGCAAATTTTACTATTTCCACATTCGATACCTAACTAACAAAATATACGTTATAAAATAAGGGAAAATGCAGACTAATTGATGTATTAAGTATCTACTGTACAAACAACACAGCCAAAAAATATGACGCACAATTTCATTTATTTCCAATTTACATATTTCCAAATGCTAAGTCGAGCTTTGTTTAAGTAAAGATAGAACGCGAAAACTTTCACCCCTATCGTGGAATCCGCCAGGGGGAATTATTCACGGAAAAGAATATTTTGGTATCATTAAAATCGCAAAGTGAACAATTCCCCGTTCGGGAAAATTTCGATTTGAACGTTTTTAACGATACATTGAAAATCATTCACATCACCCACACGGGGAACTGCTCACTTTGCGATTTTGACGATACCAAAATATTCTTTTCCGTGAATAATTCCCCGCAGCGGATTCCACGATAGGGGTGTTTATTTTGTACTTTTGCACACAATCTTTAAAAATTTAGCTATGTATTTAAGTTTTGTGGGCGCAGTAGCGCAGTGGTTAGTGTGCTGGACTACTGTGTGAGGGATCCCAGGTTCGATCCCCGGAAAAACACAAATTACATCTTAAGGTTTTTTCTACTGCGCCACCTCTCGCGAACGTCTGACAAACATCCGAGAGAATGATTGTCCTGAAAAAGCTTCTCAATTCAGCCGTTCGGACTCGGCATAAAATTGTAGGTCCCTTCCATTCCTTCCAAAAATAAAAACTCACACAAAACGAATGGTTGCGAGAAGCTAGACCTTGGGTGTCTACCGCCTCCTGTTGCGCCGCCTATTTGTTTTTTTTTTATTTAAGTTTTGCAAACACTTTTAACAAACGCTCAATTTGTATTTCGTACTGTTATAATGTTTTCACCAATAAAATAGATAAAACCTATTCCTCGCCATACAAAATTTCGTTTGTTTTCCAAGTCGTTGATGGTAATGAAAGTCATGCCCATGACAGTGTGTCCATGCACTTTATGCGTTGTTCTCCATTGTGCAAGTGTCAGTGGAATTTCGCAGTGACACCAACTGCTTTCTAAGCCAATTGTTGCTTTCTGCCCCACCTGTTTGTGAATTCGTAGCCAGCAGCCAGCCAGTAGCTTTCATGCTGTGGAGAAAATCAAGAACCAGTGACTATCAGCAGGTGGTTGTTTTATTTAACATGTGAATTGTACCTCTACTGGCAACTACTGGCTGGCGAGGTTTCAGAAAAACACGCTTGTTATATCGAATAGCAAATCGTAACCAATATTCGCTATATAGAGATACTATAATGTAAATCTGAAAATCATCCGTAATATTAGAAATTCGCTATATCGATATATTTTTCTGAAACTATATTTTTTGCAACCACTTTAAATAAATATTTTTTCTTATCTTCCAGATAAGGCTTTAACAGCCACTTGAACCGGCTGATAGGCTATCAGAGACTTTAACTGACAGATATCACTATCCGACAACTTTGAAGCCAAAAGTTAAAGTTTATCTTGCAGATAAGTTTATAATAGGTTATCAGATACCTTATATCAGCTACTCTACAAACTGGCTAAGTGTTTTATTTTGCAAAACAATCCCAGCGGAAGATGTTTTTTTTATACAATCACATTTAAATCTCAATAACCGATTTAAATAGAGCCCCAACACAGAATCCGTTCCGAATGCCTGGATGCTATAGGTGAACTTTTCAAACACTTGGACAGGTATAGAGGTGTAAGAACGGTGAATATATTATAGCCACAAAAGAAGGGAGAATATAAGAAAAACAATGATATTCAATTTTGATCCACACAACAGGATACTTGTGAATACTATAAATCAACACCACCCCATAAGCCATCTAAATAAATTGCAAAAAACTTTTCTTTTTTGAAGTAATATCCTTTAGAGGTTTAATATGGAAACTGACAAAAGTTTTGTCGATGATAAGGCACTGGCACATAGAAGGAACAACAACCCCATGCCCATCGGCTCCATGTACGACGAGATGCAGCGTGATTGTAAACTGAAATCAATATAAACACTCTTCTATACAACCCTAGCTATTCTGGTACTACACTAAGTAGCTTTGGAAATCAATATTTCAAAAAAAAAAAAGATTAAAAGCTACTGAATATGGCGTCCGAAAAAAAAGACAATCCCCGCATACATTTGCACAGGAACCTCGTTCGAATTTTACCTTTTTGCGGGGTGAATTTTTTTCAGTTTACATTAGGTTCAGAGTGGACACTGGGCAGCACAAATATTACGAACCATCATAGCAACACTGTCTTCTCCTGCAACTATGGAAATCGATTGAAATCCTTGAATTTATTTATACGTTGTTCTTCGTGGACTGGTAAGCATTCTCTGCCACTGCCTAGTGTGCGGTCGAATTTCCATTTCCATATCATATAATCTGCGACATTCGTGCTGTGCATATAGAAATGCAAAGTCGAAGGAGTTTTTGATTTTTGCTTTTATTTGGCGACACATCAAAACCAGTCTTTCAACCTTCGATTTGTGGCTTTTGAATTTAAATTAATTAACGCCGGCCATAGTTGAAACGGAACAGAGTAGACGAAGCTGACACACCGATTTCAGGCGGGCATTAATGTCAGTCGTCAACCGTTACATTTGGTAAAGGCCCCTGAAAAAATTGTACGAGTATACCTATGTATGTGTTTAAATCTGAAGGCGCTTATATTTTTGTAAGCTGTTTTAAAATTGTGGCTTACAAAATCGGGAGTTATAATTATACAGTGAGTGTCAAAAGTAAGTCAACAGCAATGTTGTTTTCATTTGTTTTTGGAAACAATCTTTGTTTAGTCTAGGTTCTAGGAAACTCTCTAAGAATACCTACTCAATACGTGGACAAAACAATGCGGCCTTGGGGTTAACCCCCAGAAAACTTGTCCTGTTAACAAACAAAAGAATAATACCACTATTCGAGATGCCACCAACATCTGCTCTAAATGTGACAGATAGGGCGAAATATCTAGGAATGATATTAGATAGAAATCTTAATTGGAAGCCAAATGTCAATAAGTCAGTCCTATACGGCTGGACTGGAGACAATTCTCAATCTGACTCATATAGGCCTATACACAGAGGAATCTGCTACCAAAAGTGCCTTAAGGATTAGCCAAACTAGTACTTGGAACCGCGTGCAACTTTGGTCAAGAACAGATTCAGGGAGATACGTTGGGAACCTTGTCACTTCTGATTATATGATATCCCATCTAAACTTTGATAGACCATTCTCCTGCTCGTTTCCGAGTAGAGATAATTGGAACACAAATGAACCCACGAAAAAGAAATCGATATCCATCTACACAGATGGATCGAAGATGTGCTGTGGAACAAGAAATGATATTACCATTTTCATTGACATCCATCAGGCGGCTATTAAAGCAGTTTCTCCAAGTTAGTTCATCGCTGCCGTGAAGAGTCCCTGGCACAGTGACAAAGCCGGCAATGAGAGGGTCGACGAATTGGAGAGAAATGGGTCCACAATGGATCATAATCGAGTACTACAGTCGGATCAAGTCACCAGTATGTACCTAATCTTAGAGAGCGAGTGGAGAATAAGATTCGCATGAAAACCAACATCAGGTCGAAAGGACTAACTACCTGTTAAGTATCACGGGAGCTTTGAACAAAATGCGACAGTGGCTGGACCTTAAAACTTCTACAGTTGCGGGTAGGGTCACGACTTTTGCAGATGATCTTGGCATCGTATAGGGCTCAACGAGTACATTGAATCTTGTAGCTGAAATAAACCATGACATTCATTTGTTGAGGATGTGGTTTGCTTCACACATCAAAATGCCTTATGCGACTAAAACTGTTTTCAAATTGATGTTGTTCAAAATTTTAAATACCTCGGAATAATAATTGATCAAAACATGAGTTGGGCAGAACATATTTGGCTATTGAAGCATTCCATTCGGTTTTTTTTATCGCGCCAGAAAGTTTTGTTCAAATGAAATTCTAAAAACAATGTATCATGGAATCTTTCATTCGAAATTGCAATACGGAATAAGTTGTTAGGGGAGTGCCTACATAACCAATCTAAAGCCACTTGTCGTCCTACAGAAATGTGCTGTAAGGAGAATAAGTAATGCTTGTCGCCTGACTCATTCTATGGTTTTGTTTAGGACCTTGAAAATACTACCAGCGCGTCCTTTATTCTTTTTTAGAGTCTCTAATATCCGATTTCACACTGCGAGTGTCGATCCAAGTATAAACTCAGGATTAACACAAATTTGGTTTTCACAGTGCAGGTTTAACGATAAAATTCGCTTAAATAGTGCCTTAAAGTTAAGCCACCGACTTCCGTGGCTTAACGCTTAAGTATCAATCCAGAGAATACATAATTGTTAAGTGCAATAAAATAATATTTATCTCAAAGTTCTCGGAGAAAAGCTAAATAAGCAACAATATAATTATGTTTGGCAATACTGTTCAAGAGAAATGTCAAATTATCTCTTCTTTGTTGGTGGAAATACTCTCTAGCATTGAACGGCAACAACATCGACATGCTTCGCTTCCACGCACACTCGTAGTTTTAGATGGCACACACATTCGCATTCAATCATTAGGTTTGTGAATTCATGATAAATGGTTCACAATGACACTCAATTAGTGGTTTAGCTAAACCAAGTTTAAATATGGACTGTGAAAACGAAAAATACTTAAGCGAAGTTTATGTTCAATCCTACACTTAGCTAAGCCCAGGATTAAGCTGCCGCTGTGAAATTGGGTATAAGATATTTTTTTTAAGAGGTGGCTACATGCAGAGTCCAATATTTAGTAGTCGAAATCTACGTCGCGCTTGAAGTCATGTTGTTGAAATTCCCGCTTTTCGCACCACTCACTATAGAAACTCCTACCCAGTTGTATCTTGTAAACTTTATAATCGTCTTCCTTCTGATATAAGACTCCTAAGATCCTATCACATACATATTTATAACCCATGATTTAAGGGTTCTTGAATTCAATTTTGTTTTGCTCACATACATCGGATAAAAATATTGCCTCAGCAAAAAAAAAGAAAATTACATACATATTATAAATTATACTAAAGTAAACTAAATATTGTAACCCCACACTGATTATAACATTTTAAATTGTTTATTAATTTTATATTTTTTGATACAAATAAAACAAATAAAATTTAACACTATTTATTGCTAAGCAGAATAAAAAATGTCACTAGTTATTCTCTATTGTGTAGAAGTATGAAAATTAAAGAAATTGTTAATTATTTATTTATTAAAGAGAATAAAGAATGAAAAAAAAAATCTAAATTGGAACGGAATCTAACGGGTCTTAACTTCCTAAGAAACCATACAATGAAACTAAATATCAAAGATGATGATATACAATGGTGGACATAAGTATTTTGACAAAACTAAAGTTAATTCTACTCATACTTTGAACTTTCTTCATGTAAATTTTGGCATCAATGGAAAGGTCATTTAAATTCCGTTTGAATGATACAAAACTTTCCTTAAACCATTAAGTACCCATTGAAAATTTAGAACTTTTGTAAAAGTCTACTTTTATGACTTTTTTCCTTGGTCTCAAAAAAAAAATTGTTTTGATGCAAAAAGTTTCTTCAAACAATTTTTTTTTTTCAGAAATGTCTTCGCTAATATTTTTTATGATTTTTTGAATGGGATGATCTCAGAAAAATTTTGTATGAAAAGGAGGAAAAATTGACTAAAATAGTCATTTATAGCAATTTTCCAAAAATGATAAAAAATATTAGCGAAGAGATTTTTGAAAAAAATTTTGCAGTCACTATTAGAATTGTTTGAAGAAACTTTTTGATTCAAAACATTTCTTTTTGAGACCGAGATAAAAAGTCAAAAAGTTGGTATTTTAGACCTGTTTTGAAGAGCTTAAAGAAAACTTAAAAGAACATTGGCGTTCACTTACTTTTGAGGCTAACTGTATTATGTATTTTGTTTTAAAGGTTTGCGTACCTACACGGTATACAAAATTATCTATCCTTATAGAAATAATTTGTATTTTCAAATTAAAATCAATATACGGTGAATTTATAAGGCAGTATAGTAGGTATACCTACCTACATTATCAACAAGTGCTGTTTGTAAATGCGGATTACCTGTTAATGCGGAAGGATCGAACGAAAAATGTCCACTCACATAATATAGCATGGCGTTCATGGTTCAACATAATTGAATCCTTGAACTGGAATAATAACTTTTGAAATTACATTGGGGTTCAAGCTCATATTTCATGTGGCACTATAGCACATATTTCACTATAGTTTCCACATCCATATTTTATGGTCGCCATGAGTTCGTTTTATCTAACGAGCCGGAAAGTATAATGATATATCGCCAACGCCACTCGGTATTGGCCTGTGGCTCGTTGGGCTACATTGTACGGTCCAGTCCAGTGCCAATACCACAGAAGCGGTAGCAATAATAAAAACATTTACACACAATCCAAATTAATGCGGCCGGCAAATCTGATGGAAGTGCATAAAGAAATTAAGTCCCACTTAAAACGTGCAGTTAACAATTAAGTGATGGTGCGGGAAAAATTCAGCGACGTGGTCCATTGTTTTGCCAAAGAGAATGCGACCTATTTTCAGTGTAAGGATTGGCTTGGCGGTTTCAATGGCTGCGATATAATAATGGAACGTGTGCATTATACGTACGAAACGAACTTAGCATCAGTTGGATCTATAGTGAATATCGATGGATAACATGGTGAGGTGATGGTACGAGTAGGTATATGAAAGTGTGCCTTTCACTCTCGATTCTGATGAAACAATAACATTTACGAGTAGGTTATAAATATGAATAGTTCATATAACTTACAGTAGGCAAGTCAGTTTGGAAATTGTGCACATACTTATATACTTGATAGTATAATAATCGGACTTAGTACTGGATATACACTGCGTTTCAACTGAATAGGTATACGATCTTTTTGATAGCGAAAAGGGCCGAATAAAAATTACTTCTCAGTTATTGCAATTTGGTTGTTGGGTTAGGTTAGGTTAGGTGGCAATTATCCATTAATACGGAGTAATTCACTTAGACCAAATAAGGTCTATTGTGATACCACAAGCAGAGTCGGCTATTTCCGCTACTTCCATTTCGAGAGAAATTTCCGTATTTTTCTGATATCAGTTTCGGCGATATCAGCAAGTACTCTCCTAGAGTTTGCTTTCTGATCGAGGATAGCGCCGGGCATATACATATTAGAGGTTGAACGCGGTTTCCTCCTCCTCCTTCTCCATGCAACTGCGACAAAAGTCATAAGCGGTAACTCCAAGCCTTGCGGCATGTCTTCCTAGTACACAGTGGCCTGTTAGTACTCCGACAAGAGTTCCCATATGTGTTCTATTGACGTTTAACAGGATCTTTGTCCTGCGCCGACTTATCCATGGCCAGGTCTGTTTCGTATGGCTACAGGTGTCAAGATCCCGCCGTCTCTCGTTAGCCTGTTTTAGTGCTTGTGTGGACGTGGAGGAGATGTTGTATACCTTACGGTTTCAATTGGCACATGGGGGATGGGCTCTCCTTTAGAGAGTTCCATTGTCGTGCCGTTCCTTGCTAGTTCGTCTGCTTTACAGTTACTGGTATATCTCTATGACCAGGGACCCAGCACAGCGTTAACCTGTATGTACCTACCCGAGATCTCATTTAAAGATTCGAATGCTGTAATAGCTGCTTGACTGTCGGTGCAGATGTCGATGTCTGAATTCGATATCGATCTCACCTTCAGCAGTTCAGCGGCTTCGCGAATAGCCATAACTTCTGCCTGAAAGACCCTACAGTTATTTGGTAGTCTAAAAAGACTCGTTTAGCGAGAACGGACCTGAGAAAATCCCGGCTCCTAATACGTCCTCGGTCTTAGACCCATCTGTGTATACTTCTAGCGTATTTTCATTTATGTCCGTATTCTCTACCCATTGCTGTTAGTCGGGGACACTGATCTTTTATTTTTTGTTGTTGGGTTATATTTATATGCTTGTTTATATCACAACACTCATTGTTAAATTTCATTCCATTCCTATCAAGTTAACTGTTCAAGTTATAGCTTAAAATGCATTACTGAACATTTTGATTTACGATTTTAAGACGATTGATCAAACAATATTGGCTTTAATTGGTATCAAAATAAAGCTAATCAATTATGGAATTTTTTTACAAAAGAAAATAATGTACTTAAATCTGATTAAAACTTTTCTTTATATCCACTTTTATTATTTTACTGATTGCAATGAACAGCTGATTTTATAGTTTCTTTAATTTGAAACCCAATTCGTTTCACTGATGTCTTCGATTCTCTTTCTATTTTCAGCTGTCTGTTTTGCTTTCAATGATCAACTCTAACCTCAAACCCTAGACTTGTTTGTTGCCAACTCACTGACAGAAATTTTTCAATGAACTGACTTGTCAACAAAATGAAACCACCATTCCACTGATTTGTTCCAATGACGCATTTTAACGATAGCTATAACTGAGGCCTTAATGCTCGGTTATAGTTATCCTTATCCGTAAAATGCATCCGTGAAAACACGAAACATAACCAATCTGAAACATTTAACCATAGCATACCATAGGAATTCAGTGGAAAATATTGTGGAATTGACTGAGAAGTTGAACAGAAAAAGTTTTATTTCTTTTAATTTGAATTTTATCGTCGAATTCTAGTTTTATTTTTACTTATTTTTTCAAATTTATTTACTTTTGTCGAATTTCATTGACAGCTCTTATTTTTCCTCTCAATTTTTTAATTTCGCGCTAGATTTACAAATTTCCCTCGCAAATGGTGAAAAGTGAAATGTCAGTTTTGTTTATATGGAGTTTGACATGCCGCTAGTCATCTAGCGGTCAATGGAAGGCGGCAAATTACAGTATAAATTCAGTTCATCAGTTTATTTCCATTAAAATCAAAGGTTTTTAAGACTTTTGAGGTTATTGGCGAGCATTGAAGTTTGTAGGTAAAATGGTTTTTCTAAAGGAGCGATGGCTAAAAGGAATTGAGAAGTTTTAAGGCGCTTTGCTGTTTTATGATGAATAAGGTACGTATGGAAAAAATTTGAATAGGTTTAAAAAAACTGGATATAAAAACATAAGATAGAAGAGTAAGAGTAAGTGCTAGGTGTTAACACGTATGCGTATAGTCAACAGGGCCGACCACTTGCAACTTAGCTTAGAGGGTGCTAGCTATCTCATGGAATTATGAGCTTGAGTTCCAAACATCGAAAATGACCGCAACATCTTACAAAGGAGTAATGGAAGTGACATTTTCGAAGTTCTCTAACATTTTCGATCAATAACATTTACGATAGTGAACAGACCGTGGAATTGGTCGAATGGCCGGTGTACTCACGTCTAAATATAACGTACTCGTGGGTAGGTATGATTAATTCGCAAAATTTATGAGTCTGCCTACTAATTTGAGAGCAAAGAATCGATAATTGCTCCCTGTGGAGAAGTTTCCCTAAATTATTTAAACTAACTTCAATCACGACACAATTCGAAACCGAATTTATAAAGCTGAGGTTCCCAGGATCGTTAAAGAAGAAAGCTCCTAAATGGAGTTTCCGTTTCTGAGAGAGAGCAACACAGGAGCAGGGAAGATGGACAGTTTCCTCCTCCTCCTCCTCATCTCTACAGCTTCTACAAAAATCATTTGAGGGAACTATAGTGCCTACCTATCAGACTAGTGTCCAGTGATGAGACCTATAATAGCGCTGAGCGTTTCAGATCCAGCTTCGGTCAAATCTGCTTTGTCGCTAGACATGTTTTACTGCTTGTCCATCTAAGATTTGGTACAAGAAAAGGTACAATTGTCCCACGTCTGGCAAATTCATCGGCTCTACAATTCCCTGGAATATTTCTATGCCCCGGCACCAAGAATAGGTGAATATTGAACTGTTCTGCAATAGGAGAAACGAGCGGCAGTTTTGGTCTACTTTCGAGTTATTGGAGAAGGATTTCAAAGACTTGATAGCTGCTGAACTAACTGAAAAGATACGGATATCCTTAGTAGATAACACGTTCGTCTTGGGCCAGCATAGGGCTTCTTTAATCGCCATTATTTCCGCCTGGAACACGCTACAATGATTAGGAAGGCGGAAGGAGAGACTGAGATTGATTCTACCAGAGAAAAAACCACCACCCATCCCTTCGTCAGTTATTGATCCGTCGGTATAGAAGTAAACCGACTACGACTACTTGTCCTCAAGAAAAGCCTCTCCCTCCCAGAAAGACCTGGGGGGGATGCTAGACTACAAGTTTTTGGGCGTAGTGAAGTCTATGTTTTCAGAAACGATTTCTAAATTATTCAGTATAGAAGCGTGTCAACAATCTTTTGTAGACAACTAGGTTGAATTAGCAGCAATTTGTCTGCTAAAAATGTCAAGAGGTATGAGATGAAACAAGATGTCCATTACGGCAGAGGGTATTGTGCGAAGTCCTCCTGATCGTTGAACTTTGCTTAGATAGTTCAGGTTTATGGCCTTATCTAGTGCAGTCCACCAAACAACCATTCCGGACGTGAGTGTAGATCTTATGACCGAAATATAGAGCCAATAAGTTATACGAGGTTGTAACCAATGGCCTTTTTGCAACAGAAAGGCGCGACAGTAGTTAAGTTAGTAAGTTAAATAATACCTAAATTAAATACATAATTTAGTTCTACAAATAATACGTTGTCTTGTTTAAATTAATTTTAAAGATATTTTTACAATTCAGTTTACGACAACAAAAAAAAATAAGCCGAGAAATAATAAACTGCCAGCTAGAAGATTATTTTATGACACAGTTTGGAAAAATGTAAGTATCTACATATGTACATATAAATGCGTTTTATCAAACAGTAGAAAAAGAAAAAAACCGTACTTCAACTTACTAGTTATCGTCTCTTTCTGCTCTCGAGAAAAACATGTACCTATTCAATTGAAGTAGAGTGTACATAGTTTAAACTCTACCGAAAATGTAACTGTAATGAGAATAAATGTAATACATACCTACCAATTTATGAATGTGCAAAATTAAACTGAAAATGTATACCAATAAAAATCAACATAAAAAACACAACACAGCAATCTAAATTAGCCTTTCTAATCCCAATCTCAATTGCCATGGCGCACGAATTGATTAATGCCTATACCTCAAGTACATAGATTGGTTAGGTATAGGTAGGTACCTTCATTCTATTTCCCCGTAGTCAACAAAGTCACAGATAGAAATCTACATTCCTTCATCTATTTTAATCTACCGTCAGCCTCAACGACACACTATACCTGTGATTGTATTGAAAATACGTTTGCACAATTTCAAGCATACAACAATAACAATCGCCTTAATAGTTTGGCTTGATTATGTCCGCCCACAAGGCATTTCTTGACACACATCTTGTTTACATATTCATTAGAATAACTGAGCTGAGTGTCTAATAATAAAATACATAACTGCGTACTTTTTAAGTAGGTACACAACCCGCGGCTGCGGCACACTAATCATCAGAATTATTCCGATGATTGGAAGAAATGTTGGTCATTGCAGGCGGGGGGAATTGTTCTTCACAAAAGAATCAATACAATTTCGCCATTGTAAAGACACAGCACGGACTTCATACATAGCCACTATTATTATTCGATTATGGTCTTGTGTTTTCACTGATTATTGTAGATATCATTGACATAGATGGATGACAAATGATTTCATTTTTCCTGACACCCAAGAGTATCTAAATAAATAGTAACGTACTACCACTCATTTATTGCATACCTACCTGAATATTACTATACCTACAAGTATTTACATTTAAATTGTGCACAAAAAAACTTGAGAAGCAAAAAGTGAATATACCTACATATTTTAATTATGCACATACATAAATTTAACATCGAAAATAATGCCTCTACATTAATAGGTAAATATTGAAGTTTTCATTAAGCCGCAGATTACATTTTGTTGAAGTTTTTTCTTCGAGATCCATTATGTCGAGGGTCATTATTCTCGCGAATGAGTAGGTAGGTCCTTCTAAAATTATACTTGCGAAATTACTAAAAAAAAACTACTGAATTTGCTCGCACACTTACGATCACTAGTTTTAAAAAATTGTGTTCGATTTGCATATAGGCATGTGGAGTACCACAAGGTTCAGCAGTTCGATCGATACTTATTCATTTATTATTTAGACGATTATTCATTTGAGCTTCTTTGCATGAACTGACTGGGTTCGTGAGATATGGACAAATCAAGTCAAGAATATCTCGACTTATAGTACTAAGTAGTTGACATCTAATTGTGCCAACATACAAGTAGGTATGTCCGGAGAACTCAGTTTAGACATTTCTATTGGATCATCGGAGAGCATGCGTGAGCGCAGTTTGACATTTCAATTGCCCTCACTGACTTCTAGACCAGAGCACCAATCAGAAACTCAGAACCCCTAGAAGAAAAAAAAAATACAATTGTCAAGAAGTGACATGCCGACAAATCAAGTTCGCTTTTAGATAAATTTTAGTCCAGACAATTCAAGTCGACTTAAGATGACTAGATTCTTGAATGCGGCCTACGCAAATCAGATATCAAGGCTGCAATTACATGCGGTAACCGGTAACTGGTCGAAATAGAAATTGTCCTCAAAAACCCTCTCAAATCAGTCGTTCCGAATTGGTATACAAAAGTCAGTTTCCTTATGAATTTTGAGGTGAGAAAGCCATCTGCCATCAGGGGCCTGTACCACAAAACAACAAGTCTATTTAAACAGGCAAATTTTAACAATGAACAATATTTTCTGTACCACCAAAACATAAGTTAACTATCGTCTTAACACTTGTTAACACAATTTCTAACAAGTGGGAAATTTGATGAATTCTCGGTTTCTGTACCACAAAACAACAATTGTTAAAATTGTCTGTTAAATTGTTGCAAAATTCTAACTGATGAATAGAAAATTGTTAGCTCGTAACAAGTTATATTTCTTGATTTTGTTTTCGAGATTTTTAATTGTTTTTTTATTTTCTATTCAATTCGAATCATGGTTATAAACTGTTTAATGTTTGTTTTGCTTTTATAAGACAAAAATCCCAAAACCAAAGTTTACAAACTGCAATTTCCAGCAGCAAAAACTCCAAGGCTGATCAAGTAGTGAAACAGGCGACTATAGTAATTATTTTATTAAACAGTAGGTACCTAAGTGGCCCGCTTCATGTGATTAAGGGATTTAAACTCTCTTATCGCATGTAGCAGGTCCTGCTCATAAAACTTCGTTGCTCCCCTCGGGATATCTATGTGCTTTTCGTCAGGCAGGCGTATTTGACAACAGTTTTTTTTTTAGATTTTTTGTCTTTAGGTTGTCGTTTGCTTTAATTTTCAGACTACTATTTATGAATATTTCACTATTCTAGAGAATTCCTCATTCTAATCGTGCATATCTTAATCTGTATTCTGCTTTGAACTATAAATGTATATTAGTCTAAACTAAACTACTCTCCCAACGCACACTCTTTAAATCACCATTTAGTTTTGCAAAATTCTACAACAAGTGTTAAGGGAAATTTTCCTTGTTAACTATCATACCGAATAATTTGGTGGTACAGAAACTAACTTCGCCTGTTAAATTTATATGTTAAGAAAGTACTTGTTAAAAAGTTAAATTGTTGTTTTGTGGTACAGGCCCCAGGATGGGACAGAATAACGAGCATGTTTGAAATACCCGCCAACCGCGCCGTATTTAGCATTTAGTAATAATGGAGCAGTGGACCCCACGCGCTGTAAATGCATTTTATCAAAATGGTATTTGTTACGTACGTGCGTATCGTGCTTTTCGCAACCATTTCAGCATCAATCGCAATCGCCCGGTGCCGTCTGCCTGTGCCATTAAAATGCGGGTTAGGAACTTTGACGAAACTTCGTCAGCAACAAGAAAGAAGCCTGGAAGACAAAAATCAGTGCGCATTCCCGAGAATATCGAGAGTGTAAAAATTGCTATCGAACAAAGCCCACGTTGTTCAGCTCGCCGACTTAAAAAATTCGACGTCTAAACAGATGTCATCTTTCCAGAGTTATTTAAAAAAAAAATTAAATCATTAATGTTTTGTTATGTTCTTTAACTAAATAATAAATTTATTTGATATAATATTTGATAATATTATTCGCTCGTTATTCTGCTCCCACCCTTTATATAGTAACTTCACTCCCGCTGTAAATCTCATTAGCTGAAGTCCGTTTTCAAACTTGGTTTCATATAGGCTGCTTTCCGATCGTATACTAACAAGGGTGCCCACGTAGCCTATTCTGGCGTTAAAATCACTAAGGACGATGTCGATGGGTCCGTAGAAAAAATGGTTGGTAGCTAGCCGTCTTTATTTTCCCTTTGTGGGAGTGTGAGCGCATATAAGGCATTCACATATCATGTCGATGACTCAAAACTTTTGGCCTACTTGCATTACCTTCATTATGTATGACATTTTACATATCTACATCCAAATAAGCTATTTATATGCAATGGCCGTAATAAATGACACAGTTCTCCATCCGCTTTTTGTCCGTCCCAAGTAATGGACGTCATTTTTGAATTTAGAAAAATTGGCAAATTAAGAATAGAACTAAAGCTAAATGATAAAAAATCCGTAAACTGAAATCTTATCCGTGGGTTAAGTAAATCTCCAAATTTATTCCAGCTGATCCATGCGAGAGTATAGAGATAACGTAGTTACCAGGACTTTTTTTAATTTCCCTAAAATGTAGATAATTATATGCCTCGAGTAGCTATCTACTTTTGTATATGTCAAAAATGCTTTAAACATTGATGTAACTACAGCCTGTTTATTACAGCTGAAACTACGAAATCATTTAATCAGGATTTGCACTCTTTTGTCGAAATTGTGTATAATCTTTTTGTATTATCTGATTTTTGTATACAGTGCTTTTTAGACTTAAGAAAACCCAAAGAAATAATTCCAATGGAAATCGCATGATCTGGGCGACCAATTTTGATCACCAAAACTAAAAATTACATGAGTATCTGTAGGAAACTAGCATTTATCCGCGGCTTCGCTCCCATTACAGAAGTACTTAGTTTGCTACTCGCTCGATTGGGAGGAAAACAAAGGTTGCCCATACAAACTGAATCCCCCTTGTACCGTTCGCTAATAACTCGGACTCCAAGCAAAATTTCCAAAATCGGAGAAAAATGTTTTCTCCATGTCTATATAGTGAGGCGGCATAGTACAAAAATTGTGCACTTTGTAATGAAAGCATGAAATTTTTACCATGGAGGACACATTATATGAAAATGATTTTAAGATATTGGGGCACTTCAGATTACGCCCTAAAGGGGTAAAATAGGGGGGTCAAAGTTTGTATGGGGCCATTTTTATTTTTCATCCGATTAACTTCAAACTTGGTTTATGTACTCTCTATGAGAAATAAAGAAAACTAATTTCTCCGATTTTGGAAATTCAACTCTTAAAGGGGTAAAAAGGGGGTCGAAGTTTGTATGGGATCATTTTTATTTTTCATCCGATTGACTTCAAACTCGGTTTGTGTACTCTCAATGAAAAATAAAGAAAAATATTTTCTTTGATTTTCGAAATTCAACCCTTAAAGGGGTAAAAGGGGTGTCAATGTTTGTTCATGTTTTTTCTTAATATTTTTAAGGGGTGTAAGCTTGCTTTACCGCCCGGGTGCCACTGCTTCTTAGTCCGCCCCTGTCTCAACATATTTTATACCACAATACATTAAAATGTATACCTATGTATACAAACCGAGTTTGAAGTCAATCGGATGAAAAATAAAAATGGTCCCATACAAACTTCGACCCCCTTTTTACCCCTTTAAGAGTTGAATTTTGAAAATCGGAGAAATTAGTTTTCTTTATTTCTCATAGAGAGTACATAAACCAAGTTTGAAGTCAATCGGATGAAAAATAAAAATGGCCCCATACAAACTTTGACCCCCCTATTTTACCCCTTTAGGGCGCAATCTGAAGTGCCCCAATATCTTAAAATCATTTTCATATAATGTGTCCTCCATGGTAAAAATTTCATGCTTTCATCACAAAGTGCACAATTGTTATAAAATTTTATACTATGCCGCCTCACTAATATAGAATACACAAACCGAGTTTAAAATCGAACGGATGGAAAATAACAATTTTTCCACACAATCTTTGAATAACCTCTTCCGTCCTTCGAGGTTTGAAAAGAATAATAGTCCGATGTCTGCAGCCAAAAAATCGCACCAAACAGTGACTGTTGTGGGTAAATGTTATTGCCAATTTTGACGATAAACAAAGCCATTAAGATGAAAATGAGCTTCATCCCTGGAGATGAAAATTTCGATCTGTAGCTGCCAAGCAGTAATTATTATTTTTTTTTTAATATTTCTCAACAACAAAAACGCGCCGTTCTTCCGTTTAGCGCTTTATTTTCAATAACCCTGAACTGTCAGCTGTCATGTCACGGTTTCCCTTTTTTGCGTTGGCAGCACTTGGCCGCACAAATTTCCCAAAATTAAATCTTACGTGAATTTTGGGACATCCTTTATAAGCAGTAAAGGACTATTGACATTGACATGAAAGCGACCAACTATCTACGAGCGAAACGAATATTCCCGATAGCGAGTTTTGTCAGTCCGTTCACATAAAAACATTTCGTGATCGCGGCAGTTCCCGAATTTCAGACATCAGTTTTTTATCACCAATGCCTAATGTTAGGTTAAGGCTCGAACGAAAGTTTTAAGGTGAGTTTCCATATGTCGGTTGATTGACAAAGTTTGACAGCTCTCGTTTATGTCATTGAACTACACCACCGTCAGTTCATTTCCCCTTATGTCAATTATTGGCAAAAAAAATCGTTTGTCATTGACAATGAAATTTTGACAGTTTAGTGTGTTATTCAATTTACTGCGCTGCCAATTTGGATTGTCATCTCTTTGTAAATTATTGTGAATTGTGGCGACGCGTGAGCAAATACATCTATAGGTACGTAATGTACATAAAGCAAATAACATTTTCTTTTTTAAAATATAAAATCAAATGAACAATTTTAAAAAGAAGAATTTATAAAATAAAGAAGTGGGGTGGACCCTGTAAAAATATTGGCCTACCTTGTAAATCAAAATGTGTCTATTGATTGTCAAACATGATGCCAATTAATTTTCTCTGTGACAAAGTGACATTTTGTTTGACAATTCACGTATTTCCACGTGTCCACTGGTCTCTTTGTCAGTTATTGACAAACGCTGTTAGTCAATTCACTGACAAGCAGTTTGTCGCTATTTCCACTTGCCAATTTTTTTAAAAATATGTCAATTGTCAATTTCAAATCGACAAGTCGTGGAAACCCAGCATTATTCTTTAGTTTGTGGAACGCGTTTTAATGATGTGGATTGCGAATTAACTTGACAATTCATGCCAAGGCTGTTTTCGTTCACGGCAAAAAGAATTCGAAATTTAAACTGTTTTTAAACTTGTTTTCTTAATACATTTTGATGGAATATTTAAAAAGTCCTTAAGGGTCATACACTCATACACATACCTACCACATGAACGAATATTATAAATGTTACATTTTCCAATAAGTGCATTAGGGATGGAATGATATTATGCTAGTAAAGCAGACCCAACAAGTTGGTTTTGTTGTTGCCTTATTTCTCGTAGGTATTACCCAAAAACATGGTCTAAAGTAAAATTATCGAACCTAATACGAGGGGTAGATATCTGAGAAGTTAATTTACTCCAATCGAACATGCATCATTATTGTCTGATGTTTTTTTTTACATGTTCGTGTTATATTGTAGTGTTAGGTATATGATGAACATTACAATTACGTATTTTCAATTTAGAAAATTAGTCATAGAAATCTACCCCCGCTCGAACAGTAATCTCTCAAATAGGAAGTCAAAAATAGTAGCTACTGTACTGTGGCACTTTTACTGATTGCCTCATATGAAAACTATTATACGCATTACACATTAGTCCTTGCTTCTCAGAAAAATAATAAATTGGACATAACATCAATCTATTAATATGTCACTATTGTCTCAGGGAACATCAATAATATTAGGGTATCTACTAATCTACTATATTATTAGATACCTTTACATCTAAAGTGTAGATAAAACCTGACAATGGAATATGGATTGTGCTTATGCCGTTAATAAGATTACGGGAAAACAATTCATTTCTAAAAGGTGAGTGCTCCAGCTCCTTGCGATATGAACAAAATTGAAATGAAACGCAATGATGAAAAATAATAAAATTCAAAAATAAAATAAAACGCTGACGTAGAAAACAAAACGGAATGAAGATGAAAAATAACTATAATAAGGGATATAATAGTAGACGAAGGAACAAAAACAAAAAAAAAAGGCAGTAGGAAAAGAAATCTAATGACACTGCACTCAAGCGAAGTATGGTACACTCCGAAGAAGAGGAATGGATTCATGAGATGTTGAATGGATGGATAATATTTCTTTATGACAAAGTATCCTAGAGAATTTGCAAGACGTTGCGGAATCGTTTCGGGCTACAGGATAACGAAGAATGACAAGGAACGATAGCGATAGTTGTATAGAGTTTGCTCAGCGGATGAGATACATAATGCACAAGGATGGCTTTTCGGTGCTATTTTGTAAAAGATGTCCCCCTCGAGCTTCACTCACACCATTGGACATTTTCTTGCTGTGACCCTTTTCAACAAAATAATAGTTTGTATGCTAACTAATGACATGTAAGCGGATTTCTGTTTATGCTTCAAGGTGTAGAATGAAAAAAACTGAACTGTTCGTTCTCCCAAAAAAATGCACCGATAGCTTAAAATCCTCTAATATAGGAAGCTACATGTACTTCGGCTTGTGTGTACAAATTCAATGCTGGTCCTTTAAAAAAAATTACCTCTTCCACGCTATATACACGGTGCAACATCTTTACTTGCGCCTTGCACTCCAATATCACGACACAAAACAAAAAAACCAAGTCGTGATTTTATAGCACGATAGACCCAGTCATTCTGGTGGCTAAAAGAAAAAGGTCCACCGCCACCGCCACTCTCTCTATCTTTTTGATCTGGAGATAGCAGCAATCAGCGAATTCGTGTGCTTTAAAAAAAATCAATCTTTTGGGATTCAAATATAGGAAACCGAACCGCATATAACTGCCACTGCCGCTGCCTCTGCTCAAGGCTATACACGACGTTGCATCCGTCCCGTCGCGGTCGATGGGAAATTACAAATATTAGTACGCGGAATATACTTACGTGCAGAATGTGATGTGACATGACAGCTTTGGCCAATAATGTGGTTATGGTTAGACTTAGAAGAGAAGACCATTAAAGGTATAGAAAACACGTCGAGATTCGAGTAGACCGAAATTGTGAACACATTTATGTACTTGTGTCAACGTAGGTATAGCGTGACGCTAAGATATACACATATATATCTAATGTATTCTTAATGGTTATTTATCTGTTATACTGATGATAATGAGTGATGAGCCTAACCACCATATCAGGGCTAAGCCCAACTTTTGGAGTTAAGGCCATGTACAATTTTTAAAGTAATTTTCACAATTTGTTTAATGAAATTTGGAATTTATTTTTCATTATTAATAATTTTTTATTTTGATTAATTTCTCTTCCGCAACATTACGTCTTCGAATGAAAAATGCGTTACGTTCGGTTTTGCACCGATAAATCAAATAGATTGACACCGAAATCCAACAAACAGTGTGTCGGAATCAGATATGGTGGACATCTACTGATGAGGCCAGGCCAACTATCGCATATCATGGCGAAAGACACTTTTTTGAGTTAAGTTAAGGCCATCCAACTTTTTTTTTATCTTTAATAAAGAATGGAATGAGGCGTATACATTATGCGTACTGAGCAAATTTTTTTTTAATGAATTGAATGAAAGGAAATAAACAATATAAATTTTGCATATACTCAAATTTGTTTCATTTCCTCAAAAACCCGCCCAAATATGCCTACAAAACCGCCCAGAAACATGCCCAAAAAACGTCTCAAGGTTAGTTTACAGGAGAAAAACACGCTTAAAAACGCTCTAAAAATTGACCCAAAAAAAACAAAAGACTCTAAAAATTGACAAAAAAAAACGCCACAAAATCGCCCAAAAAACGACCCGAAAAGGGCATCAAAAAGCAGCGAAAAATGCCTGAATAAAAATCCCGAGGCTAGGTTAGTTTATTGGTATGACAGGAGAGAACGCACCGAAAAAAGACTACAAAAAAACCTCAAAAAACAACTTCGTGAAAAGTGCCAAAAAGTCTCAAAAATGGCCCCAAAGAACGCTCCCAAAAATGCACTAAGAACCGGTCCACAAAACGTTTTGAAAAACGCCTAGAAACATGCTCCAAAAATCGTCTCAAAGTTTGTTTACAGGAAAAAAAAACGCAGCGAAAAATGCCTCAATAAAAGTCCCAAGGCTAAGTTAGTGGATTGGTAAGACAGGAGAGAACGCAACGCCCCTAAAAAAGACCACAAAAAGCTCTAAAACTAGCTGCGTGAAAAATGCCACAAAAAATATCTACCCGAAAAAGACTTCAAAAACGCCTCAAAAACGGCCCCAAAGAACGCTCCCAAAAATGCACTAAAAACCGATCCGCAAAACGCTTCAAAAAACGCCCAGAAACATCCCCCAAAAATGGTCCCAAGGTTAGGTTACAGGAGAAAAACACCCTTAAAACGCTCTAAAAATTGACAAAAACAAAAACCGAAAAAGGCTCTAAAAATTCCCAAAAAAAAAACACCCGAAAAACGCCTCAAAAACGGTCAAAAAACATCAATTAAAAACCCACCGAAAATCGTCCCAATGTTACATGATAAAAACATCCACAAAAATGAAACGGATAAATGTTCCAAAAATTGCCACAAAATACGCTTAAAAAACGCAACGAAAATGCACCAAAAACGATCCGCAAAAAAAGCAACACTAAAAAACTGCTCAAAAAACGTTAAAAAGCCACGAAAAACATTAAAAAGAAACTCCTCACAAATGCTTCAAAACCGACCAAACAGAAACTCATCGAAAAACGTCTCAAAAACGCCATAAAATCGTTCCCAAAAATTTAAAAAAAAAAATCGAAAAATGGCGCCAGAAACGTCGAAAAAACGCAAAGAAAAACGCTTCGAAAAACAGCTCAAAAAAGGAAGTGTCGGCCGTTGATTTTGATGTTTACCGGTGTTTGGGACACGGCTACCTACATAATCAACGTAACGTAACGTAATCACATTTTCATTAAAAACTGTTTAAAGATAAAAGCTGGGTCCTAAATGTACCTACAGCATAATGTCCGAAAATAATATAGGTATTGGAATTTAAAGCCCTTGCCGCGAGCGAAGCGAGCCACATACCTATACTTAACACAATATAAACTTTGACATTTCGATACGTAGTCATGTCCCGAACGACGCCGACGGCTGAATAGCAACACCCCTCAAAAAACGAACTGCAAAACGCAACAAAAACTCTTCTAAGGGCGTTCTAGAAGCAAAACCGGCAAGTTTTGCCCCGAAAGAATCCTCAAAAACGCACCAAAAACGTCTCAAAAAGCGAATCAAAAACACTCAAAAATAAAAAAACGCACCATAACGCCTCCAACTCGAATCTGAGTCACATGACTAGGGTGACCAGATCCATGGCCACCAAAAAGAGGACACCTTCAAAAATGTCAAAAGATACCAGACATTTTTTTTTTTAGATAAAAATAGGATGTCTGGTCAGCAGCCTACACATGACCGCATTTTTTGTGTCCCTGTGAATAATATGAATTTTAACGTGTCTCAAACTGTTCTAACGCTTTTTTAATGACCAATAAAGCAATCTTTTCTGATATAAATATACCTACAAAAAAAAAAATGGTGGCAGTGCCAGATACCGCCAACCGCCAAGGAAACACAATGAAAACAACAACAGCATTTTCTGGGCACTCTTTCACGCAAGCCAAACATGTTGCTGGATGCGAATGTTTTGTACCTATGTAATACAAGGTGGTTTAAAAATATTGAATACAATGCCAGGACTCCAGGAGACTCAGCATACAATCAACACATAGTGATAGTGAACACAGTTTACTTTGCAAAGCCGCTCTCACATTGGTTGGTTGATGTTAATGGTAGATCCTGTGGCTTAAATTTATCCATGGTATGTGTATAAAGCACGATTCTAATAATAATTTTTAGTTCCGTTGGTGACGCTGTGGTAAAATGCGAAAGACTAGGTTAGGTGTTCAATTTCGAGCCAATACCACAAAATCCCTACCTATATAAATAAAAGGAATGAAAAGTCCAGCGGAAGCTTCGCGTCACTAACATTCGACTCGCCAGCAGAATTGTGAGGTATAATTGCAGTTGCTAAAATCAGTAGGCATTAATGATCTTAAAACTACCCGCCGAGCCACAAGGAACTTAGAATAAAGCGCTAAAGGGGCTGATGCTTACTTTCATGATGTTTCGCCTGCCCTAGATTGTCGAAGAAGTAAGTTTTTTCGTAGAATTATTATTCTTCGAGTTCTGAAGCCTGGTTGCATAGACGTTCATTCTGGCTAAAATCTTTTAAAGAAAGACCCAACCTGAGGACATTATGTAGTGTCCCGTAATGACACCCAATAACGTGCATTTGGCCTCACTAATAAGCGCGTACATAAAAAAAATTAAATATTGGGTAAGGGTATCCCATAATTTGAAAATTTGAATTTTGCGCCATTCAATAATACAGTGATGCCAACGAAAAAAAAAGATAATAATGTGACAGATGACAGTTCGGGGTTAGTAGAAATGGAGCGCTAACCAAAAGAACAATGCATTTTCATAGTTGAGCAATATTTTAAAAATAACGAAGAATTGTTCGAATAAAATCATCTTCATTTTCATCTTCATGGCTTCGTTAATTGTCAAAATTGTCGCATTTAAGGTTCAGAAAACCCCCGTTTTTTTTCTTTGGGGTTTTTTGAAGGCCCAAAACACGCGTGCAGAATTCGCTGTGCAGCAAGATTAGAATACCTACACATATTCTTATGTGGTGATTCAAATGTAGGTAAATTCTGCACCCACCGCAGCACTGCAACCTGTCTCTATTTCTAAATGCACTGCATAGCAACGCAGATAGTTAAATTAAATAGACTTGGCAGCATCGAATTTTTAAATTCAGCTACTGATAGCACTGATGCATACGAGGCAAAGAGAGACGGTAATTATTTGTCGTCTGTGTTTAACTATTGTATTTTTCCCCGCAACCGATGCAAATTGAATTCTGCACATCTGTGTCATCTGCAGTACTTCTTGCAGTGAAGCGTTCAGAATTTCTGCACATGTGTTTTGGGCAAAAGGTCTATGCAAACAAGCCCACGACCACCAACGACTTGAAAGAGAAAATTGGGAGGTGTTTTAATGAAATTCAGCAACATTTATGTGAAACGGTCATAGAACATTTCAATAAAATACTACGTACTTGGCAGCAAAGCCGTGGCGGCCATTTATCCGATGTGCTATTCCATACATAACCCCAATCTGTATACTCCACGAATTAATAAAAAATGTAAACTTTCTAATTAAAAAATCTGTAGTTTCTATCAAAATTACATTTTGCGTGAATTATGGAACACCCTTTCTAAGAATATTCACCCCTATTGCCTATAATATTTCCCCCGGAATGTTTCCCATTCAGCAATTTGATTTACATTGCTGACAAGGGAAACATTTCCATCGGAATTTATTCGCGATACCCCTGCCATTGTCAGCTCTGGCTGTACTATATGGTTTTAATATTTACTAGAATTTCGAAAATACTGGTATCACTATGTCACAGTTCCAAACGGAATGAGCTTCTAGTACGAGCCCATAGGTAGCACCACAAACACATTTTCGATTTGTGTCTTCGATTGAATCTTCCAAAAGAACCATTTTCGTTTAGTTTAGACTCCGCCATTCTGCAGAATATGTATTTCCAGTTTCGACAATAAGATGACTTCCGGTTCAGCAAATACAGGGGGTCAATAGTATTAGTATGGCACATCACTATCGGAGAATAAACTATGCTTCTTCAGCATGTAAAAAAAGTAACAGATAAACGGCAATGACCTCGAAGTGTTTTTTTTCCAGTTTGACTTCACAGTGCGTGCAGAGCTGAAGCACAGGCTAAAAATTTTGGACAGTTCTAAAATCAGCTCTCTATAGTAAAAATGAATTTGTATTTTTATTTATTGGGCTATATTTGTGCAAAAAAAAATGATTCGTTCCATTTTATTTGCCACAGTATTGGTGCTAAGTGTACAGTCATAGGTATATTATTAAAGAAGATGAACACTTTATTGAAAATCCATTTTATCACACTCAAGAGGACCTAGAAGACCTTTTTGCGCGCTTGCAAAAGTCCTATCCGGAATATGCAAAAGTACATACAATTGGACACTAGATTCAGGGTCGCAACTTAATAGCTCTTCAAATCGGCAAAAATGTACGCCATCGTAATCTTCTAACTCCAATGGTAATATATATTGGGAACATGCATGGTGACGAAACTGTGAGTAGAGAAGTCCTAATTTATCTGGCCCAGTATTTGCTTCTCAACTATGAAAAAAACGATGAGATTTCGAATTTAATTAACACCACCGACATTTATATAATGCCTTCAATGAACCCCGATGGTTTTGCTCTATCAAAGGTAAATACATAAATAAATAAGGGGTCAATTTAAATTTCTTTATTTTTATCTGTGCAAATAAAACCAAATCTAGTTACTATAGGAGGGCAACATAGGTTCCATCGATTGTCCAAATGCAAACCTGAACTCGGACTCAGTTTCATAGCAAAAAAATTAGATCGTTCTTAACAGCTCTGATTATAACAATTTTTACCTTTATTTCACTTCGTTTATAAATTGTAGTTGTTTTTTAGCTACACAATGACTTGAATGTCTTTCTAATGGGACATTTTTTCCTGACGTTTAAATTAAATGACTCGAGAAAATGGCCGTGTAATCGTACCTTAAGTATATACAAATTTATAAATTTAACATAAGTTAAACTGTCATTTGAGTAACTTAAAGTTGTTAGATTACCTTTTTTCTAATCCCTTTCAAAATGATGTCAATTTGACAGCTTCGTAAGGAAGTTTTGTCATACAAAATACATTTTTTTTTAAACTTCTGACTCGCCACAGTGATGTAGAAAATGCACGACGACCGAAAAGATCTTCGCTTTTGTATTTCCAAGTTAGATGGTCAAACTCTAAACATTTGAAGCATTTTTTTTTAACAGGGTCCGTTCGCATATTGGACAGTTAACCCAGACGATTTTAAGCTTTCCAGCTTTCAAAAGTTTTCCTGCGTCTTCTGCGGAGATGCTGATTGTTTCTGTTGCAGTTCCTCTTTAACCCTTTCGCAGGGAGAAGACGTCTGCTGGTAAAACTGTCACTTCAAGCTGGGTTTTCATGGCATCGCCTATAACGTCTACAGCAGTGACCTGATCGATGTCTTAAATCTCAAGAACAGAGTGGTGTGTAAGTGATCTTAAATTCGCTTGATCAGCTAACGTTTCACTATAGACTCCTTTGAAGTCAGAGGTCTTAATGCCTCCTTGAGTTGTATAAGGAGGTCTCCCTTTTGTGCCCCCTAATTCTTGACACCGCCTTTTCCACTGTTTCCAATGTTAGGTCTGCTTTTACCTTGTGCAGGATCTCAGCGTATGAGAGGGTGCCCGTCGCTTTGATGACAATAGCGTCAGATCTATAGTTTTTTTGGCCTCTAACTGCTTCTTTTTGGCGGCATTTTTGCCATTCTTCCTGTCATTCTGCATCATTCCTGCATTTTTCTTTTACTTGGGCATGGCCACTGGAGTCTGAACGCCGATTTTGTCCCATCTTTCTCTTTGGTTATTTGCACAGATGTGTGTTTTTGTTTACGATGTTGCTCCAGGTGTCTTTTGTCTGCGTTATTGTTTTCTGCATTAACTTGTCTCCTTTTTGGTTCCGAGGGTTCGTCGTCTGCAACCTGTCTCTTCTTGGGTTCCGTTGTTGCCTTTAGTTATGGCAAAGTTTTCGAGGAATTGTTCTGACGAATCACTTCCTTTGCTTTCTCGTCGTGCAACTGAATCGCCGAGAGTTCGTAAAGAACTCTGACAGTGTCATCTTTTGTCATCTTCCAGCATTTCTACCAGCCATCTTATATGCATTGCTTGTGAAAATATGACCGCCCTCGGTATTCCTTTGCGGTACTGGTGATGGTGACCTCAGCATCCTTGACCTAAAAGGGATTTTTAATGCTCTCCTCTACTAGTCCTCCGGTGTTTTTGTTTATATTGGTTCTAGTCATTTCTATTTGATTCCCCTCCAAAGTCGCTATCAATGTTCGAATGTACAGTTACCTACAGGATCCCATTCCCATGGTTGACTTTGCAAGCAGTGAGGCCATTTGAGGGTTAACACAAGCTCTTATGGGGTTTTGTGCCAAAGCCGGATCGGGGCTAACCAGGAATATTACATCTGGACCTACACTGGACCTGATTTAACGGGACGGAGGCACTTGCAGCATTACTTTGGAAGCCATTTCCGCAAGATTTCACTCTTGCTTACTCAGGTAAAAGAATACTACAAACGTCAGCGGATTTTAGTCACCTCTTGCGACAGGCATACCTTACCACAGGTCTGTTCTAACCAGTGCTGCCAGTGTTTTGTCATAAGAATTCCCACGCAAGTGCCAAAAAAATCCCTTTTTTCCCTCGCCTGACTCGAAAAAGTACCTCAGATTTTCCCACACATAGTTTACGAAAGTAAAACAAATAATTAACGAAACGAAAAAACAGTCTCAATAACTATGGGGAAAAACTTTAGTGTATTACAGACAAAGCTCCACGCTATACTCAAGAATGAGCCAGGCCAGGCACAACAAAAAATTAGCTCTAAAGCCGGTCACATCTATATATTCCCGGACAATCAAGCAGCTATAAAAGCCCTTAGCTCACCTAACATTGGATTTAAATCAGTCTTACACTATGACTATTTCTACACCCTTCAAAGACTTAGAGCCAGCTTCAAAGGTTCTGGGAAACATTTCGGATAATATTATCCGACACATAACGCTAAACAACAGATAAAGGAGTGCGCAATAAAATCCCTGTGATACTAGTTTCTAAGATTCTTGTCAGCCAATTATTTATATACAACTTGTTTGACATAGTGTTTATGTATTATGAATATTTATTATTGTTCATGATAAAATTGTTCCAATTACTTTTCACATAGAGACTGATGTAGAAATTTGTTTTCTAAAAATTCAAATTCATATTCATAACGAAAAGCAGACGAATTGGCCAGAATAGGCTCCGAAACCCCTTTCACGTGCCCGGAACCTTTCTGATATTTCCCCAAATTGGCTAAAAACTTAACAGGTTTAACAATGCCCTGCCCATAGCAGACATGATATCAGAAACCATGTATAGGATTCCTTATAGGGTATCATGTGTAACAATACTACCTAAGCTAAATATCTATTAACCATAAAGAACTATTTATTGAAATTGAATTCTATGAATATACAAGTGTTAGTTTTAAATATGATCTTAACCGTTTTAACTTTTCTAAAGCTAATTTTATTGAACTCAATAATTTGTTTAATAATATAGATTGGTTTAATGAATTGTCCAACATCAATTTAGATTCTATGTACAAGCGCTTTGTTGAAATACTTGATGATGGCTTTGCTAGATACGTTCCAATTTCCAACAATCAAGCATTATCCAAGCCTCCGTGGTATAATAAAAGATTAAATCAGCTAAAAAATTTGAAAAACCGTGCTTTCAAAGCATTTAAAAAATCTGGTCATACTAATGATTACAACAAATTTAGTAAATTACGTAAAGAATTTTCCTACCTCAGTAAGTTTCTTCATAAAAATTATATTATTTCTATAGAAAGTAAAATTAAAAAAGACAGTAAATCCTTTTGGCATTTTATAAACTCCAAACGTAAATCAGTTGGGATTCCGGGCACAATGCATTTTAATGGCGTAGAATCGTCTGATGTTGAGTCTACTTTAGAACTTTTCGCTTCTTTCTTTGAATCGGTTTATACCAATAGCAATTCTCATAACAGTAATAGAAATAATATTGTTAATCTTGTCAATATAGGATCTCTTGAACTAAGTTATGAAGAGGTTTTGTCTGGTCTTAAGTCTCTCCGTCCAAATCCTAATTGTGGCGCTGATGGCATACCAGCAATTATATTGAAAAACTGTGCCATTGGTCTGTGCACTCCACTGTTAATTATTCTAAACCGTTCTCTTCATGAGCGAACATTTCTTAATGATTGGAAGACTTCGTTTCTGATCCCTATCCATAAGGCTGGTGACAAAAATAATGTCGAGAATTATCGCGGTATCTGTAAGCTCTCAGCTATCCCTAAGCTTTTTGAAAGCATCGTTAAAAATAAACTTGAGTTTTTAACGAAAGAATGTTTGTCTGATGCTCAGCATGGTTTCGTATCTGGTCGGTCTACTGTTACTAACTTGGCTTCTTTTTCATCTTATGTTCTAAATGAGATGGAAAACAAAAGCCAAGTAGATGCGATATATACCGATTTTAGTAAAGCATTCGACTCAGTCAATCACTCAATTCTTCTTGAAAAGCTAGAAGCTTTTGGAATCCACTCTAAAATGCTTCTATGGATTTCATCGTTTCTAATTGGTCGCTCTCAACGAGTCAAAATTGGAACATCGCTCTCGAAAAGTATTAGCTGTACTTCGGGTGTTCCGCAAGGCAGTCATTTAGGTCCACTGCTCTTCATTATTTTTATTAATGATATCGTTTCAACAGTCAAATATAGTAAATGCTTACTATATGCAGATGACTTAAAACTGTTTTCATGTATTAAAAATGCTAGTGACTGTTCTTTGATCCAATCGGATCTGGATAGTATAGCTGATTGGTGCAATGCCAATAGTTTAAAACTTAATATTAAGAAATGCAATGTGATTTCTTTTAATAGATCTGCATCTACATTTGAATATGATTACTCTATAAATTCAACTCATTTGAATAGAGTTATGAAAATCAAAGATTTGGGAGTCATGTTCGATACGACATTCTCATTTAGATGTCATATTGATTATACAGTCGCGAAGGCTAACTCAGTTGTTGGCTTCATAAAGCGTAATGCAAAAGACTTCAGAGATCCATTTGCTCTACTTTCGCTATTCACTGCATTAGTTCGATCACTGCTTAAATATGCTGACGTGATTTGGAATCCATTATTTGTAACTTATTCTGATCGCCTAGAAAAGATTCAAAGGCGTTTTACTAAATACGTTTTTTATAAAATGCATTGGGAATTTTCTCCTAATTATAAGGCAAGATGCTTACTTCTTGGTATTAAATCTTTAAAATCCCGTCGTCAAATACACGATATAATGTTTGTACGAGACTTGCTATGTTTCCATACAAGATGTTCTAGTTTGCTTTCGATGATATCAATCTATGCACCCACGCGATCCTTGAGGATACGTAATCTTCTCTCTCAAAAAAATCATAGAACAAATTACGGCCAACAAGAGCCCATGACAAGAGCCATTCTAGCTTTCAACAGCGTTTATTCAAATATTGATTTATCTATGTCAAGAGTTCAGTTTAAAAACCAATTATTGTACATTTTCACTTTTTAAATAAAATATTTGTATACTTTTCTCTGTCCTACAGTTTTCAAACATCTGTTAGTTATAAGAACTTGTAGATGAATTATAATAAATAAATAAATAAATAAATAAATAAATAAATAAATAAATAAATATAAATAAATAAACCCAGCCAACTCATCGGAGAGCAGGTTATGTATGGAAGAAGGCGAAACAACATTATATGCTAATTTCGAAGGAAGATCTTCTCCAGGGACCAACTTGACCCAAAAGATTTGAAAAAAATCCTCTGCAGCAGTATCATAAACTTTACAAAAAAAGTGGAGAACCTCCTAGCCTAAACCCTCTTTCTAATGTATGGTTCAATATGTAGATCTTAATCAGGTCGACGCACAGGGGTGGGATTCTGTAAAATACGAAACGAAAACCGCTTTCATTCTCACTAAACAGTAAACATGGCTCTATCATATCAGTGGTAATAGACAGAGACGATATCGATTAGTCGTTTTCATTTTACGTTATTTGGTCCCAGGTCTTCTGTCTTTTTGTGTCAATACAAGCGCTTGTTCAATGTTCATGAAATCAGTCAGGTGTATAAAATAAATTGTCTTCCTGAAGTTGAACAATAAAATTAGAGTAAAGTTTCAAAGAACAAAAATTCCCTTTTGTTTGTTCTGGAAAACAGAAAGTTTCCCTTTTTCCCTTTTAGCTCCTTTCGAGTACAAAAATTCCCTCAAAAAGGGAAATTTCCCACAATCTGGCAGCACTGGTTCTAACCCCAAACCTGAATGGAGGAGGGGTTCTCTACCAATGTGAGATGCATTTATTGCGTTCCCAGCTTTTTCGGACTGATTTATAGCTAATCTGGAGATTGCACAGGAAGATTCCGGTCATATATAAAAGGAAATTCCGACTCCGAACCTTTTTTTTGCTATTTCATCAGTATTTTCATTTCCTTCAATTCCCTCATGGCCGGGAAACCACCATAAACTGGTTTTGTTTCTGGTACTAAGTGTTTGGAGGGTATTGAAGCAGTCTAGTATTGATTTGGAGTCAATAATAGATTAGCTAAAGGCTTTTATAGCTGGATGGCTATCCGTGAATGTATGGATGTCAGCGCATTTAATACCTGAATTGTACGTAAAGTTTGCGAATTCTTTAATGGCATGATGCTCTGCCTGAAAAATACTAGGGGTTTTCCCCATAGGTACTGACACAATACGTTTTGGCCCATGAATACCAGCTCCCACCACTAATTCCGTTTTGGAACCAGGCCATTTGTTTGTCCATACTTGGGATCTCTGTAGAGAACCGTTTGTCGAAGTATAAGGATTTTGGGATGCGGTCTATGACCGCGCAGATCATTTCAAGTTCTGGAATAGTCATTATTAGTTCCGGGTGGTTCTTGAGACTTATCATTTTGCATTAGCACTACCATTTGACCGGTGTCAAAACCTCCTTTTAGTTGACTTTAGTTTTTAAAAAAATATATAGAGCTGTTGCTCTCCAATTATACAAAGTACAAATAATATTAAATAAAAATTCCTTTTTTCAGGAAGGAAATTGTGATTCGTGGCGAAACGATGTAGGTCGTGATAATTATGCAGGTGTGGACTTTGTTATATATAAGTCACATCCCTGGAATATAATGTGTTATAAAATGGTTTCCTCAATTCTTCCCTTTCGAGAGCAGTGTGATAGTCTTCACGATCTCTTTCTTTTTTCCTGCGACTGTCAAGACGATCACACGCCTCCTCTTAACCTTTCTAAAAGTAGCTAAGTAATTTATTACTATAATATTAATTATAAGAATTTCGCATATAATAAATTATAACGAAGATTAAGTGTTTTTATTATCCACGAAACATAACAAATTGGCGACGAGGAAGAAACGTCCACGCGAAAATATAATAAATCACAGAGCAAGCAAAGCAAAATCTGTAAAATAATTAAAAATGTCGAGAATATTGGGAAATATTGAACCATTCGTCAGTGGCGGAAATTTTAAAGCTTATGAGGATCGCGTTCGTCAGTTCATCAAGGTAAATGATGTCAAAGATGAGGACTTAACCGCACTTTTCATTACAATCGCGGGAGCAGAGATCCACGAGCTGCTAATTTCATTGACTGTCCCAGAGCTACCAAGTACTAAAACGTTTGAAGAACTGCTAACGCTTCTTCGTACACATTTTTCACCTACACAAAATAAACGCGCCGAAAGGTATAAGTTTAATAAACTTAAACAAGAGGAGGGAGAGCCCATAAATGAATTCATCGTCCGTCTAAAAGCGCAGGCTCAGTCATGCTGTTTTGGGGATATTATACCAGACAAGGCCCAAGAAGATGTTCACAAATATAAAATAAAAATCTTAGATGATGTCTTGAGCGATCGTTTTATAATTGGTCTAAAATGTGAGAAAATCCAGCAGACTCTCTTAAATGAGGATAATTTAACGTTTGAGGAGTATACTACTAAAGCCCTGAACATGGAGTTATCGCAAAAAGCAACAAAATCATTACACATGCAACCCATACATGCAGTCGGGCAGCAAAAAAATGGTAGCATGCATAGGCAAAAAAATCTACCGTGGATGCCATCCAATTTTAATAAACAATACAACAATAAAGTCAACAACAAAGTACATCAAGAGTCTGGCTATAAACAGGAAAAACATCAAAACCGTAACAACAGTCACCAGTCGGGATATTACAAGCGCTGTCACCGCTGCGGAGCAGATCATAAACCCGAAAACTGTCCAGCAAAAATACATAATTGGGAGTGTTTCAGTTGTCACAAGGTCGGGCATACATCCAGAGTCTGCCGTAACGTAAAACAACAACATTGTAACAGAAGTGGAGTAAATGCAGTGAACACCGTGGGAGAGATAAGTCAGAACACGAAGCCATTGGAATGTTCTTTTTTGGTAAACAAAATTAATACCAGTTTTGAAATAGATTCAGGAGCATCGGTAACTATAATGTCTGAAGACCAATATATTAAGAATTTTGTCAATATACAACTTAATAATGCATGTCATAATTTGTATACGGTTTTAGGTAACGAAATTAAGGAATTAGGCACTATCAGCGTTCAGGTGGAACATGGAGGTGGATGTTATGAGTTAGAGATTGTGATTGTGAAGGGATCGTGGCCAAAAAAACCATTGCTGGGGAGAAACTGGCAAGACGTGTTATTTCCCAACTGGAGGAAATTATATATAAACAATATGACAGGTACGAATAGTGAAAATAATGTAGTAGAGTGGTCGATTGTGCATGAGATCCAAACAAAATTTCCGAGCATTGTAGATAGTTTAAATAAAGACCCCATAAAGGGATTCACCGCAAATATTGTCTTAAACAATACACAAAAGCCAATTTTTCATTGTGCGTATAGCGTACCATTTAAATTACGGGAAAGAGTGGAGATGGAAATCAGTCGCTTAGTGAATGAAAATATTTTAAAACCGGTGAAATTTAGTCGTTGGGCAACACCTATAGTGATTGTTCCTAAAGCCAATGGTGATTTAAGAGTGTGTATGGACTGCAAAGTCACAATAAATAAGTGCATTATGAGGGAACACTACCCACTTCCTAAAATAAATGACATTTTTGCTAATTTGGCTAATTGTAATGTCTTTTGTGTGATCGATCTCAGAGGAGCTTACCAGCAACTATCCGTAGACCCGAGTAGTCTTGAATATTTAGTGATAAATACACATAAAGGGCTTTTTGGGTATACGCGTCTTCCATTCGGTGTAGCAAGTGCACCTTCAATATTCCAATCCGTGATGGATCAAGTATTACTGGGTCTTACAAAAGTATTCTGTTATTTAGATGACATAATTATTGGTGGCAACACCAAAGAAGAGTGTTGTAAACAACTTTTTTCCGTTCTGTCACGCTTACAGGAATTTAACATTAAAATAAATATTGATAAATCATCGTTTTTAGTGTCGTCAGTCCGCTACCTAGGGCACGTTATATCCGGGAATGGTATAAGCCCGAACCCCGAAAAGCTGGAAGCTATAGTAAAGGCACCACCTCCACAAAATTTAAAACAATTACAGTCTTACCTAGGCTTAATCAATTTTTATTCGAAGTATATTCCAAATTTGTCAGCAAAATTGCGTCCACTTTATGATCTGTTAGGTAACAACAAATTTGTGTGGAATAAAACATGCGAAAATACCTTTGAAGATAGCAAAAAGTTTCTATCTGGCGATAATTTATTAGAGCTTTATGACCCGAATAAGCCAATTATTGTGGCTACGGATGCATCACCGTATGGTGTGGGTGCTGTATTGCTACATAAGAGTAATGGTGTTGAGAAACCTGTCATGTTCGTGTCTAGTACGCTAAATGAAGCGGAACGTAATTATTCCCAACTCCACCGTGAGGCGTTGGCCATAATATTCGCCGTCAAAAAATTTCACGTTTATCTCTATGGCCAAACATTTACATTATGCTCAGATCATCAGGCTTTACAGGAAATTTTTAGTCCTCAGAAAAGCAATTCAGCTGTTGCAGTATCACGGTTGCAAAGATGGAGTATCATTTTGTCTACATACTCGTATACAATACAGTATCGCAAGGCGAAGTCCTTAGCTCACGCGGATGCATTGTCCAGATTACCCTTAAATAAAAGTACTGAAGTAGAACCAATAGGCATTAATTACTTCTCATCAAATGACTCTCCTATGGTAAATATGTATATTATACGTACTCATATGGTCCATGATGATGAACTGAAAGAGGTGTACACTATTTTACATTCGAAGAGTCAAAACGAATTTCCTTCTAGCCTTATATCTTATAAGAGAGTGGCTAATAGCCTATCCACTGAGAATAATTGTTTGTTTTATGGGAATAGAATTATAGTTCCCAAGTGCTTGCGAAAAGCTTGTTTGGTTATGCTGCATGAAAATCACTGCGGAATAAATCGCATGAAAATGTTAGCTCGTTCGTATGTGTGGTGGCCTTTTATTGATCGAGATATCGACCGAGTAGTGAAAGAATGCGAAACTTGTACCTTAACAGCTAATGTTAGGAAAGAGACTGTTAACACAAAATGGTCAGCAGCTCAATTTCCTTTTGACCGGGTCCATATAGACTTCTTTCATTTTCAGGCCAAGAGTTTCTTAATAATTGTCGACGCGTTTAGTAAATACAAGGACATACACTTAATGAATTCAACAGATACTAATAAGACAATTCAGGCACTCTGCAAAACGTTTAAGATTTTTGGCTATCCTAAGCAACTGGTGTCCGATAACGGGCCTCCGTTTAACTCATATATTTTTAAAACGTTTTTAAAAAACAAAAATATTGAGGTCATTAATTCTCCGGTTTATCATCCTCAATCTAACGGGTTGGCAGAAAGAGGGGTCCAATCTGTTAAAAATGTCTTAGTGAAATTTTGTTTAGATAAAAACAATGCCGCGACGCTTGAGAGTAAAATAGAGAAATTTTTATTTAATGATCGTAACATTCCATCAACATCCACATCTAAATGTCCATCTGAATTAGTTTTTGCGTACAAGCCTAGGTCAAATTTAGATCTTATCAATATGCATGTTAAAGAAAATGTTGATTTTAGTAAAAAATATTGTGAAATGAAAGACAAAACAAATATTATTGAACCAATAGAATGCACTAAGACTATACAGAAGTTTAAAATAGGAGATAAAGTATTGTATAGGAATCATTTTAAACAATTCATGCGTTGGATTCCAGCCCAAGTGATGGAATCGTTTAGTAAATTAACATATCTTATAAAAGTAAATGGAGTAATTAAATATGTACACGAAAATCAACTAAAATTACCTCCTTTACATAACAAAATTTTTTTATCTGATATAAAAATAAATGAATGTCAACCAAAAGTAATTATACAACCTGAAAGTATATTGAATAAAAATATGAATTTAGAAAAACAAAAAGATAAAGTAACAACAGAAGCAAAGGTTGTACCATTACGTAGATCAAAAAGGATAAGGAAAATTACAACTAGATTTGTATCAAAATATTGAAAACATAATAAATTTGTTACATTTTTTGTACGGAGGGATTGATGATACCATTAGAGACCATAGATACAGTACATGTGATGTATGTTGCATGATTGATTATATTTTTTTTTAAGGAGGGGAGAGTTGTTATATATAAGTCACATCCCTGGAATATAATGTGTTATAAAATGGTTTCCTCAATTCTTCCCTTTCGAGAGCAGTGTGATAGTCTTCACGATCTCTTTCTTTTTTCCTGCGACTGTCAAGACGATCACACGCCTCCTCTTAACCTTTCTAAAAGTAGCTAAGTAATTTATTACTATAATATTAATTATAAGAATTTCGCATATAATAAATTATAACGAAGATTAAGTGTTTTTATTATCCACGAAACATAACAGACTTGAATCGAGATTTCCCACATCGCCTACACGATAGTCTCACTATCGAAAGAGAAGCCCATAGTAAGCAGCCAGAAACAGCAGGTTTAATTGAATGGTGGTGCTGTTGTGTCAAGTTATCCATATGATAATGCAATGTTAGCTTAAATACGAGGCTTGTCCATTGTAGTAATTATTTTTTTTAACTCACAGACCGCGCCATGTCAAGGGGTTTAAAAATCTAGCACGTACGTATTCTGATAACCACCCCCTAATGAGAACAGGAAATAATTGCAATGACAAATTCCAAAATGGTGTCACCAATGGAGCATATTGGTACTACCATATTCTCAAATTGCTTCGAGATAACCATAGACCTTTCGTGTTGTAAATATCCCTTGGCATCAACGCTTCCAGATGAGTGGCATACGAATAAGCGAAGCCTGATCAGTCTATTAAAGCAAGCGCATATTGGTGTTAAAGGTTTAGTTAAGGATGTAAATGGCTCTCCTATAAACGAAGCAAGGATCGTTGTTCAAGAAATTAAAGGCAAAACAATTCGTAGTTCAAAACGTGGCGAGTATTGGCGACTCCTTTTACCTGGCACATATAATATCCAAGCACTAGCATTTGGGTAAGTTTAAATAAAAAAAATTAATAACTTCGTTGAACTTATAACTTTTTCTTTACAGTTATGAAGCAAGTATTTTGAGTTATAGAAGCGCTAAATATTTGGGTCTGAGGTTGGACAGGAAGCTCCTATGGAGAGAAAATATTGCCGCAGTGTTGCCAGTTTGACTGTTTTCCAGTTTTTGACTGGATTGACTGGATTTTTCGGTTTTGACTGAAAAAAAAAAATCAAATCCAGCCGACTGTTTTTTTTGACTGGAGTTTTTTCTCTTTTGACTGTAAATCAAGCTGACTGTTTTTATTTTTTGACTATATAATTCCTAAAAAAATTAAAATGTAAACGAGCATTCGCGCAGTGCAATGAACTGAACACACCCATTTTCCGCAAACCGCTAAAAGTCAAATTGAATCTAGTATTTCTTGCAATTTGCGCAGCGTCTCTTGAGAATTTTGAATGTCTTTGCATTTAATTCGGTTTGTTGTATGTTGTTTATGTTTTGAGTTATGGCAGCTGTTCACTCCAGATTTTAGAAACAAAAAATAAACACAACTCTATTTTGACCACTAGAAATACATAATTTGCGAGATAAAAAAACATGTTGTACAAATTTTGAAATTTGGAAAGAAAACTAAGTATGTATTATGGCTTTATTAGTAAGAGCAAATATTCCCATTAATTATGGAACACAACGTCGTGCAAGTGGCTGCCTCAGCTGGCTTCGCAGCAGCGCTTTCTGTCACTACAATTTTCCAAGACCTTGTTGATGGTTTCGGGCTGTATCTCACGGATTGCTTGGATGATATTGGCCTTAACTGCTTGAATCGTTTCCCGATTGTTGGCATAACATCGGTCCTTCAGTAAAAAAAAAAGTCGGTTAAGGCTCTGTAACGCCCACCGTTGACCGAAAAGTTGTTCCCAGTCTCATTTTCGAAGAAAAATGGTCCAATGATGCCACCACTCCACAATCCGCACCAAAGTGTCTGTGCGCACCGTACGAAGATTGGGACCATGAGTATTGTCCACTAGCACACCAGTTTCACGAACTTTTTGGACAAACTTGCGTACAGCAGGCGCGGTGGGTGCTTCGATCAAAACTTCTTTTCAAAAGAACACACTGTTTGGGATACATAGCACTCACTTTGGACATATTTTTTCAATATTTCCCAACGTTGTTCAAGTGTAAAGCGACTCACTTCGTTCCGCGGAGGTATGATACTGACTACTGTCAAAATTTCGAGCGGGAAACAGCTGTCAGTGTTAAAATAACCTATGATTTAAAAAGAAACCACATGGCCCACCCTGTGGAAACAGAAGAAATAGAGAACTGCAATGACACAGATTCAGAAGACTGTATTTTAATGATATAGAATAATAACCAGTTAATGTATTTTATAATTAATAATTGTTATATTTGATAAATTAACCTACGTATACAAAAAAACTATTGCTGTGAAATAAAGTATACGACTTATTTTAGTTTTTTTTTTTATTAAATAAAAACTATTTTTGTTTTATTTTGATATCAAAAAATAGCTGTTTTCATTTTCGACTGTTTTTTTGACTGGAATTATTTGTTTTTAATCTTTGACTGTTTTTTTTGACCGGATTCGGAGGGAAAAAATCCAGTCAAACAGTCAAATTTGACTGGATTTTAGCATTTTGACCTGGCAACACTTTGCCGAACCCTCAATGACGCCACCACTCCACCATCCGCACTAAACTGTCACTCTCTGTGGATGCATTGGCTTCTCGGCAATAACGTGCGGGCTTCCAGAGCCCCAGATATGGAAATTTTATTTGTTAACGTAGCCGAGATGAAAATGAGCCTCGTCAGAAACTTCTTTTCAAAAAAAACGCACTGTTTGGGCTACACTACACAGCACTCACTTTGGAAATAAGTTTTCAATATTTCCCAGCGTAAAACGACTCATTTCATTCCGCGGAGGTATGATACTGACTTTCTGTCAAGATTTCGAGTGGAAAACAGCTGTCAGTGTCAAAATAACTTGTGATTTAAAAAGAAACCACTAGATGGTTAAATAGAATTTCAAAAATGTTCAATAAATATTTTTTTATTTAGAGTAATAGATCCAGTTAATCACAATTATTTTGAGATTTAAAATATATTTTAGACTATCGAAAGTGGTACAAGATAATTCAGAGGTACCTACCTAAGGTTATATCGTCCCAATTCCGATTAACATCAGTTTCTGTTAGGCACTTTGTGAATAACTTTGCCAAATGAATAATTTTCTCCATGTTTTAACTAAGGTCGTGTGTCAATTTAGGTAAATTTACCCTAGGATAATTTTCTGGCACTTATAAAAGTGTTGAAAGAGAAGTTCACCAAACTGCAATCTTAAAACAGAAAATTATCGAATTTTACACTATTAATTAATTGAAACTCAGTGTCTTATTACATCTTCAACATTCTAGCAAAAGAAAGCGTACAAAAATTAGCCTATAGAATTATTTATTACCTTGCTCCCGGTGCAGGATAATTTTGTGACAGCTGAACGTTCATTTTCCACCACCATAGTGTCAGAATATACAGGTTGTAAAATTTTTATGGGGCCCTTCTAAAAGAACAGGATATAATAGGCGTATTTTTTTGAGACTCTTTACTATACTCACTTTTCGAGTCTCAAAAAAACATCCCTAACTCACTTTAGCACACTTTATTTTTATTTGGAAGTTGGTACGCGTGTTTTCAACTTGACATATTAGTTGGAAAAGGGTATGTTCAAAAAATTGATACTCATTGGAGAAACTGAAAATCGTTCTTAAATTGTATCGACTACAAAGGCTCGTTAACTAATACTGAATGAACTGTATTTCGAAATTCCAGCCGTATTCATACTGCTGGCAGAATTCAGGAAAACGTGCAAATGCGTGTTGATCGTAGGTATTGTCTTTCGCTGGGTTTTAATTAATTAGTTTACGAACCCAAATGGTGATGGTGCAGATGTTTTATTGCTGGGTGCTACTGTGACTATCTGCGCTGCCAAGACATATATCCGGTTCTAGACAAATGTTTATACATTTTAAAATAATAAAATCCATCATCTTATGTAATTAAATTACATAACCTTTTTAAAAAATATTTTGTTCGAAGGTGGAATAAAACAAAAATAGCTTGAAAAATGTTTTTGCTCTATTTTGTTGATCCAATATGAGCATCTAAATTTTGTTTACGGGAAAATGCGGTGAAATTATGTACATACATTCACACCTGTGCTCAATTCCGGGTGAAATTGAATTCGTGCAGATTTCGAATTTTCGGTGTACCAAACATGCATTTTTGATGACCTTAAGTCGCATTGACTTCTGTTTTCTAATTCCGTGTTTCTTAATTCAAACAAATCAAGTCAGCTATTGTAAAAAAAAAACTAAATATTAAGCGAACTGATCACACAGAAAATTCGAAATCCGCACGAATTCAATTTCGGTTATAATGCAGCACAGGGGTGATTATCTTTAAAATATTCAAAAAGGAATCGCGTCTATTTCATCTATTGAATGTTCACGTTGCATTTTATTACCTTGAATACAACAATTTGCAGTAAGTATGTACATCCATTTTTCATCAAAGTTTATGTAACATTTTCAATCGTATTTAAAATAATATTATGTAAGAATATGAATTATTAAAAAGTATAAATGCATTTCAGCCAATCAGAGTATTGCAAAATATTTACCAATTCAGACAACAATCAACGAACACAACCCATTAGTGACAAATGGCCGCTCTCAACGTTCAAGGAAGAAAAATAATTCCTCCTTATTTACAACACTGCCATCTATGAATGAAATTTTTCAACTTTCCTATCTCCACTTTATTACTGCGTTAATTATAGCCACTTTTATACCCACTTTTGGTTTTGCATGTAAAAGTAAAAGTGAGCTAGCTATAGATTGCCAAAAAAATACGCCTATAATGAACAAAAGCTGATCTTACTGAAGATTCACTAAAGTGCACAATAAGGAGGGTTGATGCGCCTTTGGTAAAAGTATGGCAACAAAAAAATATGAACCAGAGTTAAAAGCAAAGATAGCTTTGGAAGCTAAAGATGATTTTTGGGGTCCTCTTCCAAAAGCTCCGAATCCAGTCAACGAATAAACGGCGTTGTCTATGCTCATTAACTTTGAGCTCTTGGTTAATTTTAGTCTTATTCCTTTGAACTAAATTAAATACGTAAACGTTTTATTTTAAATAAACTTGAATCTTTATTTTCAAAGTCTTCTCGTTGTTCGCGCTCGTAACCTTCCAGGAACCAGAACGACTCTCTCGCTGTCCGACTAAACGTCATCCCATTGGGTACATTCAGCCAGATCGAGGGGATCCTTCTCAACTTGTCCAGTAGATGGCGTTGCAATTGGGTTACATTCCGGTGTAAATCCAAGTCCTAAGAGTCCTGAAATCTGCAAAAGACCTCTTGTGAACGTCTACACTTTCCCCTCAACACTTTCACGGACCGCGTCAATATTCTCTGCCGAAATGGCGGTCTTTGGGCTACGGTTGTTGGCTGATTAATATTTACCGAACCGGTTGTCTCGAATTTGACACCAAACGTTCGACCTCGTTCTTGGCATTCGTAAAAACAAACGTAATGCTACGTGACGTGTGTTGAACTTTTCATTTGTTCGAATAATGAAAGAAATTTAATTTCAAAGAGAGCTAAAAGTTGATGGAACTTCGTGTACAGGCCTGTAGCTGTAGGTAGGTCTAGGTATCGTACCCCATAGCGTCGCGACGCACAGTTAGCGAACCCCTGCCCAATGGAATTCTCTTTTTAGCTCGAAGCTGGCGGTTATTGTAGTAGGTTGTTTGAGTTACTAGTACCAGCCAATAGAGAGCACTATACAAACAAATTTTCGATTTGTGTCTTCTAAAAGAACCACCTTCGTTCAGTTTAGACTCCGCCATACTGCTGGAGCTGTATTTCCAGTTTCGACAACAAGATGGCGTCCTGTTCAGTTCTAAAGCAAATGTGTTATCAGAAAAGTCCGATTCGTTTAGTAGGTCATTTCATCATTATCGAAATATAAACTATGCTTCTTCAGCATATAAAAAAATGACAGATAACGCGGCTATGACCTCGAAGTGTTTACCATCCAGCAGTTGGGTTTTTCGATTGACAAATTTTTTTAAATAAAATGTAAACAAACATGGTGGTAAATAAAATCATAAAATCAAATAGGTACGTTCTACTGTGCACGTTATATCATCGTCATAGAAACTACTTATCGCCTTTGACCAGACTGGGGTCATTGACAGATCTTGTGCCAAGAATGAAATTCGCAATAGCGTGGTCGTGGTGTACGTGCAAAAGTGAGCCAATACACCCATTACCATAAGCGGAAATAACGAATCAGGGTCAATTCTGCAATTTGCCGCCACTCTTAGTTGTTAATTAAAGCGACGACGACGACTGACGTTGTTGTTGTGTATTATTGTTCTTTTGCGATTTTTGTTAATTTGCTTTTTGGTGGCTGCAAATTTCATCTTTTTATTTAAAAACCAGTTTAGTATAGTGGAACGTGCAGATGAACATCTTTTCTATGTCGACTGCAAGTGAATGGTATAGTAATGGTCATGTACCGACTATGTCTAACTGTTATGAACCTATCTTTTAAGATCTAAGCTTTTGGGAGTATTTTTTACAAGCTTGTTTACATAATTAGACTAAGTACCTATAGGTACCCACTTGAAAAGGCTAAGGCTAAACTACATTCGGTTAAGCCTACTTCTGACTTGTGTAAGTAAATAAAAAAATAAATACTTAAATAGTTGTTGGCGAGACAGGTAGGCCTATAGCTTTTCAAAATCATTCGGCCTTACCAATAATCATTTTTAATCTTCAACTTAAATATTTCTACGGTCACAATGGAATCTATATATATATAAAATTGGTGGCAAAAATGTATAGTAATTCATCAATTGAGAACGGCTGGACCGATTTGGCTCAAATTTCTTTTCAGTTGTTCGTAATTGCCAGGAGAAGGTTTTTGCGAAAGAACATTTTGGGAAAACCCTCCGGACAAGTCGGATTTGAAATTGGAAAAATTGAAATTGAAAACTTGAAAATTTTTAATTTTTTTTTCGACGAAAAAAACAATTTAGTCAAGATCTCAAAATGCGTTGGCTGTTGCATCCTCTGGCATTGCTGCCACATTGTTGGAAGGCGGTCGAATAGCACATTCCGCTTTGAAGCTGCCGTTTTGAATCTTCTCACGGTTGACAAGCCAACGCAACGTCCACAATGACCAAGAATTCGGCGACAGCGAAATTGATGCGAGAATGCAAAATCATCATTTGGGATGATGATGCGCACGATGAAGGATTTACGAGGTGATTCCAGACGATTTGGTGGGGCGATGATATTGCTCTCCGGAGATTTTCGTTAAACGCTTCCCGTCATCCCGAAATCAACTGCTGCCGATGAACTTAATGCATGCCTGAAATGGTCGTCTTTGTGGCGGCATGTCAATAAGTTGAAATTGACCACGAACATGAGAGTCGCATTGCAGAACGACCCATCTGCTGCTGTATTCTCGAGACAACTGCTGACGCTTGGCAATGGCCAAATTCCGGTTGATGTTTCGACTGGATTGATATCGTTCACGGCAAATTTTTGCGAGTTCACATCGTCGAAGGAGGAACTCATCACCAAAGTGTTCCATTGCGAAGAATAAGGACGTCGATAGTTTGAATTTCATTATTCAAAGTCAAATCGCTGGAGAACTGCATTCGTACAAATCTGTTGACAGCGGTGACTGACGAGGATGAAGCGACCAAATATCCGACGGAATTCTTGAGCTCGCTTGTTGTGCTAGGAAGACAGGTGGAATCGATTGCGGAATCTGAATCTGAGAGGAAGTCCTTATCCAACGAATTCCGATTAGCGGATTCAGTTCCCCGTTCGATTCGCTTTTGCGATGACAATCAATTAATCTCGAATTTCCCTGTTTTTTCGCACGGTCAGTTGTACGTTGCCCTGTTCGCGTGTTCGCAAACCCTCTTCGTTGTTTGTTTTTGCGCCGGATTCCATTCAAATAATCACATTAAAATTTGAACTATCTGCGTTTTATTATCACTCTTGAGTTTATCTGAAGGCATATTAAATTGGGGCGAGACGAAGTTCGCCGGGTCCGCTACTTTTATATGAAAATTGTCGCCATTGTGACTTCGTAAAAGTAGCCTAGATCCTAGACACCGCGAATTACGTTTGTGTAAAACTGTAAATATTTATTTTGGGGACGCAGACGGATAGAAGGGACCTACAATTTTATGACCTATCCGAACGACTAAGGCCCAAAACACACATGCGATTCCAATCGCGCGACTGCTTAGTCGCAAAAAATGAAACAGACACATTTCAATGTGAATGCCCGCATACAGCGCTGTACAGCGACATCTTCGAAGCTCTTCGAATCCACACCATAGGGACGGCGCAGTAGAGAAAGACAGCGACTCAGGTGGTGCACGGAAGTGGAAGGAGACCTTAATCAACTTAGCGTGCGAAACTGGAGACAGCTGGTCGAAGATCGTGCTGCCTGGAGACGCTTGTTGGTTGACGCCCAGGTCCACCCCGGACTGTAGCGCCACCTTAAGTAACTAAATGGATGTTCCTTAGCAAGATTTTGATGAATTTGCGAAACTCGGAACTACACGGTTCCTATCGGACCAAACAAGGGTACACCTTTGAATGGTCCGCTTGTCCATTAAGTGGGTCGCGGGTGGTCAAGTGGTCCCTCCGTAGCTCTGGATTCTCCGCCATCGACTCTAATTCATCAAAGGCAATCCCAATATGGGTATAGAAGAGAGATTATGGATTTGAACTAACCATCTCGTCCTGAGTCTACCTACAGGCAGCCTGCCTGATATGGTACGGATTCCATAGCACGTCTTGGGACCCTGGTTGGGGATATGCGTTTATCATGACCAAACCACCGAAGCATGGACCGCCGTCAAGAGAAGCTTGTATTCGCGATCTTATTCTTTCGGTCATTACCCAAACCTCATGATTATAGGTATAAGAGTAGGAACAAACACCGAATTAAAGACTGAAAACTTAGCTTTGACACCAAGTACAGTCCTCCTAATAACAGAATGACCAATCTGTCTCAAAATTGACCCAGCCTGACCAATCGTACAGGAAAACTCAGCACTGCTCCTTCCATCACTCGTGAATAAAACCCCGAAATACTTAAATTTCTCCAACTGTTTCAATTGGACTCCACTATCATGCAGAGTGCATTAAACAGGCGTTCTGGAGATGACAATCACTTCAGATTTGTTCACGTATATTTTCAACTCAGTTTCATTCAACACAAACGGCTACAAACCGATCGAGTGCGCGTTGAAGTTCAGTCTGAGAGGACCCAAGGATGGATCCCTATACTCCCGAAAAGAGCCCTCCTGAGTTTTTTATTCTTGATGATATTTACTGGATGTTTTTTCAGATTTGCTCTTTTTAAGCACCTACTTGAAGAAGAGTAATTTGGTCCAACACGAACTGTGACTGTGACCTTGATTTTCTTCCGAGAGTACCTATCTACATATTTGCTGTCCTAAAAACGCCGTAGCGTACCTACCTACAATTATTGTAGGTCACTTGCATTTGTTCCAAAAATAAGCCTCACGCGTACGAATATCTGCGAGATCCAGATCTAGGTGCGGACGTGATGCGCCCACTATTTGTTGTCATTTTTTTCAATTAAGAATTGAAAAAAAATATAAAAATGCATACAAAGTTCATTGAATATACACAATCATCTATGTGTATCTATTGTAAAGATGACCAAATAGTTTTAAATCGAATATTTATTATTAATTTAAAGAAATGTAAAATACATTGAATAAAGAAAATTAATCGATCAGATAACGAATGCGTCTGTCTTCTCTCGTGGTTAATCAACGAACATGTCGTCTCCCTCATGGTGGTCGATGGTCAAAGAGTCTTCGTCAAGATGTGGCAGGGTTACCGTTGACAGCTCGGCCTCTCCTGATCCATCATCCTCAGTGGATGACACAACGTCGGATATGTCTTCATCGCGCCCGAGGTCCCAATCAATATCTGGACTGAGCATACACCATGGCTTCCTATGGTCACTAGAGATGACATTGCTGTATCGTCTTCTGTTTAATGGCTTGTCTGGCAGATCTTCTACTATATAACGATCAAACGAAAGAACCTTGATCACTATATAAGGCCCTTTATAGATCGGATCTAACTTGTGTGATTCGCCCGTAGCTTGTGGGACGAAGTCGAGGACAACTAAATCACCTTCTTCGTATCGATGCGGAGCTTGATGTTTCTTATCATACCTTATTTTCCACTTACGTCTCTCCTCTGCGATACTGTCGGCAGCCTTTTGTCTTCTCAAATCGATGTCAACTTCATTCAACGGCTCGTCTTGTATTGCTTGTATTATCCGATTGTGACTTACGTCTTTGAGGTCGAAATTAAAAACGAGATCCACGGGTCGGAACTTTGTTGTCGAGTTGCGTTGAGTATTTATACTCCATTGCAGAGTCACTAGGGCTAAGTCCCAATCCCTATCATTCAGAGCAGAACACTTGAGCGAGCTGAGTAATGTCTTGTTTACCCGCTCAGCCTGTCCATTGGCCCTTGGGGTCCTAACCGCTGTCTTCACATGTTGGATACCATGCGCAGATATAAAGTCGCCAAATTCCCTCGAGGTGAAGGCCGTGCCCCGGTCTGAAGTAATTCGCAAGGGCTGACCAAAGAGCGACATAACCTCGCGCAGCATAGCGATCACTGGAGCCGTTTTGGTATTCTTTAGCGCCTTCAGAATTGTGTATTTGCTGAAAGAACAAACCAAAACAATTATATAAAGATTACCACGTTTGCTCCGAGGAAAAGGTCCTAAATGATCCAAATTGACGCATCTGAACGGAATTGGTAGCACCTCCATCACATGCAGCTGGCTTTCGGATTTACCACCCTTAACTTTATTAAAACAGCACTCTGGACATGCTGCTATATACGACTTTACGTAACGCCTCATTCGTGGAAACCAAAAATCTTTGCTTATACGATCAATTGTCTTGTCTAAACCAAAATGTCCAGCATCATCATGGCATGCCTTTGTGATACGCCATCGAACAAGTTGCGGCACCACCAACTTTCTTTGAATACCTATCTTTCTCTGCAAGCGACCCTTTTGTATGGCATAATCTGCATTTGTCTGCTTCACCACTGTCTCGTTCTCGCTGCTCTCGCCTTTAAGAATTCTTACGATGTCCTTGAGTTTATCGTCTTGCATCTGCATAGCGAAAATCCAATCGTCGTCAATCGAAGATACTTTTAAGATGTTCTCAGCTACAGATGACGTCATCTTTGATGGCAGCGTAGGGATTCGGCTCATCCCGTCAACGTGCTGCATCCTTGCTCCTGGACGATGAACACAGTCGAAGTCAAACTCTTGAAGACGCAGCCACCATCTTGCTATACGTGGGGGCAGCGGCGAAGTTGCTTTTGTAGTTGCAACCGCGTTGCAATCAGTAATGATTCGAAATCGCGTACCCAGCAAATAAACTCTGAATCTCTCCAATGTCTCTACAATAGCCAATATTTCAAGCTCATGACTGGCGTATTTGCTTTCCGCATCACTGCATCGCCTACTATAATATGAAACTGGTTTCATACCATCGCCTTCCTGTTGAAGTAGAATTCCGGACAAACCTAAAGAGCTTGCATCGGTATGTATCTCATGCGGCTTGTTCGTGTCAAACAATACCAAAACCGGTTCGCTGGTGATGGCAGCTTTCAGCTTCCTAAACGCCTCTTCTTGTTCGTCGTCCCAATGGAAGATTGCGTCCTTTTTCAACAAGTTCGTTAGTGAATGTGCAATGTCACTATAGCCCTTCACGAACTTCCGGAAAAATCCAGTGACACCCAAAAACTGTCTCACTTCAGTTGCATTGGTTGGTCTGGGAAACTCGTCGATACACTTTGTTTTGTTTTCACCTGGCCGTATGCCATCTGAGCTCACTACATGCCCAAGGAAGTTTACAGTTGTCCCCATGAAAACACACTTTGACGGTCTGAGTGTTAATCCGACCTCTTTTATAGCTTGCAAAAATTCTTGTAACGCCAACATTCCTTCCTCAACCGTACTAGTAGCAACGACAACTTCATCTACATAGTTCACTATTCTCTTTCGATGTTTCAGCCGACGTATTATTTGTGACATCATCTCCTGGAAGTACATCGAGGCGTTTACCAGCCCAAAAGGCATAACATTGTGCTCGTACAACCCATCTGGCGTTAAGAAAGCAGTGAATTGTTTACTCTCTTCCTTCAACGGGATTTGATAATATCCAGCCGTCATATCCAAGGTCGTAAAGAACGCGTTTCGTGCCAACTGCGACAGCTGCTCCTCGACTACTGGTGTGGGAAACTGCTTCTTTACTGTGACTGCGTTTAATGCACGGTAGTCTACGCACATTCGCATTTCTCCGTTAGCTTTAGCCACGAGTACAACAGAGGCGGCGTGTGGCGAAGTACTGGGACGAACAATGTTGCATTTCAGAAGATTATCGACAATTTCAGACAGTTTGTCTCTTTGTGCAAATGGCACCTGATAACGTTTGCCAACAATGGGTTTATCGGTCGTCACTTCAATCTCCATAGACGTATTATTACAGCGACCAATACGTGATACATCTTCAGCAAAGCAGTCGGCGTAGTCGGTGAGAAGATCCAATATCGCCGTCTGATGAACATCGCTGAGTGTCTTATTGATGATGAACGAATCTGGCGATCCAGTTTGCACCTGCAGAACACCTGCCTCAAGGATAACTCGCTGATTTCTACGGCATAAAATATCACGACCCAATAGAATTGCTTGAGTTAGGAACTCATCCGGTACAATCTGGAACTCCGCATTAATCTCGTGTTCATCCATCTGTATATCAGCCGTGATCATATTCGTGGACTCGACGATGGACCCTCCGAACCCTTTTAATTGTTTGATGGACAGCTTCCGTGGAACATCCTTCGGTACTGATGATTCTCTTATCAATGAGTAGTCACTACCCGTGTCGACGAATGCGGAGTATGTTTGCCCTGCTAATCTGATCTGTTTCATCACGGGTGGAACAAAAGCACCTTCCTCAGAATTTTGTTCAACCTTTGCTACTGTAGACTTTTTCAACCGACAATCTTTCGCGTCGTGTCCTAACTTGGAGCAATAACTGCAGCGCATTTTACGTTGTGGTTGAGGACACTTCACAGCAATGTGACCTATTTCGTTGCAGTTAAAGCACTTCACATTCTTCCGCCCATTCGTGCTTCTGTTTACCTCAGCGTTACACTCCACTACTTGCGATGATTCCCCCGTGGTAGCTCGTGATGGTGTTATCGGCAGCATTGAAGATACATTCTCCAGTGAGTTTAACAGCTCATTGCACGTTTGGAAGTTCAGTGCGAGTAGGGATCGTGTAAGATATGAGTCGTTTAGACCATTAATTATGTACGAGTTAATGGAAATATCGTCCAACTTACCTCGTCTTCCTATGGTGAGCATTACATAATAATACTCGACTAGTGGTTCGTTTTGTTTTCGTCTGCGTTTCATCAAATCTCTGTGAATATCCGCTACGTTCACAGCGCAAGGGAAATCTTTCGAGAATTCATTGACAAACTCTGTCCATGTCTTGAATACAGGCTGCGCATCCAACCAGTCTTTAGCGATACCTCTTAGCTTGTGCTGAACTGCGAACAGGATCATTTCTTCGCTCCACATATATAGTCGTTGTAACTGCTCAACCTTACTGATAAATTGTTGTGATGAGAGCGTTCGTTTCAAAGGATCGAAATCCGGGAGAGCTCCGATGACATCTTGACATCCGTTTGGATGGCGTACCTGTACGGCAAAGGGCGACGTGTGCACAGTCGAATCACGTGACACGTGGGCAGAAGTAGCTGTCTCGTTGGAGTTCGTCGGCGTAGCCGCTGGAGAATTTCGTGGGGCGCTGCCAGAAGCTACATCCACTGGCTGTGCTGTCGTTGGACGCGATATTCGGTTTATGCTTACGGCCATTTCACACACAGTTTTCGCCAAGCTCGTAACGATCTCCTTCAAGTCATCCATGTCCGCTTGCCATGGTTCTACCCCCTCTGCGTCGTCGGCACCCAACTCTTCGGAATCTACTTCGTCAGTACCCATCACTTCAATCAATTTTGCAATTTTATGCGCCTTATTGCCGACTGTTGACAAATTACGATTGCGCAATAATCTGTTTAATTGTTCCACTTTTAGAATTTCTAGTTTTAACATGATTACGTTTGCCGTTTTTGCGATTGTCTTTTTTTCCTGTCACTTTTTTTCTGTCCGTTTCGTTCACCACCTTTGATGCGTTTTTTTCCTTGTGCGAGACCCGTTGAACCTATTCGTTGTCTCTTTCGTTGTTCGTTGATGCGTTGGAAATTCTATATCGTTGCGTTGATCGATTTCGTTTTTCTTTCTATCGGATACTTATGGATTTTTTTGGGAGCATCCCACTTCTGATGTTGTAAAGATGACCAAATAGTTTTAAATCGAATATTTATTATTAATTTAAAGAAATGTAAAATACATTGAATAAAGAAAATTAATCGATCAGATAACGAATGCGTCTGTCTTCTCTCGTGGTTAATCAACGAACATGTCGTCTCCCTCATGGTGGTCGATGGTCAAAGAGTCTTCGTCAAGATGTGGCAGGGTTACCGTTGACACTATGTATATTATAGCATCTCCAAAAATCCAAATCCATATTAGTGTTGCTCTTCTCTGCACCATCAGATTATCACGTAGACCGAAGATCATCAATTCATCCACACACGTGCACAATGCACGTTTTCATTTTCCTTCCTATGCCGATAGCATCCAACTATGTGTGTACCGTGTACTGTACATACTTAATTTAATTAGCCCCATCATTCGAAAAAAATAACCTTCAGCTTCATCTTGGATTATTTTGAACGGAGAATTCAATCCAAAGAGTTAATTCCATATAAACAAACTGAAAACAGCTGAGAGACTTGAAACCTAGAGACTTTGAGAGTCTTGTGGGGCTACAGATTTAAATACATATACAAACAACAATCTATCTAAAATATGCATTATCTTTAAAAATACAGAGCCACAAGTCCAAAACATGTTTTGCCCCCCCTACATAATTATATGACTCACACAACCAAACCAAGCCGAAATGTTGCAGTGCACATAGCAAGCAAAGGAGAAGTGCGCCAAGCAAACAGGGCCCCCTTATCATTAGTTTTTGTGTACGTGCAGGGCTAGGGATGGCTATGGCTACACGCAGCGTCTTATATAACAAAATCTCAACACAGTTTTCCTCTACCGATCTGAATGGACTAGGTTCAATGTGAGTTTGGCTGCGATCGCGACCGGTTGGATTTTTATTTTGAAAGCGTTTAATTTGTTATAGATAGTGACATTGTGAACATTTACAAGTTTGAATTGTGTACTACAACATTCAATACCAAAACTATATTTGTTAAGAAAAAAATTTAAATTTTAAATAAGAACAATAAATACTAGTGACTACCTATACATTAACATATGCAATGGCATTTTCCATGGTGAGATCTGCACTGCTGAGGACTTCGCGAGAAATCCTTGACAAAAGAGTTATCGGATCTATAGGATTAATAAATAGCTTCATAGAAATAGACACAAAGGTGAGTTTAGAATTATTCTACGCAATAAGTTTTTTCCACTAAACTCGTATGAGATCGTTAATGGATATACGACAAAGCCACTTGTTCAAATCAGGGTGATATTTATTCCGATTTCCGATTGGTGTGCATTTAATTGTGTACCTACCTTGAAGATGTATTTTGAAGCACTTGCCTCGTCATAACATTTTCTTTTTTTTCTACCTGTTCAAAGAGGCGTTTGGATTCTCTGATGGAAAAAGGAATACCTATTTGGAATGAGATGAAATTCTTCCATAGAGTTTTCTATCCACTTGTACGAGTTGAAGGTACCTACCTAGATTTTTTTTTATGTGATCATATTATAACTCGTTATTGGAGAAAGTGACAACCTTTTCATTGTTTTTTTTTTTTCTTATAAGCAATAATGCTTTTCAATGCACGCCACTATGGGCTAAATTTCATCGATAGGTTAGAATAGCTTCAGGTTCTTTTATTCAAGGAGGACATAATGTTAGCAATGCTATTTTCATTCAACATGGAATACATTTAATTCGAAGGGGAAATTATTTACCAATCATTGTTTTGCCAATCAAGCCCTAGGTAATCAAGACCGTGCTTTCCCGGAATAGGTACTAATTCATCTTTAGTCAAGTTGACTACCTACCCAATTAAATAAATGAGAAACAACAGAGGAGTAAACCAAAAGTCAACCGAAGGACTCACTTGGTGGTGACAGGGACTTGGTTTAGTAACCTAAATAACTAGGTTAGGTTAGGTTTACGGGTTGACATAGCAGGTTAGGTATATCCTGCTGTGCCACACTTAGGCCCTTGTGGTCGCATTGTGATGCCCTTTCAAATGGGGTTTAATCGGTGATGTTGGGATGGTTAGCCTCATGTCCCTTCTTCTACCGATTACTAGACGTCGCAGAGTGGGGAAAATGCGTAAATAAATGCTAAAAATAAAATTCGTAATATATTGATTTTTTTAATTTTTTTTTTAAAGATATATATCTGTTCTATGTTTTACCAAAATTTGAGAAATTTATGTCAGAGAATTTTCGAGATACATCGCACCAAAGTTGCCCTTTCTTTTAGTTTTAGATTTCATGTATTTGCTTACTCTTTGATAAGAAAAGTAGCATTTTTATAACCGTTTGCTTAAACTTAATTTCTTTAATGAATAATTCTATCTTCAGCTTTCAAAAGAAAAAAAAAAAATATATATATATATAAGGGTTAGTACCAAGTGCCCTAAAATTAATACTTTACTGTTCTTTCCCTTGAGCTACAGTTTTAGCTCCACTAAGCTCCGTCTAGTGGTTACATTTATTAGAAAGCTACAGTATTCAGCTAACTGTTTTTGAAAGAATTGGAGCCCCTTTGAGACCACTTTGAACGTAGTCTATAAATTAGTCTCGCTGGTTTAGACAAAAAAAAAACACGGTTTTGACTTTGGTAATGTTACAAAAGTAAGAATTTCTTTTCTAATAATAATTGAAAAAAACGTTTTAGGTTTAGGTAAAGAAACCCCAAGTAGCACTAAGTGCCGTTTTGTTACCACATACTCATTTGACCTGGTTGTTGTAGATGTGTCGAAGGGTAGTTTAGATCCAGCATGTGGAATTCAAAAAGGTTATGAGTTCTTTGATGTTGTTCTTCGCGACCTCCTCGAGGGATGTGAAGAAGGGTTTACCCAGAGCTCGCTGTCTAGTCCTAGCTAGTGCCGGACAAGCGCATAGGTAGTGAATAAGGGTTTCTTTTTCGGTTGCGTCGTTGCAACTGCCAGGACTTTAATTTAAGAAGAAATATAGGGCTTTCTGTTATATGCAAAACAAAATTAATCCGTTGAGGGAGAGCTGAGATATTCAATTTTTAGTTCAACCTCATTTTTCCTACCTCCAATTTTTTTTTTGTTTTTTCAGATTTTATAGATTTTTTTCCACTCCCCCATACAAAGTGCCCCACTGTGCGTCGTCCAGCCATCCTGATATCCTCAAAAACCTATAAAAATCAGAAAGTGAGACATCAGAAAGTTCTTGTAGGTCATGGAAGTAATGAAGTGTTCTGTTCAAGTGACAGAGGCACGGGCAGTGACAGAGGAGATAAGGTGCGTCCTCAAGAGACTCTTCGCGTCCGCAGTCTCTACAGATATCGTCATTTTTGAGATTTAGTTTCATTGTATGGTTTCTTAGGAAGTTATGGCCCATTAGAGCCCCTACAAATTTAGACAGCGATGACCTGTCGAATTGTAAGAAGTTTGATGATCAGGCCACTGTCGTATTTTGGCCAAAGCAACCCAAATCACTAATGCTGGGTTTCCACTTTTCGATTTGAAATTGACAATTAACGTATTTTATGCCAATTAAACAATTGGCAAGTGGAAATAGCGAAAAATTGCTAGTCAATTGACTATAACAGCGTTTGTCAATAACTGACAAAGAAACCACTGGACAAGTGGAAATAGCTGAATTGTTAAACAAAATGTTACTTTGTTTGTCTATAATTGACAGTGAAAATTATGTCGTTTTCGATTGGTGGTCCAGAATCGTCCGGAAGCAATCCGAACTCTTCTGAAAGCATTCGATTGGCACTCAACTGACAGTTCTTCTACTGAAAAGAAGAGAAATTTGCTTCTGGATTTGAATTCAGAATCGCGGAGAGTTCTGGACGACCAACCGAAAACGAAATTAATTGGCATAGAGTTCATAAGTTGGTCAATCAACTGACAAACGATTTTTTGCCAATAATTGACAAAAGTGGAAATGAACTGACGGTGGTGACGTTCAATGACATAAACGCGGGAGCTGTCAAACTTTGTCAATCAACCGACATGTGGAAACCCACCATAACGCATTTTCATTACTAACCGATTGACTTACAACTACATATTTAACGATGAAAAGTCTTAATCTAAGACGTAAAATTCGTTTACCACATGTAGATACACCACTAGGAACTATAACGCAATAAAACATTTGAATTCAAGGTGAACAACAAAAACTCGTTACCATAATTTTCGGCTTGGAACCAAAATTCCAATAGTAATAGCAATTTTGTTTATCAGAACTTAAAACAGTCCCAGATTCGTAGGTATTACATAATTGTTATTCCAAAACAAAAGCCAGACCCTAAATAAAAACAAATGCGTACAAAAATTCAGTCAACAAATACATAATAAAATGTAGGGAGTTTACAACAAAAAAAAAAAAACTCTTTTACATAAAATTTACATTATTGATATAACGTTTTGAATTAATTTCTTTTTAGACATTTTTGGTTCCTCGAGCTAATTTTAGCATAATAAGAAACGATCGGCAGCACCAACTCTTGCTGTTTACTGCCGGCCAGTATGCAAAGAATCAAATGTCATCCCGCGCCTATGATCTCGAGTCGGATTCAGACTCTGATTCAGATGATGAAAAGCCTCAAAAAAGACAAAGTGAAAAAATGCCGAAACATTCACAAAGGGTAAGTCAATATACACATACAGCATGTGAATGTAATATTTTAAACCTGATTTTGAAAAGGGCCTAGGGGCATAGGGAAGGGAATTAATGTAGGGCACATATACACATGAGCGATGTGACAACATACAGTACATATATGATTGTATATATATCGCCTCCACATTAGTAGGTACCAACGGATTTAAGTGTCTAGCCGGTATCATTAATACATCCTCACAATACACACTACATAATGTACTCGTACTATCGTTTGTGGTACGATAAAGAAGTGAAATCGTATGTTGATTGACCCTTAAAGTTTAAAATTGATAGTTGGTGCCGAGTGTTATCTTTTTATTTGATATCCCTTCAAAATATGTTTATCTAGTTTTTTTTTCTTGGTTTTAATACGGTGGGAAAATCAAGTCTGTCATTTGCGACTTATTTAGGTAATATTACGCTGTTAGTTTTGGATAACTATAGATGGTAAATTAAATCATAATTAAAACGCAGTTTTAGAATAGATAAATGAGAAGTTTATGATATGAATACACAAACAACTGATTTATACGTACTATATACTATATGCATGGATATTGTAATTATGAAGTCTAATCTCGGTTAAATTGGGGGAAGGCCGCTAACCCGCAATTAATGTTGAAACATATTTTTTATAAATGTATTGTTCGAAAGAATAAATCCTTTGTTAACACATATGTACTTCGATTGGGAGCATAGCTATTTCTAATCAGAATCACTAAGTTCATCATCTTACTTACTTCCTTAACGAGTTGCCAACCCTTGTAGAGTCTCTGCCTGAGACAATGCAGCCTCCCATCCTCTACGATCCCGGGCACGCTGCTTCCAGTTCTCCAGACCAAGCACTCTGGCATCTGCGATGGCTTCGTCTTTGAAACGGAGGTTTGGTCTTCCTTGTCTTCTCGAACCTGGGGGCTGGAATTCGAAGATCCTTTCAGCTGGAGCATTATTGTCCAATTCGCTCGATGTGGCCGAGTCAATGAAGTCGAAGTGTTTTGGCTTTTTGGACTATATCTACATCTGGGTACAGCTCATGGAGTTCGCGGTTGTATCTTCTCCTCTATTCGCTCTCCTCGCACACAGTACCAAAAATCCGCCGAAGTATATTTCTTTCGAAGGAGTCCGGTATCAGCTCTCCCTTCTTCTTTACCGTGCAGCACTCGGCGCCATAAAGCAAAACTGGTAGGTTAAGGGTTTTGTAGAGCACACATTTCGAAGAATAGTTTGAATTCTGACAGTCAATTCTTCGTATAATCCACTTGGGAAGACATTTCTGTTTACCTCTGTCAGGAAGTGAACCTGCACTTCGATTTTGTCACTTTGTCGAAGTGACTACCACTTGCGCCAATTGAGCGATGAGTACAAGCCCGCCAACTGGTGATTAGAACGGAGGTGAAGACCAATCTCTGTGCGTTGTTGTTGCTACGAGGTGTTTTTTGTTTATTGTCGTTCTCTCGGGTCTTCTTCGCCTCTTACTCTCATTCAAATGAATTCATGCCCATTGGTTAAATTTCGATTAATCTTCGCAGGAACACTCCTGGGCCAATACCTCAGATTAGCCGCGTTCAATACGCTTTTGCCTAGCTATAGTCAACAACCTCTGATTTCGATTTGTCAGCAAATCTAGGCAAGATTTTCTGCCAAAGTTCTACGATAAAGTCATTATTTAGGTCCCTAAGCTCATTGTCCGTAAATTTGGACCCAATCGATTCGGTGGTTTTCGAGATAGAAATTTGTCGAACAGAAACTCCTCTGGGTATGAAAAGACATTCTCAAAATTTGAGCTAAATCGGTTTGCTGGTTTTCGATTTTAGCGATTATTGTTGGTGTATATTTCCATACAAAATGGAAATTAGATTTTTTCAATTTTCCAACTTTTCATTTGAGGTTTTAAACATTTTCTAAACTACCCCTGATTGGAACAAGTGGAACAAAACAAAATAAGAACCATTCAAATCGGTGGAACAGTTCTCGAGTTTTTGCGAGACTAACACACACCATTTGAATTTTGATAGTAAATTCTTCGTAGGTATATACTCCTCTGGGAAAGACTTAGCCCTATTCCCGTTGGCGTTTGGCGTATACGACTCATGTTTTGTGTCGTTATAAAACGATGTTCAGATATTTTTTTAAACTTTTGTTATCAATTTTATTTCTATGTGTTCATCATCATTTCAATTTATTTGTGTCAAAAATGTTTGTCGTTTACGACAACGCCAACGGGAATAGGAGTGATTATTTATTTTTCCACTGTCTGGAAGTGAACCTACACTTCGATTCGCCAACTGTCAAATGGACTACCACATACGTCAACTGCTACACTCGTCGCCCAAAAATTTAAATTCTACGAACTCTCAATGGCGAACATTTCCATATAAAAATATCTTTTGTGACCTAGGAAATATTAAATGTGAAGGTTAAAAATAATTTATTATTTCTAAGGCCCTGACTTTTGTTAGCCAGCTTATTTCTACAAATACGAGAGTTAGGGCCAGTTTCAAGACTAGCTGATAAAGACTCGGATAGCCTATCCGGAATTTATATGTCAGATAAACTTCAACTTTAGGTTTCAAACGTTTCGGATAGTGATAGCTGATAGTTTATCAGCCGGTTCAAGTGGCTGTGAAAGTCTCTATCCGGAAGATAAACAAAATATTTGAGTGGCAGGAAAAAATATACTTTCAGAGCATTATTTCGTTAACGGGCGTAGACAGCAATCCAGACTAACATGGATTTGTTTGAGTTTTTAGAAGAAGAATTCTAAGAATATTACCATCATACTATACGGCCCCGTAGAAGCAGAGTATTTCGCCCAAGGCCAAATTATTTTGAAACCCTCGACAATGAAGATTTCAGAATTCGATTCCGGCTTACCGAAACGGCAGAAAACGACTGTGGAAGGAACATTTTATTCACTTTTGTCCTAAACGTTCCTACCATGACGGGGGTCACCTTGCCGTTGCGTCCTTTTCTGGACGTTGGCGGTGTGGAGGCTTATGTTGTAATGTTTCAACAGGCTTTGCGCTGTCGGCGGCTTTAGTTGCCAGTAGGGTCACCCATGACAGACAGACTGTTTTGATGAACAACGAACTAAGAACTACCAAAAAACTCTTAATTAGAGAGCTCGATAAGCCTGGAGAGCTTATCTACTTCCCCCTTCTTTTCCTACTCCTATCCGCAAATCACCCTTCTCACTATTTTTTATCCTATATCCCTTTCCCCTGATGGTTTGGACGAAGGTGTCATACGACCCGTGTCGATAGTCAGCCTGCTTGGGGGTTCAGCTTCAGGCTGACTATTAAAGGTTTAGTTTTTAGACCTAAATCAACAAAAAACACGAAACAGACAAATGACATGTGTATTGGAACAAAATTAGTGTCTGATAAATTTTTTTTAGTTTATCAGAGATTTTGACAATGGAACAGAAAAAAAATATCAGTAGCTTTTATCTGGTGGAAAGCGTTAATTGTCGGCTAACTATCCGAAACTTTATCCGAAACCTTTGAAACTGGCCATTAATAAATCTGTTAAGCTTTTTGTAAATGTAGACATTCCCAGACAGGTTTGCAAACGATCATGTCATACAACCTATTTCATTTGGTTGACCATTTAGGATAGACACTCAGTTGATGAGTGTAATTTCGTAAGAACGCACAGAAGAACCTTAACACAAATGCTTCTTTTTTCAGTTATTTTTACAATCGTTTTTAACACAATATTATTTTTTATCTTTCGCAGGGCGACAGCGAGTTTTGGCGCCGAAAAATGCGTACACTTCACAAAATTTTGGATGTTAACAGGGACGGAGTAATATCGTTTGAAGATCTTAATTTGCTTACCAGGCGATTTACTGATATCGGCAACTTATCACCTGAAACCTCTGCAGAATTTTATGAGGTTATGAAGGTAAGAATCAATTTTTTTTTCCATCTTGAAATCGAAAACTAATTATGGTAATATTAAAATTTTATAGCAAACTTGGGAAGAGCAGTGGGGAGAAATGTCCCCTTATAACCTCGTCACCGCCGAACAGTTCCTCACCGACTTGCATCATAAACTAAATGACAAGGATCAGGTGAAGAATATTGGGCGATTCCTGCCATATGTTTTTAAAGCTGTCGATATTGATCATTCGGGCCATTTAGATCTCGATCAATATAAATTATTTTTCCGTTGCCTTGGACTCACAGATGAGGACGCGGCAATTTCATTCGCTGTGATAGACAAAAATGGCGACGGCCAATTGTCACTAAAGGAATTCGTTCATCTCGGACGGCAGTTTTTTTTATCCGAGAACGAGCGTAAAATATCTAAAATGTTCTGGGGACCATTGATTGATCATTGACAATTCCTGATTTTAGTTTGGCTTTTAGAAGAATGGAATTATCACTTCAACGAATATTTCAAGTTCTTCTACACAGAATTGATAGATATATACATAAGACTATTTTTTTATATTAATTCCTTAGTTTTAATATTTTCGTTTGTTTATCCAATCGATTTAAAAGACATAATAATACAACATAAACGTACAAAAAAACAAAAACATATTTTTTTTATTTCATATCAATCAAACAGAATAAGTTTATAAATTAAGAATCTTGTTGATTCGCTTCACTTCAGCTATTTGCCCCTGGATTTCCGCCATCCTGAAATAAAACAAGGTTGTTTAATCATGTTTTTGATTTGAATACAAATGTGACTAAAGGAAACAGTTGAGCAGGACTCTAGGCCTAACCTCTCGCAACTATACTACTCAAAACAAAATAGGACACACCAAGTTTTTAGGCTCTCAATTGAAAAAGAAAATCAGTGATTATATTTTTTTTGTGAATATATTTTAGCTAAGGCTTCAGAAATTGAATGCACATAATCAATAGTGAAACCTTTTTAATTACACATAAAAAACAATTTAAAGGAGAATTTAGGAAATCGTTAACAGATGTTTTGCTTAGTAGCGAGCAGGATCTCCTCTGCTCCGTATGGACTATTTTAGTATATGGCCCAATGCACACGGAGTAACTGTAAAAAACTAAACCGGTTGGCAACTCGGGTTACCGACCAGTTACAGACTCAGCTGTGACTGGATTTCACACATGAGGAAACTCATCAGTCATCACCCATCAAAATCTAGTTCGTTCAGTTTCGTCATGTTTTTCAACCTCCCCCACCAGCAACAAGTTGGTCTGTTGTTCGCTCATCTTCGACTAACTAGGAACTGAAATCAATAGGCAACCCCACATGCAATCAACAGACGACTGGTTACAAACTGGTTTTTGTGAATCGCAAACGAGTTTTCAACCAGTAGCGTTGTGTGCGTCGTCCCATTTGATTACACAGGGTATGACTCACAGCAAACTAGTTGCCAATTCGCATCGCTGATCAGTTTATTTCCAGTTGCTTCGTGTAGATTGGGCCTACACGTACACTTTCGATGAGATGTGTAGCATTTTGTGCGGGTATGCGCTCCAAAGAGTCTTTTAACGAGTTTATGAGCTCTTGTTTATTGTTAACATGGCTGTGGTTCTCTTTAAGTATTCTTTTCAATTGGTTCCATAAATGTCCGGTGGGGTTGAGAGCTGCTCATTGCTGGCCATGGCAAAACTGTAATATTGGCATCAGAAAAAGCTCTTAGTGTAATACGAGCCATATGCGGGCGATCATTGTCTTGCATAAGGCTGCAGTTATAGCCATCAGTAAAATCCATCCGTAAAAACACGAAACAGAACAAAACTGACACATTTAGCCATAGCATATCATAGGAATTCAGTGGAATACTTCGTGAAACTGGTTGAGAAGTTGAACAGAAAAAGTTTTTCGTACGGAAAAATAAAGAAATTCCTTTTTTAGAAAATGTAAAGATCAATTGCTTAATTTTTTTTGACGAATTAGTTTTATAATTCAAAAGCAACATTTTAAGACCAAGATTGAGTTCAACGATTGAGTTTAAGTGCTCCAAAAAAGTGAAACAATTTTTTTACGGATGCATTTTACTGATGGCTATAACTGCAGCCTAAGAACAAAGTCAGGACCCACTTTCTGTAAAAATGAAATCACAACAGGTCGTATTATTGTTTTAATGTAACTGGCGGCGGTTACGGTACCCTCATCCAAAATGATGAGCTCTGTTCTGCCTAAAAGCTAATTCCAGCCCATACTTTAACACTTAGGCCCCCAAAACGGTCAGTTCCGGGAATGCATATATCGGTATAACATTCACCTTGTCTTCTCCACAAGCGTACTCGTCTGTCGTCACTAAAAAATTGCCCTTACATTCGTCTGTAAAAAGTATAGTCCTTCAGTTGTCCATAGTCCAATCCGAATGCTCATGGGCGTACCTTAAAACGCGCTGCCCGATGTGCCGTTGTCACTTTCGGTCGAATAGTACGCACTATGGACCATGGTCCATGGACTATCTTCGTGGAGTCGATTAAGTATCGTATGATCACGTACTACGTAGATTGCCGTAGTTGGTTTCTTAAGGCATGGCCGGTTACGGCTATACTGGTCTTCTTGTGCAGTTGTGCTTGTGACTCTGATTCTTCCTGATCCAGGGGCCAGATTATGTAAGACGAAAACGATCGAACGCTATTGTTTCGACAATAGCAGTCTCTGTCTATTGCCACAGATATGAATATGATAGAGACAGGTTTAGTGAAAACGAAAGCGGTTTTCGTTTCGTTTTTTTACAGAATCCCACCCCAGGTCTCCTTGTTACACTCACGGTTTTCTGGACGGTTCGGATAGCGGACATAGTCAGATAGATGTTCACAAATGGTGGTTCAGTATATAAAAACGTCCAATTGACTGTTCATTTCGTTAAATAGGCGCAACAGGTCCATATAAGACTCTAGATATGGCTTATCACAACCATTACTTTGTGTGAGGTTTTACTTTTAAATAAAAGTAATTTGCAGTATGGAATCCGATCGGCTAAATTGAGTGGCTTCATTAGCACACTACTCGCAGTTGTTTATTCAACGCGTAAATTTTCTCTGAGCCTAACCTAACCTTACACCCGTCTAGCACGGAGCCAGTGCGCCCATAAAAAGATAGACGGCACAACAAGTCCGTGCAGGACCTTATGCCTTGCTTCTCACAACCATTCGTTTTTGTATACCAATTCCGAATGGCTGAACTGAGCTTTCTACGGCAAGTCATTCGCTCGGATATTTGTCTGACGTTCACGAGAGGTGGCGCAGTGATGATGTACATAATTTGTGTTTTCCGTTGATCGAACCAAAGATCCAAGTACATATTCCAGCAATATGCTCATAACCAGTTAAGAAACAATTACTGATCAATAGGTTGAGTTTAAATGGAGACCACAACCTGTTTTAACAGATTATGAGAAGAATAAGGCTAGCCTAGTTTCGAATTTAATTTTTGGGGCGAATGAAAGGCCAACCATCCTAAGTCCAAATTGAGAATCTCTGTCATGAAATTTGTACGATGATTGTCAAACGTTAGCGAGAGCAAGGCCATTTTTATAAACATGGATCATCACGACCAGTAGCACCCAAACCTTCCAACATCCTCACTAGCCAGAATTTTATATTCAAGTATGATAGGTATTTCATTTTTCGCAAGCTCTGTATAGCTACGCAACTTACATTTGCAGAAGAATCTCTTGAATAGTCGTTTTCTGTTTCTCTGGCAGGTCAAATGGCTTATTTTTTGTACTTTCCGCGTATTTTTGAATCTAAAAAAAATAATCATAATTTAGTGAGACTAAAAAGTAAATCGAAATGGATTCCTTACATGATAAACCTGCTTGTTAATATTTTCTTTAGCCTTTTGCGGCGCATTTGCCAATGCTTTTGTTTGATTATTGATCTTTTCGACTTCTTGGGCGAATTCCTTCTCAGCCTGTGTATTGCTTGGAAGACATGTATTTGCTTGTCTTATCAAATCCTGACATCTGACAGTAGATAAGTAAAAATTCAAACATAAAATTTAAAGTCCATTTTGGTTTGAATTTTATTCCAAATTTACATCGACTTACTTTTTCGAAAGCAGTTCCTGATTTTCGCTTATTTCCTCCAATCGTTCGGCCAATCTGTGTGCGTTTTCGCGAATCAAATCTCGCTCTCTCTCCAGATAGCCAATATCCTTCTTTTGTTGTTCTCTGATCATTCGAATGGTATTTAGTTTTTGTAAAAACTCTGCACGGACTTGTTCGTGTTTTTTTATATACTGAGATCGAAGAACTTCCATTGTCTGGGTTAGAAGTTCATACGACTCCTGAGGAGTTGGTTGTGCTGATTTATTTAGCGACATAATTGGTTGGGTAACCGAACGTTTAAGAATATTTTTTATGTGTTCAATAAAGGAAGGTTGGTCAATGGAATTATCCGATTTTCCAATAATGGCCTTGGAGTCAATAATAGCCCCTGGAGAGGCCAGTAACTTTGCATCGATGACCAAGTTTAAGTTAATTACTTGACCACTTGATAAGAGTAGAACTATTTGTGATGGCATTTGCAAAAGGACGAATCCAAGAACAGCGTTCACCTTGTCTCCATTGTTGAATTTCGTGCAGACAAGATATTCTGCTCGGGAACTATTCGAAAGGGCCGATATATCTGAAACAACTGATGATAGGGGGTAGAGTTGACATCCAAAATATACCGGCATAATTAATTCTTACCTTCCGAGTCCAAATAACGTTCCAACTCTTCAATAAAATTAACAGTCAAAACATGTAACCCAGTATTGTGATAGGCAAAGTAACGCAATTCATTTACAGAATCTCTACAAAAATATTAGCTATATTGGTGGCCTTTTTCGTGCTATAAATGTTACCTTTTGAGATGAATTGGACATGCGTATGTAGACATATTTCTTGTATCAGGAATGCCAAGTTCCAGTTCAACTGTTTCCAAAATATCAATAGTCCATTCAGATGGATGAATTAACAGGCTAGAATCCACTTCACTGAAAGACTAAACAGATTATTATTAAAATAATATAATTCGTATTTAAAGTTTGATATGTACCTCTTCAGGTGTTTCGGCTTCTAAAAGAAGGCCGTGATGCAATCTACCAGTTGATTCAGCAATAACAACAGTTAGTGGCAGTGATGGAATAAGAAGAATACTACACGAGTCTAGCCCGTAATTGTCGTTGGCTTGTGGTTGTATTGTTAAAGGTCCTTGAAGTCGAGGTCTTAAAAATTCTTATTAAAACAATTGCTTAAAAAACAAAAAATCCAAATGTTACCTACTTTTCTGTATCGATCCCCGCCAAGAGAATGTAAACGTTGCCATTCTCGCGTAAAATCACGATTGGCCATTCCACTTTTTCAGTCGACGCTTTTCCAATTGTATTATTTTCCATTGACGGCTCCTTACTTAAGCCATTACGTGTAGTGCTCATATCTCCATTGATGCTTCTTGAGAGGTTATTGTTAGCTATGTCGTTTGAGGATGCCATGGCTGGGCCTATATCGAAATCAACAGAGCATTCGCCTAGAACATGAGGGGTAGGTAAAGTCGTCGATTCAGTCGTCGTGTTGGTATTTACCACGGGAAAAGGACCAACTTGCCATACGTGGCGCAAACTATAGTTGTCATAGACCCTACAAGATAAAGTCATTTGTAAAATTGTCGCTTTTGGTTTACTTACACAAACAGACCGTATGGTGTTATCAGATAGCAACACCAACAGATGTGAGTCTGTGGGGGAGGCTGGATGCCATCGTATTTGCCGTATCTCTATATGTGGATTGTTGTTGAAGAAATGAGCATCTATGTTCTTGGATCTGCATAAAAGAATAAAATACGTTGTTATGAGTGGAAGAGAATTTAAAGCGAAACAAAGTTGTTATCGCATTTACAAGGCAACAATAACTTGTGACAATAAGACAAAATGCATTTCGCGGAACTCATGGATTGTTCCTGGAAGAGATAAGTACATAGAGTGGTTAAAGGCATAAGTTTAAAGGAAAAACACATTCACCTACGGTAGTAATTAACAAAGGATTAAAAAAATAAATAGCGTTGCAGCAACGTTATTCTACCTCACGTTTTCTAACAGCACCACATTTTGAAAATGATTATACAGTTGATATAACAGTTGGTTATAGATAAAAGTTTTGATTTTTGGTTTATTTAAATTACTTCACATATCCTGTGTTGAGTTAGTCTTTCACTAATTAAAACCAATATGAACTATAAAATGTGCAAGGGCTTAGTTTATCTTTTAAACGAGGAACTTGGAGATCTGCAATTAAGCAACCACATTCACAGAAAATAGTTCTATCGTTCGTAGTCAATATGTCGAGCAATTCATTTGTCAAAATAGAAATTAAAACCATCCATTCTAAACGTTGCATTGGTTAGTTAAAGATTTAATGATGGATTCCTTCGAAATTGTCAAATAATAAATAAATTAAGAAGCAACCAAGAGCTTCGGATAATGGTGGTTTTAATGTTGCAAAGTTGAAAAAGACGATAACATTCGAATTTGCACGTAAAACATTCGGACTCTGAACAAGCCGCGTACAACTGAACAATTAGCGGAGACCCTCGACAGCCATCCACGAAGTACGATGGGATGGTTCGGACAAAAACGTCGATGGAAAGCTGACATTGATTTCGTGGACTCCACTAGAGAGCAGGCAGCGCTTTTTTGGATGTGGATTTGTCATATGTGGCAGACTTATTCAAGAAGTCTTGAGGTATTGACATGCTAGTGAATGTCGTTGACTATCCGCATCAAGGCTAAATTCGTCATTTAGTACGACGTTAAAATCGTCCTCTTTAATTCCAACGCCAGAATAGGCAAATGATGATAAAACCACGCCTGTAAACGGACTTAGCTCATTGTCCTACCAAAGTGACTGTGTCTAAGAGTTGTTATTGTTGTTCTTCTCACGGTTTCCCTCCTCAATATGTACGTATTCATAAAGAAATGTGATTGTAACCAGGTCAAAAATCCGTCATGTTGCGATCGACGTAAAGCACTCGTTCAGAATTTCAGATGTCGGAACGTTCCGAGCTGTCACTCCGATTATTACCTTGTTGTAGTCGAAAGCAAATACTGTGAGGAGACTTAACGTTGAACGGCTACAGTGGCACCCAACTGCAAGAATGTTTGCCCCTCGCGTATCCTTCAGCCTCAACCTATAGATAGTGTCGATGCCAAGAGGTCTGGAAATGACATCAGATCCGAAATCGAGCGAAGAATTACGCCTGCGAATTGCAAACATTTTATAATTTTTTTTTTATGAATGAAAAACGTTGGTTCTGACTTTATTTATTTTTGCTATTAGTGGAAAAAACCGGCCAAGTGCGAGTATCACTCGCCCATCGAGGGTTTCGTACTTGGCCAGAGTTGGTGTCTTGAAAACGTTAGTGTGTCGATTGTTTTTTGATTTGATAGACCTAGATACAAAATTAAACAGTTTTTTGTATGAAGAAATATATTTTTTTTCACTTACTTCAAAACCAGTCTATGCATCTCTATCATTAGTATTTGTCGCTTAACCAGAGCCACTAGGGGTTAAACCTGATGTTGTGTGCACATTTCAGACTTCTATGTCAATTAGTTCTTGAGATAGACCTACGAACAAAATTGGCTTAGTGCGGGCTCGGACAGACGGACAGACATCGAAGCGAAAACAATAAGGTTCCGTTTTGTTCCTATAGGAACGGAACCTTAAAAATGATATCGGTTAAGTAGTCGTTTTTTCAACACTCTTGCCAGAACTTCCGGTGATAAGTCCTCGCATTCTTGACCGATATTCTCCGTGGGGCCTGTTGACATAAAAGCTCTACAAAAAGACGTCTGGAACGGTTAAATCAGGGGTCAGATCACGTAAAATAAAAACGATTGAACGATATCGTTTTCACACATGCTGTCTCTATCATATCTAAGGCAATAAACAGAGACTGCTTTTGTCGAAACGATGTCGTTCGATCGTTTTCATTTTACATGATCTGGCCCCTGGCGATCTTGCCGGACAGCGTAAATCGCCGAAACGAGAGATAAGGCGACTCTGAAATGCAGCTCTCAGAATTTTGCGCTTGGCGGTCAACAGCTAACAGCTGATGCACAGTCTGCACTTTTTAAGGGAACATCTTACAGTCTTTCACCAAAATTCTCTGTAAAGATCACTGATTGATCTGATTACGTGGCACGTCCTCTGGGGGCCTCTGCGACATCTTCATGTTCAGAACGGTTGCTCCGGGGTCGCATTTCGTATTATGCTCTTATAGGCGAACGGCTGAGCGTCGTAGTGTTTGTCCAGTTGGTGTCGGACGACCGGGAAATCTACGCCAAAATGCACGCTGTGCTAACACCACCGACAAATTATTCCGCAAACAAAAATCCAAACAATTATTCCACGTTCTTTAGGAGAAAAGGGTTTCATGTCTTACTGACGTGTATTTTGCATCTGTTTAGTTCACAAATGTCAACGTAGAATTGACACTTACCGTCATTTGGAAAAGTTATAGCATCTTCCGATAGGGTGATATCTTTTGTCTCTCATTATCCCAGTACTGCTGTATGGCGCCGAAGCGTGGACATCAGCGAAGGTGGATGAAGGTATTATTGGTAGTTTTAAACGCAAATTTCTTCGACGGAATTTGGAGAGCACTACCAGCTAGCTGTACAGCGACATCAATTTGGTCAGAAAAGTGCGTATGAGTCGTCTAAGATGGCTAGCGGATACAGAGCGAATGGACACTAGCACTCAGAAACGAAGAGTCTTCGACGACGCCGTAGAGAAAGACATCTCCTTAGATGGTGCGCACAAGAGGAAGGGAACCTCAACCAATTTCCAGTGCGCAACTAGAAACAGTTATCCTAATACAGAGCTAACTGGAGCGGCGTATTGTTTGAGGAACAGGTCCATACCGGACTGTAGCGCTACAATCTATATGGATACAACGTTTTTCGATCTTTTAATTTTTAGTGCTATTTTAAGCTTTAATCGATGTGCGATTGAATTTTGACCTTTTGTATCGAATTTAAAGCTTTTGCTTGTCACATGTTGTGATATTTAAGAAACACAGACGGTAATTTAAATTGTAAACGGTGAACCTATTAAAATAACGCTTCAAAAAGCTTCATTTTCCTTTTTATTTAATTTTTTAATTTCAACATTTAGTGGATCCGTCTTCTTTTATACAGATGGGTCCAGATGGGAAACAAGAGAAGGGGGGTGTTTTCCCCCAATATTTAAATTGTACAAACTCATGCCGCCTTCCCAATCACTGTAGTGTGTTCCAGGCGGAAAACATGGCGATTAAGGAGGCCCTGTCGTGGTTAAGGTAATGTATTATCTGCAAAGGATATCGTAATTTTTACCGATAGTCAAGCCGCAATTAAATCCCTGGACTCGGTCATATTTAAGTCCAAAAGTTTAAAATTCACCTTATTTAGATGAATTCCAGGGAATTGCAAGGCCGATGAACTCGCTAGGCATGGCACATCTTTGTCGATTCTACCGGAAAAGGAGAATGTCTATATGCCTTCCGCTACGTGAAAACTTTTAATTAAACAATCGCCACTAATCGAAGGTGGCCAAACTGCACCACGTGCTCCATCACGAAACAGATCTAGCCCATGCTGGATCTCAAGCGCTCCAACAATCTTGTGTCACTAAAAAGATTCATTATAAGCAAATTAGTGGGTGTCATTACGGGACACTGAATTATTGGCAGGCACGCTCTCAGGTTGGGCCTCCCTGCCAACGATTTCTGATGGACATTGAGGAGGAAGAGACTATTTTTCACCTCCTATACATGTGCCCAGCCCTCTCAGCTCGTAGAAAACTACATATCGGAGAATACTTCTTCGAAAATCTCGGCGAACTAGCTAATACAAGCATGAGTTGCCTCCAACGCTTCATTCTCAGCTCCTGCTGGTTCAACGGGTAGTTGTGAGATCATTAGACCCTATGCCACAAACTACAGAGAATAGACCGTCGTCTCCTCCCACATAACGGACTTTGCCTACAAGCTGCCTGCGTGCCCAGGATTTTTCATGTATTGGTGCTGTACAAAATCAAAGGAGCGTCATTAACGCATGCATACTTGAAAAATCCTAAAACCATGGTATAGCATGGAAAATGATTCCCGCCATTGATTTTGACATTTCACACGTATTCACAGACAGGGGAATTAATTCCGGGGAGAATCGGGTAGGTGTCGGAAGTCGGCGGTCTAGTTCTATGTGGTTTGTGCCCTGTGGTATCACAATAGCCCTTGTCTGGCCTAAGTGAGGCTGCACTTGTTGCTGCCTGCCACCATAACCTAACCTAAATTAATATTTAGAGTTCCATAAGTCTTTCCCGATGTATAAAACTTTATAAAATGGTTCCATCCAGTGTATGTAGTTTCATTGCATTCGCGTAAAAAATATAGCCCACATATATAGAGTGACAAAAACAATGTCCTCCTATTCCAATGTATTTGTATTCGTTGAATAAAATTAAATAAAATCTACTTTTTTTATTACAATCTATCCATATAATACCTTCACTATTTAAGCCTTCTATTTGATATATATAAAAAGCAGACAAAATTTTGTTCGCCATATTTGTGACCGCAATCCCTAACTATTTCATCGGACAACTAATAAAAAGCCAACATCGTAAATCTTAACTTGTACGAAAATTACCTGTACCACAAGTAAATAATTTTCAATTAGGGCAGTTACTGCAAAATGGAATAAAAAGAACACCGTAAACGGGACTACTTACCACAGGTATCTAAAACTAAGTGGTTATGACACCCCTAACCCCTTGCCATCTTCTTATATACCCTTTTTGCTCCTAACTCTATAACCAGTTAAGTTTTTCGCGCTTTTCCATGAGTTGCCTTTTTTAATTTAATAATTTACTGACGACAGTCAACATTGAATTAGCATTATAAACCATTTTATTTTAATTTAATTATATATTTTTTTATTATTAGTACTTCTTTGTTTCGCTTTTGGCTTTGTAAATACCCTTATCAATGTAGCGCATTTAAATGAAGATTTATAGTGGTTGTCATCCACAGAAAATTTTTTAATTGATTTAATGCCATTCAAGACGGTTTGAAGTATGTCCTAATTTATTTTTTTAGATGCCTCTTAATCGCTTCCTTTTAGAATAATAGTTGTCCAAATCGCACATCTTTGCGTGTGAACGTGCTTTTAATTTTTAAACGGATTTTGTAATAAGAATAAAAGCAGACACATACACATACATTGGCCTTTTATGCATATTTCCCCAAAAACATACATACATTTCTAGAATAAGGCAGAAAGAACTGCCCAGCAGGGAGAGATTTATTTCAGAACATACGGCCAACAAAAAAAACTGTGTAGGTACCATAAGATAGAAAAAATGTCCTTTTATCTATAATATCCATTTACTCATTTACCATTTTTCTTCAGTAAAATTAAATTTATATTAGTATAAGTATGTCCTTTGGTGATATGTTATACCTAAGTGGGTACAGCCCTCGGACTCTTTGGCGGATCCACCCATCATCTCGCGTACCTACATTGAATATCCTTTTTTTTTGTCCCATTTAAACGCTATATAAATTCTATATCTTTGCAGAATCGTACAAGTAAAAAAATAAAAAAAATTGGGGGCGCATAAGTATCTTTACACATATCCTTATTAAATACATACATTTATTATAACAGAGTAAAAACGAAGGCGAATTTAACAACTGGACATCCTATATCGTTGTAATTACATCATTTATGCAGGACGAATATGTCTTGCCACCGCTACTGCTGCTGCTGCTGCAGCGGACCAAAACCAGATTTAATTTTTTTTATTCCTCCTGCTGATGGGTGGGGATTTTTAAAAAGGATGTGTCCTTTTTCATTCTTGGAATATAGTATATGCAAAAGCAAATGGAATACAAAAAAAAATAATGAAAAGTGGTTGCCATTTTTATTTTCCACCTCCTCTTATATGTGGCATATACTAATTTTTATCCTTCAGATCCTTTCAAACATATTAAGCGTGAAGAGTATGCAAAGCACGTAAAAATGTGCTTTTTAAGCGTTCATTTCTTTAAAGAACTAATTCATGGTGGAATAATGATAAGGTTTATATACAAAAATTTTGTAATTATATATATATTGCTTCAAACAGATATTAAATCGAATTATTTTTGTTTAAGCTTGCAATTTTAACCTATAATTTTTTTTTAACCAAACATGTTGGTACAATATAAAATATATATATTTTTTTAAATTTACAAGCCCTTGCTAATGTTTCTTAGATGTAAAATTTGGATTTTAGAATCTCAGTCTATTTATTTTTACTAAACAAAAAAAAAAATCTCTCAACTGACCTCATTCACTTAGCTGCATAATTTTTTCAATTTAATGAGAGCAGTCTGACTTGTAAAAAAAATAGGATGTGCCTCACCTACATAAGTAGGTGAAGTACAGTCAACTCTCGATTATCCGGCATTCTATTAACGGCAACCCTATTAACCGGGAAATTTTTATCAAAAATTAATTAAAATTTATTTATTTAGAAATTGATTATCCAGGATTTACTCTATTATCCGTGATCATTTTCGATTTTCCGGTATGAGCTCGGTCCCGAGCACCCCGGTTAATCGAGAGTTAACTGTAACACTAAACTTAAAAACTTTGTTTTGTTTTATTTTTACCCACTCAAACATATACATATATAAACAATTTCATCAAAATTAGTCCAGGCGTTTAGGAGGAAATAAATAAAATTCCTGCAGCGCCGCCTACCGGGACCATTTGTGAATCTAAACCATCCAGAGGGACTCAAACACAAAATTTCAGCAAGATAGACCTAGGTACAAAATTAAACAGTTTTTTTGTAGGAAGAAAAATCAAAGGGCACGGTAGTGCCCCAGCCAAGTTCTCTAGTAAAGGCACTTACCCTTTTTACAGGAACAAACTCAGGCGGTTTTCGACCCCCCTCTAACTTTGGAACCAATTAAGCCAAAAACTTCAAATTTGAAACATTTACTGTGCTCATTGAAAAGGTTCACCTCACCAAATTTCATTTCTATAGCATTAGTGGTTCTCAACATACAGGACAAAAATCGCAAAAACCGTAACTGACTGACTCACTCACTCACTCACTCTTTCACTTAGATGATGATCATCAAAATTATGAAGCAGTTCCGGCCATCCTAGAATCGTGAAATTTGGCAGAATGCTAGATCCTGTGGTGCATACACTGGGAAAAGTCCAAAACTTGAGATTTTCCTTTCAGGAGGCGTGCTATCCGCCCACTTTGGAAAATCGGTTATTATTTATTTGGGCCACTTCCCATTGCCGTAGAATATTGAAATTTGGTAGAGCAGTGAGACTTGCAGTGTGCAGAAAGAAAAAAATCTAAAATTTTATATTCTCCATTCAGGAGGCGTGCTATCCGCCCACTTTGGAAAATCGGTTATTATTTATTTGGGCCACTTCCCATTGCCGTAGAATATTGAAATTTGGTGGAGCAGTGAGACTTGCAGTGTGCAGAAAGAAAAAAATTAAAAATGTATTATTCTCCATTTAGGAGGCGTGGTATCCGCCCACTTTTGAAAATCGGTCATTATTTATTTGGGTCAGTTCCCATTGCCGTAGAATGTTGAAAGTAGAGCGACAGGACTTGCATTGTACGAAAGGAGAAATATCAAAAATTAAAAATTTTCCATTTAAGGGGCGTGGAATCTGCCCATATGAATAGATATTGATCTACAATATCTCAATTGGTAGGTTTACTTGGCAAGTTTTTCGTTTATAACTTTATTTATATCGTACAATATATAAGAGTTTGAAAACTTGACCAGTGACCTACCAATTGCTTAACATTTAACCTTCTTAAACTAAGAACTTGGCGTACATTTAGATCTCATTACTTTTCGTGGCTGACGAATTACACACTTTTTGTTCTATATAACAGAACTTGGCTCTTCTTTTACATTTATGTTTTTGGTGTGATATTTTTTTCTCCAAATTTCTTATTACCTAAATATGTACTCTAAAAGCAGTCAATTTATCACTATCTTTGGTAACTATTTGTCGTTTAACTAGAGGTTATACCTGATGTTGTGTGCAAATTTCAGTCTTTTATGTCAAATAGTTTTTGATATAGATCTAAGTACAAAATTGGCTTAGTGGGTTCGGATAGGACAGACATCATAGTAGCGAAATTAATAAAACGCGAATAAATGAATGGATATGGCATAGCACTTTTTGTCCGTAAGGGAACGGAACCTTAAAAACTACGAGATTGATTTGAGGCTTATAAGGTTTATAAGGCAACAATAAAGATTATATAATGTAAGCCCTAATTAGTGACGTTGACTTTGTTTTATTGAATTCTGGTCTAGACAAAAAATTAAGGGCTTTTTCAATTCTGTTATAATGGAGACGCATCCACTTTTTAGTTCGTTAATTATACAAAGTTCCTGAAAATATTAAAAAAAAAATATATATATATAGTTGGCACAACAGGTCCGTATAGGACTCTAGGCCAAGCTTCTTACTTCGTTTGTGTGTTTTTATTTTTAGGACGAATGAGAGAAACCTACAATTTTATGACAAGTCTGAACGTCTCAATTTAGAAGCTTCAGGGCAGTTACTCACGGATGTTTTTAAGACGTTCCCAAGAGGTGGCCTAGTGGAAAAAACCTTAATGCAATTTGTGTAATTTCCGGGGGATCGATCATGAGACCCCTTGCTCTGTAACCAATCACGGTGGATGGAATTTAGACAGCGTGCATTTAGGCGAACTGGAGAGGCGTGTTGGTTGAGACCTAGGTGGACCCCGGACGCCGGACAATTTAGGCCGGCGTTCAAAAATACATTTTAAAAATGACATATATCCGCGCTAGTGGAATGAAACTAGAGCGCGCGTTTTAAATTCATCACATCCTATGTGCAGGACCACACATGCCTCCCCATGACTTTCATTCCTATGAACGACTTGGTTACACATAAAAACAAGGCGTCTTGTCAGTGTAATGAAATAAAATTTGGGAGGTAAAGGAATAGTGAAATCGAAAATATAAACAAATTCTATGGTAAAGCCAAAGCGGACGTTCGTTTTTGATGCCCTCACTCTATCAACGCAATTATCAAATGAAAGCGCTGTCCTGTGGTGCGGAAAAGAACCTTCATGCCCATGGGAGAATTATATCGGAAAGTGCATTTTCGGTGCATTTTTTGTGCCATTTTCTAGGCGAACGCCATTGCTGTTTGATCGGTAGAATTTTCACAAATTTAAAAAAATGACTGATTTTGAAAGCGTTGCAAATTTCGAGGAGCAGTGTTTGAGACAGAGCCGGCATCAGGACCCCAATTCTGAAATTCCGCATAACGCAACTCGTATACGAGCAATTCCGCCTGAAATTTTCGCATACGAAAAAAATTTATATTCTCAAAGTTTTTTCCACCTCTGCGAAAATTGTATTCACCTCTCGTATGAGGTAGAATTTTACATCGAAATGTACCTACCTACTTTTTGTGCAAAGAATGGCATGAGAAAAAAAATTAAATTCAAATTGAATAGACCGAGATATCCGAGTTCCGAGAACCCTAAGACTTTGAACTTTCCGACACAAAATGTATGAATTTATTTAGGTGCGCTTAGCTACTCATATGATTGACCAATTTAGATCAAACGCTTTAACTGCTGAAGAACCTTCTTCTTTTGTTTTCCTTCCATTTTAATTATTTTTTCTTCTTCACAATAAATTATTTCACACAGAAATTAAAAAATCAAATTGTCAAACTCACAATTCCGTATGCGAGAAGCATATCCGCCTAGAAAAGGCAGACGAGTAACATTCGAAGAGAAATTCTCGTATGCGGATTTTGAGAATTGCAAATTTCAGTCTTTCGCATGAAATTGGATATTTTGACAGTACGTTTGCGAACATTTTTGAGAATTGACCCCCAGATCTTGACACAACCTCACTCCCACAACCAGCTGAGTTGCCCGATATCAAGCTGTTCGGCAGGTGACGATATCACTGTACACGATATCACCCTCCAGGATTATATTGCTGTCAAGGAGGAGTATGCTCGCTATTTGCCGCATTCGGCTGCAGCATAGCTATGCCTTTACGCAAGGCCCAGTGCCCAATTGTTGACCAACTCTCTGATGATGAAGGGACGCAACAATGTCAAGAAACTTATGTCTGTGCGCACTCTTTTGAGATTATTCACTTGTTGACTGGCGAAAACCCAATGCAGATCCTTGTTAGTGCCATCATCAACTTTGGACCACATGAAGACTCGACCCGTATCGGTCGTGCCGGTACTGTCCGTTGTCAAGGAGTCGATGTGTCACCACTTCGTCGTGTCAATCCGGCTATTTGGTTGCTGTGCACTGGAGCTCGTGAAACTGCTTTGATGAACATCAAGACCATCGGTGACTGTTTGGCCGTTTAAGGACTCATTCAACTCTTACGCTAACAAGAAGAAGGACGAATTGGAACATGTTGCCAAATCCAACCGATAAACACTAGGTATACATTCGTGTCTCGTGTGTATATTTTTTTATACTAAATAAACAACAATTACCTTTCTCCCTTTTACTCAAAATCTAATTGTTTCTCTGGATACGACTTTCATTGGAAGTTAAGAATTAAAAAAAGTTTACAAAGCTGTGAAATACCAGTCGATTTAATTTGTCTATAGTTTTCGGATTCATCATGAATATTTTTGTACTATAAGAATTCTAAAAAAATTACCATTTCCCATCTACAAGTTTTAAGATATTGCAGCAACAACTAAATAAATAAATCGATTTCATCTAAATATATGTTATGCAGAACAAATAGAGTAACCGTCTGATGGATACCGGGCTACGTAGGCATCATTGGTCACGAGACAGTAGATTCTCTGGCAAGGCAAGCCGCAGGGAAATGCTTCACAAGGCCTAAACCAACCTATCCGTCCTTCAATGAAACCAGAACCGAGAGTATCATACGGAAGGATAGGCAACCTGTCCACCTTCGTAGTAATCATAACGGGGCACAATACTCGCTGCGGTACCACATGAAGAAAATGGGTTTAACTCAGGAAGAACTTTTTAGAGGCTGCGGTGATGAGGGAGTTCTTGAGGACACAACCCCACTATGTCACACTACCCAGATCGCCAACACACCAGGTATAAATTCCTAGGGAGTCACTTCTTCAACGACCTAGAGTAGACGATCTTTCTAGGACATCAATAGACATAAGATAATGAACTTTGTCAAATCAACAGAATGGTTTGTATGTAGCAGCACAGTATAAGTAATTTGAATACAGGGTTATAATGGGTAAGGGACAACCTCTTTCCCCTACGGACATCACAATGGGTCAGTACAGTATTGACCTGACTGTGGCTAGCCCACAAACCTAACCTAACTATGTAACCTAATAATCATTTTTAATCTTCAACTAAAATATTTTCATGGTCACAATGGATAATTTTATATGGAAATGTTCACCATTGTGACTTCGTAAAAGTTACCCTGCACACTAGAAATGATTATTAGTACCGCGAAATATGTTTTGTTTATCGAACAAATATTATTAAGCGAATCAGTGAAATTCCAAAATGTCTGAGTAACAACGGGAAAGGAATCGAAAAACTGTCCAGCCAAATACGTGACATCTGGCAATCGTATCTCAACGTCACAGATCAGAAATTGACAAAAAAAAATAAAAAACAGTTAAATAGATCAAAATATAACTTTAACTTTGACACCATATAACAATTACAATAACAAATCCTATATCCTGTATTTCAATATTATAAATTTGAAATCTTTACTTTACATTGTGCACATATGAGTACCCCGAATCCTTTCTAGGATAATATGTTATATACCCATCCGTTCTTTTTTTTTTTAATTTTTATGTGTGTCCATTTACGAAAGATGTGAAGTTTTTCATCCCAACTTTTTATGCGAACTTCTAAAGCGGATATGAGTATAATGTCCTTTAGGATACTCAGTTAATTTATGGTTCCGCCAAGATTTAAGGGACATGATTTTAATTATTTTAACTAAAAAATGTGAGCTTGCAAACTTTGTATTAATTTCATGTATATAAGGTTATTCTGGTGTAATCCATATGCGACCAAAAGGACGACACCTATTCATGCTATGATCCCCAGCTTTCGTTGCTGTTCCTCTCATCTTGTTTTTTTTTTAATTAAACTTTACTCAACGACGATTTATTGATGACGTTTAGTTAATTTGGTTGGGAAATGCTCGCGCATAAACGCCATTAAAAATTTTTGTCGCCTCTAGGGCCGATAAAGGGTTGATGAGTAACGAAGACGATGGCAGTGGGGCACGATTTAATTTATTTACCTCATTAATGGGAAAGTCCTCCCCTTCCACTACAGGTTAATGGTCCGTACGCTTAGTTTCTCTTGCAGTTTTTTTGTTTTTTGTTTTTTACTTTCACTTCGTGCTAATTTGCTTATTTCTTTTCTTCAACCCTTGGCCTCGTTTATGGCACCTCTCGATATCCTTGAATTAATTTCGAACTGAAGAGCGACGGTAGAGCCAAAAGGTAAGCAGATAAGGCGACTGGCTTTTGTTTGCGCCTCCTGACATAACATTGATAATCCTCCTCTATACAAATCCACTCTTCTAATAAATTACAAAAGCAAAACCAGCACGCAGTCCGCACAGATGAAGGGTTACAAAAATCCTGATAACCTTCATCTGGTTGCCGTCGCCGCCGCCGCAGCATCGTCGTCGTCATCATTTGAAGTGAAAAGCGATAAAAAAAAGAGTACCCGCAAACCTAACCCCTCGTGGTTTAGATACGCCTCAACCATTTGACACCGAGTGAAAAATATGACGGCCGTCGGCAACGGGGCAACGGCACATCACCCCCTTGCTGCCATGAAATTACCTGGTGTATCCGCTTTTTTCCTCGCTCGAACCTCTAGTTATAATAAACTTTAAGTAAACACTTTTAATTACTCTCCCGAAATCGAGAAACGAAAAAAAGGCACCAATAAAGGCAGGGGCAGCTTTAGATGGGGAGCGGGAATACGGTAGTTGTAAAAGGACTTTGGGACAGCTCGCTCGCGCGCAAAGTAAACGTGTTCCAATAATGGTTGGTTAGGTTGCGAGCAGGTTGACAGGTGCAAACGCGGCTCAGCCATTAGATTACCCTCGTTTTTCCTCTCACTGCAGGTGGGAATACGTATTTGGCTGATGTTTGCCGACACCAACTGAGAGATACAGAGGAAAATGCCAAATATTCCGGATCGTGCTAATGCATAATCATGCTTGACATCATCGCGCCGGCCGGCCGTGAGTGAAAAGAGCATAACCACTGTCGCATTGAAACATACATTTTGCTGTTTATATCCTCCTAACCCATCGTAGGGTACATTTATCTGAATCAATAGTTTGTAACGTAGAGTATTAAATGTCCTGTCCTGTAAATATCTGCCGACCAAGCAAATACATATACAAAAGACTATTTCTCAGTTGTAGCAAAGAGTCAGGAAAGCATTTAAAGCATTCTATTCTATGCTATTCTTAAACATTGACGCATATTCAATGTAATCGCATTAAGCTTGACTACTCCTATATGCAATCCTTAGTGTTTCCTGACCAAGGCCTTAATAGTCAGTTGCCTTTTTAGGCCAAAGAAACAGCGGTTGGCCAGTGTAACTCTTCGTTTGATTTTTGCTGTTGCGTCATTGTCAAAGTTTATAGCCGAGGTAGACAAAGTCCCTAACCACTTCAAAGTTGTAGCTTTCTATCGAGGCGTTCTGTCCGATTCGTCGATGTTGTGTGTCCCTTTTTGTTGACAGCATGCATTTTATTTTGCCCTCATTCACCACTAAACCCATTTTTGCCGCTTAAGTGCTAATATATACTTGCAAACGCAGCAATGACAACTCGCTGCGTTCTTATAATGATGTCAATGTCGTCAGCGTATGCATAGACTTTTGGAAAATTGTGCCCCTGGGTGTTGGCTTGCGAGTTACGCACAATTGTCTCAAGTGTGACGTTGAAAAGGCACATTACAGCGCACCACCTTGTCTAAATCCTTTTTTGACATCAAAGGTCTCAGTGAGATTGTTTCCGACCTGGTAAGGAGCAGCGAACGCTCTCCATTGTCATTCTGCACAATCTAACAAGCTTGGCAGGGATGCCAGGACATTGCTCTGGTATAGCTCGTTTTTACTGATAAAGGCGAGTCCCATGTGCCAATTGAAACGGCAAGATACAACATCTCCACACTAGCGCTGCAACAGGCTCACGAGAGATGGCGGAATCTTGATAGCTGTAAACGTACAAAACATACATGGGCAGATAATGTTTTAACATTATTAACAATTAGAATGTTAGCATGCCCTGTATCATTACACCTCCATTGCAATGATTCTCTCAAACGCAGTGCCGATTCTCCCTACCGTGTATATCCAAGGGACGAATGTGAAGCATAGTCTCCAGTAGTCCAGTGCTGCGGTTGGAGTTGTCCGCAGTGCACTAGTCGCACAAACACAAGCTGCTTTTTGGATTCTGTTAAGTAGAGAGAGGTAACTTCTTTTGTCTAGTTCTGGCCGCCAGACGACGCCGACGACTCCGTACATGAGTATCGATCTGGGGCCTTATTCCCAAATGCGCGGCGGATCGCTTTTCATGGCGGATTTGTATATTTGTATTTCCAAAAGCGATTTGATCCAATCAAAAGCGATAGCTGTATAGGTGAAGGATTGCTGGCGGATTGTTTGCGGATAAAGATAAACTGAACTCCTGTGGCGGGAAAAAAACTGTCAGAATGGAAAAACTGGAAAGCACTGGAAATGTCATTTTCGCCCTCGTTCGCAATTGAGAATAACCAAAAGCGAAGACGGTCGAAATGAAGGTATCGCTTTCAATACGATCCGCCGCGCATTTGGGAATAACCCCCTGACTGCTGCATAAAAACCAGTGCATTATTTTCGGACTGATGCCCAAGATCCTTTTGCAAGAGTAAAGTGCAGTAGCGGACTTCTTAATACGTTCATGCAGGTTTAGTTTCTAGCTCAGTTTTCCATCCAGAATCAGACCTAACAGCTAGGTTCCAGAAAACGAGTGAAATCGAAATTGCAAATCGAGTGAATTCGTTTTCAGTGTTCTGTATTTCGAGCGATTCGGAAACTCCGAAATTTTTTCGAAATCACAATTTCACTTTATCTCAATTCCGAAAATTTTTAAATCGAAATCGAATACAGTGAAATGTAGAACACAAAAATTCATTTCCGATTTCATTTCGAGTGAAAGTGAAATGTGGAATATAGCAGTAAGTATTTGGCGCTGTTGTCAGAGAAGCTGAGGCGGATTTCTTTTAATTTAGGTGGATCGATTTCAGGAATTCGGTGCTTCTTCGTGAATAGCACTAGCTCTGTTTTACCCGAGTTTATATCCAGGCTGAATTTGTAAGTCCATTTCACCAGCATTGCGGCAAGGACCGATTCCATCAAGTCCCGTAGTCTTGGGAAGTATTTTTCAGTAAATAAAATGACGATATCGTCTGCATAGGCTATAACTTTACAGCCGTTTCTCCAGGTTTACAAGTATTACATGCACTGTTAGCAGTTATAGCTGCGGTGAAAGTTCTCCACCCTGCGGAGTGTCGCGTTGCACTGCCCTTCTCAGCTTGCAGCAGCCAATGAATGAATTGATAACCCTGTTTAACAACATTTGGTTGATCCAGTGACTTAGCCTAGAGTCAATCTTCAGGTTATCAAGTGCGTTAGTTATAGCTCTCGGCTCTATATTGTTGAAAGCCCCTTCGATGTCTAGGAAGGCTACTATTGTAAATAATTCCCTGACGGCTAACAATTTTTCCACGGTGCCAACGATGGAGTGCACAGAGTTTTGCACAGAGGTTTCCTTTATGATGTATACAAGGAATAAGGAAGGATATTTTGAAATTTGACCCCTAAAGGGGTAAAAAGGGGGGTCGAAGTTTGTATGGGCAAATTTTTATTTTTCATCCGATTGACTTCAAACTCGGTTTGCGTACTCTCTATGAGAAATAAAGAAAACAAATTTCTCCGATGTTGGAAATTAAACACGTAAAGGGGTAAAAGGGGGGTCAGAGTTTGTATGGGCAAATTTTTATTTTTCATCCGATTGACTTCAAACTCGGTTTGTGTAGTCTATTATAAGAAATAAAGATAACCAACCTTTCTTATTTTGGAAATTCAGCTTGGGGCCCGAGTTATTGGTGATGAACCCTTTTAAAGGGGCCCTTTTCTTAACTCGCCAGCCGTTCGTCGAAAGTGGTACACATCCTCACGATCTTTCCGGTTGCATATGTTGCACAGTGTATAGTATAAGAAGATATGGGCGGTGTGGGATATAATTAAAAGGTAAGAGTTCCACTTTAGTCTAAAGATCTTGTTCATCGTATCGGTGTATTCGCCAGCTAAGAAATATGTTTTGTCCCGTAGATAATGGCTCAGTCTGCTATAGTATGTTCTGTGTTGAGATGCCAAATACAACAAAATAATATTGATCATATAATTTTTGAACTGTTTTCTCCAATAGGGCTCTAGAAATCTTTTTCAGAGATACTTATTACTTCCTAAGTACTTTCTTAGGTAGGTTTCATGCACGATATATGTATAAATATAAAAGAGGCAACTAACTGTCTGTGAAGAAATTTCTGTGTCCAAATCCTACGGACTGCGCGAGCGAAGCCGCGGGCAAAAGCTAGTAATAATATAAAGCAAGTTAATTTTTTTTTACATAAAACATAAAATTAAATAGGAAGCAACATTTGTTCGTCTTATGAAAAAAAAAAATAAATAATAACAAAATAAATAATAAAATAAAATAAAAATTAAAATGTAAATAATCGCAGGTCGCAACCATTAACTGGATTAGATTTGTCTCGTAGTAGGTATTCTTCGGTTCAATTTGATCATTCCCTCCTCCAAGAATAACAAACAATTGACAATCTGACAGCTAAATGTTTTTACAGCTGATTTAAAAACTAAAATTCATCTAATAAAATCATTCGATAATGAACTTCTTTCTTTCGAAACTTAAGATGTGAGAAGTTCATTCGAGTGAAAGTTTTAAATTCGAAGAATATTCGATTCGATCGAATATGAGAATTGGCGTGAGTGACTCTTGTCGAAGTTGCATGGATGAGGAGGAAGAGTAACAAGACCTTTCAACCTAATATGTAACTGCCCAGCGCTATCCTCGACTCGAACGCAAACTCTAGGAGAGTACCTAGTACCTACTTCTTCGGAGAACTTTCGGATATTCCTGAAACGGATATCAGCAAAATACGGAAATGTCTCCAGAAATAACCGACCCTGCTCGGACGTGGTATCACAATGGACCTAACTTGATCTAAGTGAATTACTCTGTATGTAACGAATAATTGACACCTAACCTAACCTAACTTTACTGTTAAATTTGTTCTGAAACTATCGAACACCTTTTTTAAGAAAGTTTTTTAAGAATTGTTATTATTTATTTATTGTTACGCTACTGCGGAAATCTATAATTAAAAAAATATAAATATTAATAAATAAATATTGACCAGTTCCTGTGAAACAAAATTTACAATTTCTGTTGCTATGCTATGTAACTATGCTATAGCATCCACATATGAATTGACTACATTACACATACAAATACATACATCTGATCTGAGTATAGAGGTTTGCAAAAATATCGCACATCAACTGTGGGTATAGTATCTACCAATTGAAGAAAACTAGGCGGGCAATTATTTCCTTTAAGGTGATTTCTGTCTTCGATGCAAAATGGAAAACCGAATTATGGAATTTCATTAAACCCCCTCAGGTTATCCTTCCGCTTTCATCAACCCAAATGTATATGCATATAACAAGCTCTTTGTACTTACACTACCAACAACTATGGCCACCACTACGAGTATTGCCTGCTACTATACTAAATGGAAGAAGAAGAATAATAATGAAATTTTCTTCTGTTTGAAATCACATCAAGAAGATTCATTCGTCGACCGACGAACGGACCGACTGACAGAGCGATGGGTGCAGATGGCTTTTCGGAGAACTTCAATCATCATCTGGGTTAGTTACCTATTAGGAAACTTTTAGTTAAAACATCCACCTTTACTTCGAGCATATAGACGGTGTACGGTAATAGAATCAAATGCCCTGTTTTCTTTTTCCATTGGGTCGAGTGGGTGGTCGGATCAGAAAAGGATCAGCTTCGAGCCCCCCACGCTTGTGTTGAATTTCAAACAAATAAATTTCCCTGTTAAATTAATTGTAAATTTCGCAATTATTATCCTAGTGCGGTTCATAACTAGCAAATTAAATGTTCTTTCGTTTGGCTGCAGTTGGGCCGAATGTCGAGCGATAAATGGAGTATGGAGACCTTCGGTCTTCTGAAGTTGGGCGCATAGCGAAAACGCTGTCCAGGTGGAAACAAGGTGCGGATGGTTGCGGTTGGGGATGATGATACACTTTCCAATGGAAATAATTTAGATTTTGATTGCGAACAACTAATTAAGAGTTAGTTTCCTGCGGAAGATTATACTATACGTATATATTTTGAAAAGAACTTTTCCAAAACGGTTGAGCCAGACCCATACAGACGGATGATTTCGCATAACATGATTTAAAAATAAAATTAAGAAAACAACCAAATAAAGTCTATAACCTGTTTGTCTGTGTGTCAGATCTTACCTATGCAAATAGAATGTGAATTAAAAATATAACGCATACAATGATTATGAACGATATGGGATTCAGGATGCGTGGCATTGTCGTTTTGTCTAACCCTTTATCTTAATTTTATGTCTGGAACGCGTAGTGAATAAAAAAAAAGGAAATAATTCGAAGCCCAAAGGGGAAATCAGTGAATATGAATAGAACCACTGGCGTTACCCGACGACGACGCCACTTAGCCTACCACCAATGATAATAATTTCTGTGTTGAATTAATACAAACAGAAGCAGCCAGTAATGCGGGTAAAAAAAATAAAACAGAAAGAGATGAGGTTGCGAGGTCCTTTTTTTTTAAACCGAAAATGTAATTATATCTGCGAGTGGGTAAGAACAAAATTACACAAATTTTATTCGACTTTTATGAGCATTTTAAGTAAAAATATGAGCCCCAATAATGACTCAAATTGTGTTCACAACGATTATGTACAGCAGAAGAAAAATATACACACGGAGAAAAATGGGTTAGCTCCAGGGAGTTAATTGTATCAATGATGATTTTCAGTAGATATACATATACGATAAGACCAAAAACTCATTTTTACAATCGTCATTCTTAACTCGAAAGCAAACTGTGTCCTTCGATATCCATAACCCAATCGCTAATAATAGTACTCTTAAATACTGCTCATATCTCGAAAACTCCATTTTCGATTTGTATAAAAGTGTAACTGCTGGATAATTCTGAACAATACCTTGTACTCAGTTTTCAGCTAAACAGTTGAAGAAAAGTTCTTTTCAAACTCAGAATTGTAATATTTGTTAGCATAATTTTACAAGAACCCGAATTTGATCGAAATATATATTTAAGCATTACCTGCCAGTTAAATTTTTTATCATAATCGAAAATGGCGTTTTTGAGATATGAGCAGTTTTTTAAAGTACAAACTATTATTAGGGATTTGGGTGGATTTCAAAGGACACAGTCTTTTTAGAGAAAAACAGAGTTTGCTATCAAGTTAAGAATAACAATAGTACCTACCTTAAAAATAAGTTGTTTTTTTTAAATCGTTTTTACCGTTTTCGAGAAAAAAACAATTTTCAAAACTGCCGTTGCTGGACATTTTAGCGAAAAACTGGGTAAGCAGTCATGTTAGGCATGCCTACATTAACTTAACTACATATAAATTTTGGTTCAAATCGTTTGAGACGTTTTTGGAAAAATCTAAATTGTTTAATATTTCGTACAATTTTTGTATGGGAAGTACCGTTAATATTAGGGCTAGCATGAAAAAAAAACGCCTCCTAGCGGGAAGCCCACAAACTCTAAATACGAAGTTTGAAACAAATCCGTCCAAGTGTTTAGATTCCCCAGGGGTGGGACAGACAGACATACGGACGGACAGAATTGCGAGACACACTTTTTTGAGTTCCCCTATCATCGTAATATCAGAATTGATCAAAATCTCGAGTTCGACAATTTGTAAGAAAACAATATCTTTCTCTTACTACGTATACGAGAAAGTTAAAAAGATAACAATGTGACAGTTGACAGTTCGAGGCTAGTAAAAATGGAGTGCTATATGAAGGAACAACGCATTTTCATTGTTGAGCAACATTTTAAAAATAATGAAGGTTTGTTCGAACAAAATATTCTTCAGTGATGAAGCTAATTTTCACCTTGAATCTTCATTAATCGTCAAAATTGTCGAATTTTGGGTTCAGAAAACCCACGAGTAATTGTTGAGAAACAAATGCATCCACAACGCGTGACTGGTGCGGATTTTGGGATGGAGGCATTATCGGACCATGACGATTTAACGCCATTGGACTTTTTTCTTAGGGACTTTTTGAAGTCAAAGGTCTATGCAAACAAACCCACGACCACCAACGCCTTGAAAGAGGAAATTGGGAGGTTTATTAATGAAATTCAGCCACATTAATGCGAAAAGGTCATAGAAAATTTCAAAAATAAGAGTACGTGTTACTCTACATACATACCTACTATTTCCATTTAAACAAAACAAAGTAAAAAGCATCACCACCACCGATTTTTGAACGCGAAAATCTGTAATTCATTTAATTATTCCATTATTTCATGTAGCATTTCAAGTAATTAATTCAAATTACGAAAGTGAGGACAAATTCCAATGCCCTTTGACTCTGCATAGTTGCCACCAAAAACCAACATAATAAAATCCTTAATGTTCCATTAAGCCTTTTCTAGAGTTTATCCAAAAGACACGGCAAGAAAAGTAATCAAAAGTGGAAATCATATTTCACTGCTTCAATATTGGTGACGCTGGCTGGCACTCACCTCCACCTCCAAATATTTTTGTCAGTCTACACGGTCCTGGAGACTTTGTTATTATGTATATTCGGCTATAACACTAGGGGATGGTGGTATATAGCACTCTTGCATATAAATTTCAACAAAAACAGAAAATATGACTCAAATGACGAGATACCCTCACTAACCCTTTTGCCAGAGCACTAGGCTAATTTTCATTAAACGGATTAAAAATACTTCCCGTTCTGCCCCTTACAAATGTGCCTCCGCATCCGCACGCTTTTATTGCCTATAATCATCATCATTGGCTTTGGCAGAGGTATCCAAAATATGAATTATCATAAAAACATTGGGGGTATCAGCCGTTTTAAACCTCTCACAACACTAAACCAAGCGAAGGGATGACGATGAAGTGGTGCTCAAATGTTGCGTCGCAGATAGTCTATGTTAAATGGATCCTGGTAAATGTTCGCTAATCTCAAAAGTATTCGAGAATATTAAAATATTCAAATTTGGTGTTATTAATAAGTATTTTTTGATGACGAGAGAAAACGATTCAGGTGTAAGACGGGTGAGTCGCCCTATACCCCGGTCCATAATCATCATCAGTACCACCAGGCGTTGAAATTGTTTCGATTTGCATAGAAATGATGGCTGAAGATCAGAAGCCTCGCTCCTGTATAGCGTCGCAACTATCGTCTCCGGTCAGGAGATATTATACTATTCGACAAATTCCTTACGCAACTTAATGACAATTGAACGATTGTCATTTAGATAAAAAATGGCCGTGACGCATAATTTTATCATTAGAAACTGGAACGAGTTACGACGATAAACGCTGCGAGGAAATTATGTAAACACTGCTCCGCAGGTTGGGCATAATGTTATTATGGTTTTAGAAAAGTCAAATAAAAGCGATAATTAATAATTTAAGGGGCAATAGTGTATCCCATATCCATGCTTCAAATTTAATTCAAAAGGAGGTTACAGCACTTTGTCCAATGGTTATCAGGTTTGGAATCCGCAATAGAAATCAAAGTCTGGAAATCCTTAGCATTTTCATCGACAAAAGCCAAACGTATTTATAGTTTTTTATTGTTACAATTGTAGGGCACGATGTGAATACAAAAGCAAAACTCGCAGGGACAAACGAATTAAACACTCGAAGTATTTCATAGTCAAATTAAAGAAATCCTCGTCAAATGAGAGAGGAACACAAAAGTTCAGCTATGAGTATAAAAAAGTAAACGATTTCTGAAGAGAACTTGAGTACAGGTAATCAACCTGCTCCTGCAGGTTGTATGCATGACCTCTTCGCTTCTCCTAAAGCAACGATTTTAGTACACACTCGTTTCAAATTCAAAATAATAATTATTTCTTGTTTCAGATTTTCTCCAAAGGGAGTTGTACTTGTCAGATTTTACAAGGAACTACTGTCAGGAATGGTGAGATTTTGATGGATGGATTATCTACCCATCCATGCAGATACATATGTTCAGACATGCACAATGATTATAAAGGGTGATTTTTTTGCTGTTTGGTTTTTCAGCCTGATTTTTTTGACAGTTCACGAGTGATTCGTGACACTTGTCAAAGTAAAAAATGCTTCTGAAAGCGTTCGATTGGCACTCAACTGACAGTTCTTCTACTGAAAAGAGGAGAAATTTGCTTCTGGATTTGAATTCAGAATCGCGGAGAGTTCTTCCGGACGGTTCCGGACGACCAAACGAAAACGACATCAGTTAGCATTGCCATTTAACCATTAATAGACTTACGCCCGAACAACGTTAGCAAAATATTGAATTTTATTACCAAAAATTGTACTCAGTAAAAAATGTGTTTTAGAGCACTTCGTCCATTTTATGGTCGTCGTAATCGTCCTGCACTGAGCAGGTTATTAAAATTGCCATATATGGTCTGCTGAACAACCAAAAGCATAACAAGAACTGCCAATGCATCCACAAAAATGTCCCGTTTTGGTGTGGTTTATGGACCTGTGGCCTCATTGGGCCGTATTACTTCAAAGATGATGATAACAATGGTGCTCGTTATCGTTCGATGATTTCTAACTTTTTTTTTTGCCCAAAATGGAAGAGCTGGGTTCGGTCGACATGTGGGTTCAACAGGACGGTTTCCAGAACATCTCTTTTTAAGAGAACACGTCCTCTTTTTTGTCCGCGATCTATTTCACACTTTCTTTTTTCGCTTGAATCTTTTTTTGTCCTCTTCATTTGTTGTGTCCTCTTTTTGTTCTCTTTTTTAATACTTTCAATTTCAATAATAAAAACAATGTAAAAAGTGTAAAAAGAGCAGGCTTGAACAACGTTTTTTATAAACTTAAGTCCAGTACCTATCGGAAAAGCCTTAATTGGAATTGGTTGTCCAGTCCATATCATTTCAAACGCAGCCATAAACGGATTTGATTAATTTTCAATGGATATCGAAATTATTGTAATAAAAATATGTATTTTTTTTTCTATACTATATACCTACACCAGGGGTTCCCAAACCGTGCGTCGCGACGCCCTGGGTCAATCCAATAGTCAAAGATTAAGCGCGTTTGTGTTTCCCGCATTTCCAGTCAGACTTGCTTCATGGCTGGCACTCGTCTGGGTCTGGGGGGTCTGGGTCTTTGCCAGCCAGTCAATTCCTCGTCCACGTGCATATGACAGCAGCCTTTCGTACAAGAGCTTACGCCTGTACAAGAGCCAACTAATCCAGGAGCTCAAAGTTAATGAAAATAGACAAAGCGTTTTGTTCGCTGACTTGGCTACAGAGCGTTTAGAAGAGGATCTCAATTTTGGGCGAAAAATCATCTTTAGCGAAGGGTCTCTCTAGGGATTCGCAGTAATAAAAAGATTAGGAACACCTGACCTACACTATACAGTAAGAACTGAGGGTTTAAAAGAATTTTGTATTGCGATGGAAATGGAATTTAAGGACTTGCTCCGTTGTTTTTTTTTTTTTTTTTTTTTTTTTTTTTTTTCAATTTTAAAAACCAAACGCTTAAAAAATCACCCATTAAAATTGCATTACTTCTAGTTTACACAGTGGCTCAAATTGTAGATCCCTCCATTCGTTAAAAAAATAAAATGAAGGCATACGAATTTTCGGATTCTCGCGAGTTTTTTTTTTTCGAAATCTGATGAAGAATTTATCTTGCCGGAGGGGCTTTTATCGGCGTTAGGCAATACCTAACGCCCAAGGAAATAGCGCTCAAATCGATCTGGAAATAACGCCCAAAAAAATGCAAAGCGCCCAAAAATAAACAACAAGATGGAAATAAAGCCCAAAAATAATTTCAGTTTAATACGTATGGGCGGGCCGCATGCTGCACTCTGCAACCCCCCTGCTTGGGGTTACTGTCAGATTTGGAGTATGTGCAAAATTGGATACATTGAAGGTTTTTTTGCAGTACGAACTCCCACCTACTCCAAAATCCAGCAGAAAACCCAAACAGGGTCCACTTACTATTTTGGGCTTTACTGCTTGTCAAAAAAACGAACCCTGGAAAGGAAATAACACCCAAAATGACGAAATATTTTGCAACAACAAATTGTACGAGTTTTTTTAACGCCGCTTTTATCAATTCTGTGAAAGTATATTTGCGCTTCTCTCTTTAGTTTTTCGGAGAACCGCCTCGATGAAGGAGGACATTTTATTAAAATGCTTCTACTCGAAGTCACGGAGGTAGCATGCGGATTTCTGCCCGGAAGACACACTCAAAGAAAGGTTAGAAACAGTTTTTTTTAATAATGTGATAGCCGCCAAAAATGTCTTCCTAATGACCTTCTGCCTCCAAAACGCTCTTAAAGTAGATACAATGCCAAAATTCGATTCTCTTAAATGATAAAGAAATTTTAATTTTTGGTCAAATAAAATCGAATTTCAATTTAATGTAACTCAGCTTGTGGATGGAGTGGATGGAGTAGAAAACTGAATTACCTATACATTAAAATACTCGGGGGAGTATTGCCCAAAAACAGTTTCAAGCTTTTTTTTATATTTATTAATATTTCTGAATGTAATGCCAAGTTCAAGGAAGTATAAAGTAAAAAAAAGTTTGGACCCCATTTTAAAATTTTTTAAAATCCCATCTTTCATGATTGAATCATCTATTGTCACTATCTTTAGTCATGTTTGCAAAGTTTCAGTTCTCTAAGTACCTACCTAGCTAGTTGGAAAGTGAATGAAAAATTGATTAAAAAACAAACAGAAAGTTGAGTAAAACCTTGTTTATACTTATCAACTAAGGGGTCAATAGTTAGTACACAAAACGCTTACACAACTCTCATTAAAACAGGTGGAAACTTGTTTATTTTTGAAACTTAAATGTATGGTGGCAATTGGTCTAATATTGGTTTTGTATGACAGGTACTCGTACCAGAACTACTCAACCGATATGGCCAATTTTCAAAACCAACCTTACGACGGTATAAAAGAAGTCTTCTTATACAAAATTTCATTCGACAGACAGATGGATATGGCTATTCAGAACATCTATACTTTATGGGGTCTTCGGTGACTCCTTCTTGTCCTTAAAATGTAATGGCAAAATGTATAATGTACCTTGCTGTGGAGTGTATAAAAACATGCAGCGAACGAGAAAGTTTCGAGCGATCCAGTCGTGCACCTAATTTTATCTGTGCACATATGGCGAGAGAAGGCATCTAAGAAGTAAAGCCCTCTGTCGTATAACCAAGGAAATATTATTAATCATCCCGGTTCTGCTGTATGGTGCAGAAGCATGGACCTTATCGAAAGCTGATGAAAACCTCTCGGCACGCTTTGAGAGAAAGATTCTTAGAGTGATTTTCGGTCCAGTTTGTATCGACGGAATGTGGAGAAGGTGATTAAGCGACGTACTTTACGGGCTATATATAGCGACGTTGACCTAGTCAAAAAGTTCAAAATAGAGCGACTGAGATGGCTGGGTCACGTAGAGCGTATGGACAACAACGCACCATCCCGACGAGTCTTTAAGTCCACCCCTGAGGGACAACGAAATGAAGGAAGACCCCACCTTAGGTGGAGCGCACAATTGGAGAGCGGAGAGAGGGCAGCAGGTTCAATGTCAACGGGCTGGTACATCGATAAAGACCTAACCAGGTAGGTACTTTCGTATTAATCAGTAAAGATGTGGATAGATAGTAAGGGCATTGAATACATCGATGCTCAGGTCCGGGTTATCTGTACCTAACTCTATTCTAGAGATAGGAAGGGGACTTCAACCTCGACTTCAACTAACTTAGTTAGCGATGGATCGAGCTGACTAGAGAGGTACGTATATGATGATTAGGGGGCAGATATCAGGTTCAACCGGATTGTAGCTTCACAAGTAAAGTTGGTAAAATAGTGAAATACTGAGGCCTTATCATCTGGAAGTCAACTGATTATATATCTTAAAAATATATAGATTGTATAAAAAGCTGTAACAAATTTTCAACTCTCATTGCTCTGTACCTATGGCCTAAATTTTGCTAAGAAGCAAGGTCACTTTAGTCCATTTACAACTTCTGCCATGTTCCCACCACCAAACTGAAATCGGGAGGTTTCAATTAACTTTTACCGAAACCTTGTGAAACGTTCCCATCGAGTTGAAGTGAGTTTTGAAAGTCATAAGCTGTCAATTTTGAAGTGGTTATCAAAACAGTTGTTTGTTGACGCAAAATGAGGAATCACTAAAAATGAGTTCTGAACAAATTAAGGAAATAATTGCAGCATTAATAGCTAATTTCGCAGTACAAATAAATCAATTCATTAAAATGCTAAATGTAAAACACTATTTATTCCTTTTTTAATTTTTTTTTAAATAGTTATTAGAGTCTTTAAATGCACAATTCTTTCGTTTTCTAATTCTATAAATTGTTCGCCCGTTTCATGGCAAAGCGCTTTTAATAAAAAAAATTACATTTAAAAAATTATAAATATTTATTATAAATTTATAAATATTTTGACATCCACAAATGAATACAAAATAAACCAAAGTTCACGCTGTAGGCTTGTTCGATTAGATAACCTCTCACGGACGGATGAACTCAGAGGGGTTTCAAATAGGTTTCGCTGAAAACCCGAGGTTTCGACACCTCAAAAATGTATGGCGAAACGTTGGAGCAATTTTACGAAACCTCGTTTGGTGGGAACATGGCATTAGATGACCGTAAGGAATTTTTTCAGAATTCGAAAGTATTTGACATGGTGCAGCCATTAGGAAACCATTTTTATAAGATCATATTTTGGCCGTTTGGACTGGTACCAACCTTAGGGTCTACCCCGATATTTCGAAAAAAAAAAATCTTGAAAGCAAAAATCTCGAATTTAAAAAATCTCGAAAAAAAAAAATCTAGAATAACAAAAATCTCGAAAAAAAATCTCGATACGTATGGGGGGGTCATCATGTCCCCCTGCAACCCCCCTGCTTGGGTTTACTGTTTGGATAATATGGGGTGGGTGCAAAAAAAAATCTCGAATTTACTTTTTTGTACTTTCTAGATTTTGACCCATTCGAGATTTTTGCATTCGAGATTTATCAAACTCATTTTCGAGATTTTGACCATTCTAGATTTCAGTCGTTCTAGTTAACGTCATGATCCTCCAACCTTATTCTTTGTCCGAATCGCGGCATTTTTAGTCATAATTATAACATTTTCGAGTGGGGAAGCGAGAAGCAACAACGATTCTCGCCAGTTGGGTTTGACCCTAACCTGTTGGGAAATTTTCTAATTTTTAAACAATTTATTCGACTATACTTAACTTTAAAGAAAAGTACAGCGATATAGTAAAGTCTGAATTTGTTTGTATGTGAAAATTAATTATTGTGATTGCCAAAGGATTTTCGAGTATTTGTTTCATAATTCAAAATAATCGCTTTGCATTTATTTTACTTCGTCACCAGGCTCCCTCCTGCGTTTTCGTCGTCATCATCATCATCAACATCACCATCATCCTCTTTGCACCATATATACGGTCGTTTGCACTGCATCTGTATGTGTGTTCAATTTGAATATGAACAATCTTTTAACCTCCTTTTACGGATTTCATTATTTCAATTTTCCTATTCAAGCGGAGGAGTACAACGTATACAACCCCATCAGACCAGGCAACAAACATCCAATGTCGATGCCCCGAAACAATTCTCTTTTCTACTGATCCGGGGTGTTGAAGACTTGAACAAAATTATTTAATTGTACATATTCACAAGATGCATGCTATCGTCATCGCTGTTACAAAGCCTCCAAGAATGCTTCCTGGGACTGGTATTTTTTTTTCTTCCCTTTGCACCGAGAATTCTTTTGTTAAGATGTAGTGTTTCGTGTGGCTCACAGGAACACTCATGCAGAGAGAAGGACCCGATAGAAGTGCTTTCCCATTGCGGAATTACACAGTTTGGAGACGTACGGTTCACAATTCACATATTGAATCGTTTTATAAAATGTCACGAGATCAAAGCGGACATATTTTGGGTCAAACATTTTGATTTTGGTAAATTGCACCTTGTTAAATTTATTTAATTGTGGCTGTCGTTAAAAATTTCTACAATAACTTTGGTTATACCTACTAGAACCAAAGCGCTTAGCTTATACAAACACAAGGGATTTTTTTATTTATTCATGAAAGGACGATGATGGAAACTTTAGTCTGGCTAAACTTTAGTCTGTAAATTTAGCACACCTTTTGGCAAAGTAAAACGCCGCCATTTGTGTTTAATTGCGCGATGGGCAACTAATGAGATTTTACAGCCATTTATTTATGCCTGCATTTTTCTATACTATCCTTTCTCATGTGCGCGCGGTAAATTCAAATTTATTGTGCGCTTTAGGTGGAGGCGTTGTGGAAGGAATGTGATATATGATTTGGCAGTCAAAGCCAAAATACCTTCCACTTGAGACTGTTCCAAGAACGCCGGTTCGAGAATAATCTAGGCATCCAAATCCACTTGCACAAACTTTTATTGAACGTACGAAACATAAAAATTTTTCAAAATATGTACATCCTACAGCGACTGCTAAAAGGGATAAACATTCTCCACCTTTCTGCTAAGGGAAAAAGAAAATTTATGTTTACACCCAAAAATGTTGCTTGTTTGTCCTGGTGTCGTCTTATAATAACTCTTTCTTCAGAAAGGAAACTTTGTCCTTCCAACTTTACCTATTCCTGTTGCAGAGCAATACAAATTTAACAAAAATTAAACAATATTTATAGGCACACCGTGTCTGATTGCTTGTATCCAATTCCTGCAGGATCAAGCCCTATACAACGACTATTACTGGCGAATTAATTGCCTCATTCATCCATTTAATTACAAACACAAAAATAGCAAATTAAATTTTTCCACTAAATTATTGAATTATGTATGAACACAAAAGGGTGAGCACTGAGCAGATATTCAGATATACCCGTTGCATCTATAGAAATAAGCATCCTTTCCGGTAGGCAGGTAAATAATTGAAATAATGAAAGTCGCGCAATGAAAAGGAAAAAAAAAACAATTAAAAATGTAAAAGGAATCGGAGCACATGCATACATATGTAAAGTTACAATTTCATAGTCTGTTCGCTTACTCTAGTGATGCTGCACAACTACTACTAGTTACAGAGGACATCTCCCTTCCTATACTGCAACTGCAACCCTTTTCTTCATCTACACTCACAATGGGCGGAAAAAAAAATAAGTTAAGGGATCACATACAGAAGATAGATAAAATAATATTCATTCCCGGTCAGGAAGCAGGGAGTAAAGAGCATATTCGTTTCGTATTCGCTCTCCATGTCCTGTCCATGTTCGTACTTAGATTCAAATCGACTATCCCGTTCTCGTATTACATTCCTTTCTATATACTGTTGCAAAAAAGATAACTTCATAGCTGTATTCCTGTATTTCCATGCATACTAATGTAGTTCTTACTGGCGTGTCTTTAATTTGCCGCAGTTGATGTTACTGGAATGTAAAAACAACGGACAACGGACATCCTGTCATCATGTTTCGTTGTCTAATTTCGAATATCGCGCAAGGTATGAGTTTTTCTTTAGAAAATTTTCAAAGACCTTACATTTGCATTTTTCGAAATCAACGATAAATTTACATTTGAAAACTAAAAGGTAAATTTTGGAGAAAAAGGAAGGAAATATCGAGAAGATAATACGCCTTTGGTAAATACATAAAACAATAAACTGTACTGGTTTGCGCTCATTTTGAAGAGCCCCCGAACTAACTTCCTTTTTCGCGGCAACTAGAGACAAAACTTTCAAATGAATTGCAAGGAGGGTGTTGCGTGGAAAATATTTTCCAAAAACTAACCTTGGTTTTGGCATTACAAGTTGCGGTGAATTTTACATAAATTTCGATAGTTCATTCGCGGTGTCGTCACATAGGAAGTGTAGAGTTCTCAACTTTAACCAGAGAACTCTGTTCCGCGATGCTCGTCCACCAAAGTATAGAAAAATTATGAATTACCCTACGATAAAACTGCGAGAAGTCAACGAAACGAGCTCCACAACAAAATACCTTACTCGAATTTATTTGCATAGAATTGCAATTAAAGTAATAAAAGGATTTCGCGCTTCCGAAAGTATAAAAGAGTCCTCGCTCCTTGGGGGGAATTACCTACAGGCGCTGCAGCCAGCTCCAACTAAGTCCAAATTTATAGGACAGTATATGGGTGGCGAAATAAAACACCCAGCAATATTATTGACTTATTACCATTATCCGAGGTAAACGGTGGGGCGTCATATTTCCAAGACTCTGGCGATTAAGTCATAAAATACAGATGCGGTTCCTATGCAAAAACGTTATAATACTTTGCGTGTCTCAAAAATGAGAGACAGTGTGCGGGCAGGGGCACTTAATGTCGGTAGTATATCATTAACTAATTTCATGGATGACTAATGACAATTCTCAAACATCCTGCCGTGGTACGTACCACCATTTTCTCATATTTGCCATTACCCTTAATGGGCTTTTGATATCGCCAAACTTGCAGTGGTGTATAGTCGCGTATAGGTAAGGTAGTGATAGAATTTGCCATGTTTTGGAATTGCAAATTTTGTTTTGGCATTAATATTTATGAAAAATGCACGCTGACGGCTGTTTGTATATGCTCTCAAATTACCTGCAAGTAATAGTGTCCTTGCCTTCCATGAATTGGCCATTTGGTCCCCAACGTCGCGGGACTTCAAGAAGTGTCAGCCCATGTGGTCCGGCCAAAGCAATGAGTGATCCCTCGATAGACGACACCACGCGTTCAACTTGGAAGTTTTGTGGAGTGGATAGAAGTAGCACCTGAAATTAAATCATACTTAATGCAAGTTCTTAAACATTTTTTTTTCTATATTTAATCAAGATTGTAATTTTTAAATATTGTTTTTTTTTTTTTGTTTTTGTTTTCCCAGGGTAGGCAACGAGTGCTCATAGTAGTGTCAGATTTTTACTGACTAAAAACACCACCCTTCGATATAAATTGTAGATACTGCAACTAAGATATAACTTATCAAGCTATTTTTCTATCACGAAATGAAAGCAAGGTTACTCTCCAACGAAAGATCTTGCATGTTTCGCAATTTAGACGCGGTTAAGATAACGAAAAAATCGATCAGGTCAGGTATTTTCGAAGTATCGGTTGGCCAGTAAGTCGGTTTGCCCGTCGAGTAGAAATCACACCTTTCTACCTTTTCGTCGGTCAAAAAAAAAAATGTTTTGATGTAAAAAGTTTCTTCAAACAAATCTAATAGTGACTGCAAAAAATTCTTTTCAAAAATCTCTACGCTAATATTTTTTATGATTTTTTGAAAATTGCTAAAAATGACTATTTCAGCCACTTTTTCCTCCTGTTCCTACAAAATTTTTCTGAGATCATCCCATTCAAAAAATCATAAAAAATATTAGCGAAGATGTAACATAGCAAATAAAATTGTAATACTAAATTGTAATAATAATGTTAGGATCTTTTATATATATTAATCATTTTTTAATGAATTTACTTTTAATTGTAACTTGGAAACCGTAAAAGCAAAACAAAAGCGTTAGCAAAAGTTTTAAAGTTCGATGAAAAGCTTTTGCTACCTATTAAAAAAAAACTCAACAATACTTGAAAAATTGTTCTATTGAAAAGCTTATTTGCGTGTATATAAAGCGAGCTGATTTCAATTTCAAATTATTCGAGTTTGGTATTTCACAAGCCATAGTCGAGTTTTCTCCACTACCAAGGAAAATACCACACTTGATAGTCTCTAGTTTGTGCGCTACATACGACAGTCGGGTTCTCCTTCTCCACAGTCTCTAAAGCACCCACTAGATCGACACGTTTTTTTGCTCCTCATTTTTTTTTTCACTTTTGCTTTTGATTTTGATCTTGATTCTTTTAATTTTAAACCTTAATTACCTATTACTTTTAATTACTTTAATTTTGAATTACTCATTCTGATTTTCTTTTAATTTTAATATTCTTATCTTGATTCATTTTTGTTACTTTAAAACTAGAATTAATTATTTTAAATATTATAATAAAGGTAAGATAATTTAAGAATTCAAAAGCGACAATTTTATTGTCTTTATCGAGGAGAAAATTTTTTTTCTTTCATTTGTTTCACTGCCTGTTCAGCGCAGAGAGTGCAACAAAGCTGCGTTTTAAAAAAAAAATCATCCGATTTCTGGGTGTTGTTAAGAAGTCTTGCACTCAAACGATCCTGAGGTGACGTAAGGGTCACGTTGCAAAGAGATTTTTGAAAAAAATTTTGCAGTCACTATTAAAATTGATTGAAGAAACATTTTGCATCAAAACATTTTCTTTTTGGACCGAGGAAAAAAGTCAAAAAAGTAGACTTTTATAAAAGTTCTAAATTTTCAATGGGTACTTAATGGGTTAAGGAAAGTTTTGTATCATTCAAACGGAATTTAAATGACCTTTCCAATGGCGCCAAAATTTACATGAAGTAATTTCAAATTTGAATGAGTAGATTAACTTTACTTTTGTGCAAATAATTTTGCCACTGACTGTAGATGAGATTTTAAGAATACGTTGGCTATTCTTTACTCGAATTGTGCACAGTTGCAAAGTTTCAAGCTCTATCTTTGGGTCTTCGTATTGTTCAATGCAGTCTTTAATAAACCAGGATGATCCGCCTCTCGATTTTCCCGAAGGGTGACAAGCATGGAAATCATTATAGCCTTTTATTTTTAAATGCAATTTCTATTCTTTTTTTTTTGACGTGAATTTCAGAAGCCAAGCAAATGTCAATATCTTTTTCTCGCATGAATATTTCCAATTCGTCAAGTTTTTGCAAAAGTCCGTTTGCATTCCAAGTATGTACAGTGGTGGAAGCCTAATTAGAAACAATGAAAAAATAGACATGGAGTTGTCATTGTGCCTTTTTTTTACACAAGTTTCATACAATATATAGGGGCTGGTTAAGTGCCGTTTTTTTGCAGCAGCCTTGCGCATTTTTTGTACATTAAGTAGATCCGTTAAAATTTCTCGCGAAGTATTTGGTGGACAAAGTTTACTAAGGTTTAATATCGATATAAGAAATTCTGTGGATATTTAATTAGAAACATCGCATACAATTTTGAATACTTTGTTTTTATTACGGTATAAGTTTGACTCTGTATATTTTTCCTGTTAATACGTGTTAGTAATATTATTTACTTTAGTAAAATGGGAAAAAACAAGAGCTGCACACCGGAACTAAGAAAATTGATCATTCGAAAATATTGTACGGCAGGAGCGTCTATGGAATCCATCGCCAGGACCTGGAATGATCCAAAAAGATGGTCTATGGCGCAATAAAAGTTTTCAATGATACAGGTAGTATAGGAAACCCCAAAAGAAAAAAAAAGGACAAAAAAAAACCGCTAAAGAAGACAGACTCATTTTCCGTTTGAGTAAGACAAATCCTTTTCTTACCAGTAAAGAAATTCTGTCAAAAAATCACATGCAAAACCGTCAGGAACCGACTATTAGAAGCAGGTCTGCGGGAGTGCATCACACGTAAAAAGCCACACGTTTCAAAACAAAATGTAAAATGTCGGTTGGAATTTTCGAAGGAATGTTCAAGCATGGTGGTGAAAATGTGATGGTTTGGGGAGCCTTTTCCTGGCGCGGTGTTGGTCCTATTGTGCGTGTTGCTGGACGAATGGATCAGCATGTGTATAAGGATATATGTACTAGCAAATGTTATGGAGCCATATGCTTTTGACCATTTGCAAGTGTCTTAAATTTTCCAACAAAAAAATGATCCTAAGCTCACTTCACGGCTTGGGAAGAGTTGGTTTCCGGAAGAAAAAATAGACGTTTTGAGATGGCCAGCGCAAAGTCCCGACCTCAATCTAATAGAGAATTTGTGGGCTGATCTGGAAAGAAGTTTGGGAACGAAAACATCGAAAAAAATTCGCGAATTGTTCAGAAACATTGAACAAGCTTGGAGAAATATCCCCGTTAAGAGATGTCAAAAGTTGGTAACCATTTTACCAAACCGATGTGCTGCTGTCATTGCAAATAATGGATATCCACCAAAATATTGATCAAATGTTATAATTATTAAGAGTTGGACTCAAAAACTTAATTTTTTATATTTATTTTTGAATTTAAATTATAATTACATTTTTTGTTTATAATTATAATTCCACACAAAAACATACCTTCTGCTCTTTTTTTTTAATTTGTTTCTATTTCTTCTTTATTTCTTTACTTGATTCCCATTTTTATTACTATAAAATATTTCAATATCGAAATTATTGATAAATAAACCAGCGGTAATTAAATCCTCAGAAAAAAATATTTGTTTCTAATTAGTTTTCCACCACTGTACATATTTTTAATACATACTCGTTTTTCATTCATATTTTAGTTGAAATTTAAAAATATGTAGGAACTTATTGAACGCGCCTATCTAACACCGATTACAAAATCAAAGATGTCAAAATCATTGGACTCCGCTTCACGTTTCTATAATTTATCCTCTCAAATGTGTTTATAACGCAAAGGGGGCCATTTGTGAAAACTACCAAAGCAAAAAAAGGATCACAACGAATGCCACATGCATTCGTAAGTAAGAAGAATGAAGTTTGATATATTGGCGAAGAAAGAGAATAGAAGGGGGGCTGGAAAAAAATATATACCTAAACGTATTCACATTCCAAATAATTTTTCTGGATTTGTCTTTCCTCGAAATACCAAAGTCAAGTCCCCTGTGCTTCGTTTATTGCTGCATACAAACTACCATCTCTTCATCATTTTCAACGTCTCTAGTGAAGTCTTATTTAAATTTCCATAAATCAGGACTCTGCGACTGTTGAGAAACGAAATGTAAACCTGAATGTATGTGTATATATTTTTCTAAATATGTGACGAATACAACTTTTGGGTAATTTTTCATATTTCCACCTTTCCGAATGCAAGGGTTTCCCCGTCCTCCCCCATCCCGGACACAGCATATTTGCATAGGTATGTTATGTATATAGTTTATTCCTTTTGAATCCTGCGGAGAAGTATGTGTATGCGCGATGCGAAAAAGAACGCGCTCAACATTCTCAACAGCGGCGGACGTGACACATTTAAAAAAATTGACGACATTTGTCGTTTTGATTGCATGGAAAATTACACCATGACCATATAGTCCTTCTAAATCTTTTGCATTTTTTTTTGTTCTTCTGTATTCCGAGATTTTGTCCCTTGCGATGGCTGCATAACAAAGATTACCAGGGTATATTTGATGTGAACATTATCATTTGGTTCTTGAAAAATAAAACAAACGTTTGCAAAGTTTGATCTAGCCTGCGGCATTGCCTGCGATTTGCAGAATTGCCTTTGCGTGGAAGTATAAAATATGACATAAAAAAATTAATATTGGTAGGAATCAGCATCCACTACACACTTACCGACTCTAGTTTAGAATGAGACTATCTACAGTTAACTTTTAGCTTTCTCGTAGTACGCGAAGATAATAGTTTTCGTACAAAATGTCAATCAATTCATTATTAAGGTATCTTGAAAGCAGACTCAGTTTTTATCTAAACTTTAGTAGGTATAAGAAACTAGTAAAATGTTGTCATCTCTGTCACAGATGGGCTATCTTTATTGTTCAGCCTTTAAAAAAACTTCTAGGATAACAATACCGATTTTATATGTCCAAAGCAGTGCCTATTTTGAGAGGTAGGAGAATTAGCTATACTCAAATAGATAATGTGCCATCATTTGGGAAGAATGGAAGGGATGTAATATTTTATTCCGAATTCGGCAGCTGAATTGCGATGCTTACTCAGGACAGCTGTTCTTTCGGGTGTTTGTAAGACGTTTTGGAAAAATGAGTGCAGTAGAAAATACCTTAAGTTTATATCTAGTGTCCATTCGTCCCGAAAAATAAAAACGAACGTTTGTGAGAAACTAGGCAATAGGGTCACCAGCAATTCTAGTCAAGGACTAATTCAAGCCACATGATTGCCACTTCAAATATGAACTAATTTGGAGAATTTCAATTTGAATAACGCCTTGTGATATTAAATGTAAGAAAGCTTTACTTTTGTGACATATCACCATACTTACATAATTATGAATTTAAATGTTTGAAAGTTAAAAAACAAATCTGCGCGCAGTATTTATTTTCTTTAATTTTTTCCGATCGATTCGACAAGTTTAAAGAACCAACGGAACGCAAAAAGGTGTTTCCAGAGTTTAGGGGCCTTCCTCAGAGCTTCGGTTCTAAAGTTCAAATATTTCGAAATTGCTTGTCGGATAAATAAATAAATAAATAGGTGGCGCAACAGGCGGGTGACACCCTAGGCTTCAAGAAACTATTCGTTTGTGTGAGTTTCTATTTTTGGACGAATAGAAGGGACTTAGAATTTTATGCCGAGTCCGAACGGCTGAATTGAGAAGCTTTTTCAGGACAGTCATACTCTCGGATGTTTGTCAGGCGTTCGCGAGAGGTTTCGGATAGAACTCGAAATAAATAAAAGACAAAATCTAATTTCTCACTTTCGGACTTTTGTTTCGATACTAGCGGGATTGTTCGGATACCAACACAAAATTAGTAAAGACTTCCACATTTCAACAGCAAAGAATATAATGTCAAGTTGAATTGTAATGCCATCTAAATTATAATGTGCCGAAAAACACTTTTATTTGTACACAGAGCCACAATTCACCAACATTTTAAATTGCTTTTTTTTCATTGGTATTTTGTTAAAAAAATTTTGGTAAAAATGAAGCAAATTTTGCCTGACTGCTTTCAAAATTCCTAAATTTTCCTGACTTTCCCTGACCAAATTTTCACTCGCTGACTTTCTTTGACATTCCCCGACTTTCCAGTTGAGTGACAACTTGACGATGGTAAAAAGAAGTCATCTTACAAAATTTCATTCACCTAGGTAGATTCGTTTGGGCGCTATCGTGTTTTCAACAGACAGACAGTCAGACAGGCGGATATGGCTAAATCGATTCAGAAGTTGATCCTGATTCAGAATATATGTATGTAGTATATACTTTATGGGGTCTCTGGTGACTCCTTATTGGCATTACAAATGTGATGACAAAGTCATTTTTATACCTTCCTTTGAAAGAAGAAGACTCAAACTTTGTAAGCAACAACAAAATGCGTAACGGTTGTCAACCTCTCTGTTGCAGTGATGCCATTCTGACCGGATTTCGGTCATATCTGACCGGAATCTGTTTACTCTGACCGGAGAAAATTTTGAAATCCGGCCTAACCGTTTTTTGGCCAGAACGAAAAATGTTTTTAACCGGAAAACCCTTTTTTGACTGGAAAAATAAAATTGCCCTACTGACTATAAATAAAGATAGATTTCTATAATTTGAATATACCTAACTTTGCCATACATTACGAACATGCTCACAAGTTCAAACAGAAACCAAATTTAATGCGAATAATGGGACTACAACATCACGCATGGAATTCTGCTCCGGGAGCAGGATATTAAATTATCTTATAGGCTAATTTCTTGACGTTTTCTTTTGCTAGAATTTTGAAGAGGAAATTAAACAACGAATTTCAATTAATTAAAGTGTGAAATTCGATAAATCTCAGTTTGGAGTTTGGTGAACTACTCTTTTCAAGTGTCAGAAAATTATCCGAGAATAATATTATTTAGCCCAATTGACACACGGCCTTAGTACATAGCCTGGCCATACACGTCCTCCCATGACTTTCATTTTCATTAACGATTTGGCTATACACAAAAACCAAGCGTCATTGCAATGAAATAAAATTTGGCAGGTAAAATAATAGTGAAATTGAAAACACAAACAAATTTTATGGTTAAGCCGAAGCGGACGCCCGTTTTTGACGTCCTCACTCTATCAACGCAAATATCATGAAGATTTGTATCGAAAGCACAATGGTGCGAAAAAGAACGTGCCAGAATTATTTCTGAAAGTAGATTTTCTATGCCATATACCTTTCTCCTTTACTCACTCAAAATCTACCTGCCACGACGTTTATTGGAAGGCGTGTATGGCCATGCACTAAAAGTGTATTTCAGAACTTAAAACATGTCATATAAAATGAAAAATTAGTTTCAGTAAATTTTAAACAAACGAAATAAAAAACAAGTTCACAAACTCAAGATTCACATAAACGTTTTCTAAACATCGATAATGCAGGTGAACATAAAAATGTGTAAATTGTAAAGGTATAGGTATTTTCTCTTTTTGACCGGGTTTCAGGTCAAAAATTCTCATTTTAACTTTTGACCGGAATTTTTTACCAGATTTAGAGAATAAAAATCCGGTCATTCGGTTAGAATTTGACCGGATTAACTTTTTTTAGTGGCAACACTGCTCTGTTGTATTCAATACTTGGTGGCCTAGTGCTCATTGGTCAGTTCGCGCAATAGTTATTGTCGCTTGGATAATTGACGGCGAATCGAAGTGCAAAGAGGAATACTAAGTAAATGGAATGCCAATACATAACGTCATTGGGTTGACGCGTTTAAATGACAACTTTAACATTGCTATATACCTATTAAGTGAATGATTAAATAAAGTACAGTAAAAGTTGCCATAAGCGGACACCCATGGTACCTACCCTATTTTTCGTTCAATTATTATTAGAGCTGTCCGGTTAAGAGAAAGGAATAATGCAACTCAGAACAGCCGACATTTTGTGGTTTCGCAATAGTATAAAAAGCTTAACAACTCATGAGTACCCTACTATCCTCACATGTTATGACAGCTTCACGTAAGTTTATCGGAAATTTTCTCTGATTTGCTTATAAATTAAGACGCGTCCTCTGTATTTTTCTATTTGAATATAACTTATCAATATAGCTTATTATTAAATATCCCTTCATTTAATTAATCCGTTTGATTATACAGGAGACTTTCTATTTGAAATGAGGACGAAAAAGTGTCCGCGTCCGTTTAAGGAGAAACTTATAAGAAACTTTATAAGAACATATTTTGTAAGAGAAATTAGAAAAAAATTTTGATTCCCGAAAATGTGTCTTTTTAACGGAATTACGTACAATGATAAAAAAGTATAGTTTGAATGAAACTGTTTCACCCGTTACTGATTTTGAAAAGTTTTTTATTTTTGTTGGAGAGTTTCAAAATGACTGAGTCCTTTGTTTTTCACTAGAATTGCAAATGACGTTTGTTAAAAAAAGTATCGTACCTCAAAAACCTCAATCTTGCTTTCGAAAGCAATTTAAATGGAGGGTACTTATCACCAACTTATAAATTTGTATTTTTCTACAAAATTTGTAAACAAAATTACAAATTTGTCTTTCAAATAAATTTTGTGAAATCGAATTCGGCTATTTTTATAAAAAAGAAATTGCAAAAAATTATCTACTTTTAAATGCAAATTTGTAAGTTTGTGAAATAGGCAAAAGTAAGTACTTTTCGAACCAAACATTGCAATATTTGCATAATTTTACTAAGAAACAAATTTTGAATACAATTTTTATAAACAAAAATAAGTATTTTAAATAAAATCTTAACCATACTAAGTTTTTCTCAAAAAATAAAACTTAAAATACAATATTAAAAATGCATACTCAAATCCAGCACTATGTTAACACACCATACATATACCTTTTTCAAGAATTCTTGAGGAACCTAATATCAGCATAACAAATCCATTTCATTCAAAACAAAAAGCAACACTTAACTACGCTTATACTCATATATCTTTTTGTCAGTATGTCAGTGGTTCGTCAACGACATTATTTTTGATAATTGTAGGTACACTTAGGCTGCTCTCAGATTGAGGCAACAAGCAACTAAGCAACTAGCAACTATCAATAAACAATACGCAATTTTATTTTAACCTATTCTCAGATCATCAAAGCAACAGATTGCCTGAAACTTCTACCTATCAGGGATATTTTTCCACAACTTCAATGAATTTTTGTATGTTGAAAACAGGTCGTCCAACATAATTTCCAAAACGTAGTATGCGCAAATGTGTCAATAATCATAAATGTTGCTACTAGGAAGCAATATTTGTTGCTTTTCAACATGATTGACATTTGTAAAACGTCACTTACAAAAAAATGAAAAAAAAAATCAACCAAACTTGCAATTATCGAGAAAAAAACTTGCGGTCCATCGCACACTTTTCTGTTTAATTTGTATAACTAAAATTTAAATTAATCAGATAAAAATAAAAACATTGGCCGCAACATGTTGTTATAATCGATGAAAAAGAAAAAAATGACTAAAATGGATAATTTACTAATACATTGTTGCCACTTTGGTTTTAAATGCATATTCCAATCTTCAGTATCAACATTTTGTTTCAATGTTGCCCCCTTAGAATAGGTAACACCATCAGAGAGGTCTAATTTACAAACTACTCCTTAAACTAAAAATTTGTTAATAACTTGAATGAAATTTTAAAGCAAAAAAAAAACAACATTCTCATAACACCAATAAGATTTATATTTCCATTACGAAATTAGTACTATTGTGCTTGCGATAGATGTTACTCCATAAATGCTAATACATATTTTTCTACAAACCTGCAGCACTTGTGCAAATGAAATGGGAAAAATATGAATGCCTATCAATAAGGGATGATTTTTTGTTTTCCGTTTGGAACTGCTCCGCACCTTCCTGAAGTTTAATTCCGTACAATTTGTCTTAAAAGGTAATTCCCAATGGACAGGACCTGAGGGCTTAATAAGGACACAGCACACAGGAAAAAGGAAATGGAAAAATTCAGATAGGTAGATATTTATCCTCTGATAATAAGCATCCTTAAAATTTTATGTCATTTTACTTAAAAAGTGTATATATAGGTACACAATTATTGTATCGCGTCAATGAAGAGATTTTTTGGTTATTTTGTTAGCCCGCCAAGGGAAGGCAGCGGTACAACAAGAAACCAAAATATTTCCGCTTCTTTCTACCGACCAAACGAAATTATAGCTTCCCATCAGTTTTAATAGCTGCAGGTTATAAGGACACTGTGGGATAAATGACGTCGCCTCATCGCCCAATTTGTTTTCGTTTTCATCGTCCTTCGTTTTTTTTTTTTTTTACATTAATGTATTGGGGAGGTTTTTTTTTTTTTGAAAGTTTGTCCATTTACTCACCCTCTTATTATTCGACCTTCCATCATTCGAAAGAAGAGAAAAAAAAAAGACAGATAGCGAAGAATTAAAATTAGTGATTAATTTTTACGCCTAAAATATGCAAATAGGGATTGTAGTACTTTTCACTACCACCCCATCGTCTTGCAGCTGTCCACAGGACATGCCCATAAGGTAAGGGTATGTACGTCTATTGGGATTTCCAGAAGATATGAAAGTAATGAAACAAATACAAAATTTACTTTTTTTCCAACTTTTATTTTTCTGTTTAGCAATTTTCTATCTCGAAAGCAAATTGATTATAAAAAAAAAAATAGGTGGACGGGAGTGAGAAAAGTTGAGCTCAACGAATGTTTACACATGCCCTCTTTTGAAGTGGGCGTAGGTATACATAATGTAATTTAGGCCAATGCAGATTAACAAGAATAGTCTGATGTTCGCAGCTTGATTAGGCTTGTTTCTTGATGTCATGGAGAAGTCGAATTATCAGTCAAAAGTTTGCAAGCAAAGTTTAAGCCAGGTCAATTTTAGTAAAATTAAAATTTCTCAAATGGATTGGTAAAATACCAGTATCTTGTAGAAATTTTGTATTTCTAAATAATGCAAACAAAAGAGTTGGCGCAACCTGCTCCTATAGGATCCTAGGTCCTGGCTAGCAACCATTCGTTTTGGTGAGTTTTATTTTTGGAAGGGCTTGAATTGTGAAGCTTTTTAGGACAGACAAGAAATGAGTTTCTTTGCAAAAATTAGTGAAGTGAAATTATGCGTAATGGACCATCTTCTTTTCGAAAATTAGTTTAAACATCCTCCGGACATCGAAGGAATTGAAATCCAAGCAACTGGTCAAAGTTTCCGGGGACTAAATCTAAAACTTATTGATCAATCCAACTAGTGGAGTATTAGCAAGGTTTGCCGGAATCAGAATGCAAATTTTCCTAATTTTAAGGCTCTACAGCTGTCATAAATGTCAAGATATAGTTTTTTTTAATCTAAAAATCGTATGGAAAGAAGCACTTGCAGTTTTTCTCGAATTTTTATCCAATTTTTCGGGGCAACTTTTTTCTTTCCGTAAAATGAAAACGATGGAACGATGTCGTATCGACAATAGCAGTCTATGTCTATTGCCACAGATATGATAGAGACAGGTTTAGTGAAAACGAAACGTTTCATATATGGATACAACAGGATACAACCTCTGATTCGAGCTATTACAAAAAAAATTAGCCAAATAGGTTCAGCGAGTCTCAAGTGATCCCCAAGTCGCAGCCTACATTTCCGGATGGAGAAACTTTAAATTTAGTATATAGGTTCGTTGTGTGATCAATACTCTTAATTAAGAAGCATTTTTTTTGGTGGAAACTTATTTTCTTGAAATTATATGATACAAAACAAGTAAAAGTGTTATCATGCTTTGAAACCCTCCACTGCATACAAGTCATGCAAAATGTTAGACAATTATGGCAAATTTACACAAGGGGGCAATACTGATTTGGTACCAGAACTACTCGACCGATATAGCCCATTTTCAATACCGTACGACTGGAAAAAAGTTCTCTTAAAGAATTTCATTCGCCGAGGGCTATTCGTTTGGACGCTATAACAATTTCAACCGACAGACGAACGGACGTAGCTAAATCGATTCAGTATTTGATCCTGATGCGGCATATGCTTATGCCTATGACTCGTTCTTTACAAATATGCAATGGCAAATAATTCGAGGGTATAAACATTAACCACCCAGCCTAGAGACATAGAAGCTTCAAATTTGGCACGGAGTTTCACTAAATATTCAAGACGCTCGATAAAATTCGTCTTCTAAGGGTTCAAAAGGGGGATTCAACCTTTTTTATTTTGACTCTTGGTATATTCATTGCAGTATCCTGGCAACTAGTAGTCTAAAATGTCAGTCAAATAAATAATAAAAATAAGATAGTAATTGTGACTTGATCGGCAGAGACGGCAGAGAGCAGGCGGCATAGGACAAGATGCTACATTCATAAATCTAAGTCAATACAAAAAAAAACCCTTGAATCTGTTTTAAGGCAATACTTTTCCGAGTATTTTGAGCTATCATGCATTTTTCTCCCCCGTCTAGACGCTGAGCTACAATAAATTTAAAACAGATCTTATTTGGTCAAATGAGAAATGAGAAAAAAAAAATTTAAATCGATGGTTTCCGATTGTTGCTCGACTTTGGGGTGGTGGGCCCACAAAGCATTGCAGATACAAACATTAGGTACACTTTATAGTGTGAAATGAAACAACGCGACGTTATTGTTGCAAACAAGAGTTCATCAGGGTACGACCTCGTCGCGGTCGATAAGTAGTTCACATTCCACATACGATCCAAAAAAGCTGATGTACAGCGCTAACAGATAAATGGTTGTATCATAGTTTTTTGTTGTTTATCTTTTTCGATAAAGTTTATATCTTAAAAAGACTTACATGTCGCAGAGGATATAACTCATCTCCTCTGTGAATGTCAAGCTATTGCTCGGTACAGGAGGAAATACTTTGGAAGGTACTTCTTCGACAATTTGGAGGAGTGGCCTCGCAAACAAAATTGGAACAATTTTCAGGTTTTGCAGGGAAATTAATTGTTTGGGCGAAGTGCTTTAGGTTTGTTGACCGTTAAGGTTCCGCAGGGATGGCGATGGGCCCAATATGGTGCCTAGTCCAATGTGATGAATTCACACGCTACTCAACTTAACCTAACACCTAGCCTAAGGAAATCTTCATTGGACGAAATAAAAGATAACCTCGTGGAAAGCACATGGTCGCCGTCATCGATATTACTTGCTGCGAGTAAGCGATTCTTGGCTGAGGGTAGCTGAGGTACCCCAGAAGGGTGTAGGAAAACATTTTAATAAAGGACTACCACAGCATACATTAAAAAAAATGCTTTAAAATGATGCTAACAAAAACATTCTGTCAATATTTTCCATCTCTTGATGATGGTCTAGGCTGGGTTAGCTACATATATGTAGTGCTCCCAAAAATTTAAGACTCTCCTTTTAAAATTCCTTTGTCAATGAAATGTTTTTTTTCTATTAATTCCATTAAATTGTTTCTGGTTTGTCACTTTTAGCCCTTGAAAAAAATCAAATTTAATTTAGTTATTTGAATATAATAACAATTCAAAACAAGTAAAAGTGTTATCATCAGCTTGGCCGATGCTTTGATACCCTCCACTGCATAAAAGTCATGCAAAATGTTTGCCATGCCATATTGGTTTGGTATAGGAGGTACCAGAACTACTTGACCGACATAGCCCATTTTCAATACCAACCTGACGACGGTAAAAAGAAGTCCTCTCACAAAATTTCATTCATTCACCAGACAGACAGACGGACATGGCTAAATCGATTCAGAATGTGATCCTGATTCAGAATATATATACTTTATAGGGTCTCCGGTGAATCCTTCTTGGCGTTACAAATGTAATGACAAAGTGAATATACCTTCCTGTGGAGGGTATAAAAAATAAAATTTTCAGTTGCTTACGACAAAAAAATCATAGTTTTCTTGACGTTTTGTGGCGTTTAACGCCTTAAAATGACAGTGAAATTGCTCGCATGACATTCGTCGTACACTAATGGGATCTTCAAGATCCCAAAAAACCGCCTCTCGTGATTATAAATTAAAATTGGCGTGTTTTGAATCGTCGTAAGTGAACATGGTAGAAGAAGAAATAAAATAGTTAACAAAAATTCGAATAATTTAAGTTCAACTTATATTGATCGTAGCTTTTTTAACGCTTATTTTCTAGGATATATAGGTCCTAAGATGACCGGAAGTTTTGAGAACCACAAAAGAAAGAAATTGGACGCAAGACCACTCCAAAAATATATTTTCCGGACAAGTAGAGCCAGTCCATTTTTGATTTCCATAAAAATTAGAGAGATTGTTGCACCTAAACTCCATCTAGAACTCACAGCTATAGGGCTATTAGGCGCTGTGTAGTTGAATAAATCATAGTGGATGCATATATTCCACAAAAAAAAAAAAACACATTAGGTAGATATGTCAATAAAACCTAAGGAAGAGCCCGAATTTCGAAAGACTCCACTTACAAAAACCATAGCAATTTTGGAAAAAAGTTCTTTGCAGTGCCAAATCCAAGTTTAATTTATTTGGATCCGATGGAAAAGTGTATGTAAGGCATCCTCCAAACAAAGAATTGCAGCCAAAGTACACGCTTCAGGAGAGAAAGTAATGGTCTGCGGTGCATTCTTTTGGTTCGGTGTTGGTCCATTAGTTGTATAAGGGTCGACCGTTGATCAACACGCTTATAAAAGCATAATAGAGAAAACCCTTTTTTCATACATGCCGGTAACATATGATTTCTACCACTACAACGATCCTTTGCATACTCCCCAGAGAGTGAAGCTAAAGCTTACAGAAAAAAAATTTAATGTTTTGGATTGCCCCATGCAAAGTCCTGACCTGAATCCAATTAAAAACTTGTGGGCCGACGTCGAAAGAGCATTAAAAGCCTAAATAAACCAAGAAATGCTGAAGAGCTTTTCGAAACAATTAAGGAGGTATGGAACTATTATATACCACCATAATAAGATGCCGGATGGGCGCAGTGGCTCAGTGGTCAGTGTTCGGTTCCCGGAAAAACACAATTTACATCTTAAATATGTTTACACTGCGCCACCTCTCGTGAACATCTGACAATCATCCGAAACTGTAACTGTTTGAAAAAGGTTCTCAAATCAGCCGTTCGAACTTGGCATAAAATTGTAGGTCCTGTCGTCGCCCAAAAATAAAAACTCACAAAACAATGGTTGTGAGAAGCTAGTCATACCGTGCCTATACGTTGCGCCAAATATTTATTTATTTAGGTATAAGATGCCGGATTTTACCGTACTTACCCCATTTTTCGAAGTTATGGAAATCGAGTTGCCACAAAAACTTTAAAATTCCAGTTTCCAAAACTTCGAAAAATGGGGTAAGTACGGGGTACGGACAACAAAGTGCTCCGCGAGGAATTTATCTCCAGAAAAGTGCTCCACGACCTAAAAAGATTGGCAACCGCTGGTCTAATCAGTTCAATTCGTTTAAACCTTCATTTTGTAGTTTAAATTAAACGATAATATTCTGCCGCTTAAGCATCAGATCATTTGACACAGTGACATTTCAATTTGAAAGCTGTCGATTGTCAAAAACACAAATATTTAACGCTGTGTTGCGTGTTCTTTGAAATAACATTCCGGAAGAAGTTCCCTGAGGTGTTTCGATTTCGAGCCAAGAGTGGAACTGCTCGTTATTCGTTACTTTGCTTATTTTTGATGAGAACGACTATATACTTTGTGCGATTGCGATCGGTTTATATCGATTGCGTTCGATTTCAACCCCGTACACGAGTAGACCTAGTTTTGTATTTCATTTTATTCCACGAATTTTATAGGACGTTGGGGACATGACATGAGTTTAATTTATCTAACCAAACCATCGAAGCGTGGATTACTCCGTTCGGAGAGGTAGCTCCACACTGGCTAGATACCTACCTCTCTCCTTGTTCCTTGTACGGTTAATCTCATTCTTTTTCCTTCCTAAACACGACGTAACGCAACGTAAAAAATCAAAAAAAATATTAGCGAAGAGATTTTTGAAAATTTTTTTTTGCAGTCACTATTAAAATTGTTTGAAGAAACTTTTTGCATCAAAACATTTTTTTTTTGACCGAGGAAAAAAGTCAAAAAAGTAGACTTTTACAAAAGTTCAAAAATTTCAATGGGTACTTAATGGATTACGGAAAGTTTTGTATCATTCAAACGGAATTTAAATGACCTTTCCATTGGTGCCAAAATTTACATGAAGTAAGTTCAAATTATGAGCAGAATTAACTTTACTTTTGTGCAAATAATTGTACCAACCACTGTATATTTTGTTCCATATTTCCAGATCTGCGCAACATTAAATAAAATACTGTCTGCTCCGAGTATGTTGCGTTTATTTGCAGAAACAAGTCATTTGCAAAAGTTCACCTCTTATTTCGGTTAGCACTCTCGTAACACTCGTTGCTTTCGTGTTTCATTTTCTCCACTCCACAGCTCAACATCATATATTGTCTCAGTGTATCTCCATGATACCGATGGTGGTTTACAGTGTCCAATCCCCCTAACCAAAAACACTATTGGTGGTTATTGGAATCACTCAAAAGGTGGATGAATGTCTTCTATTCGTTTTTTTTTTTTTTTTTTTTTTTTTTTTTTTTTTTTTTCAAATTTAAAGCGATTATTTAGCCTTTTTCCTCGAGGGTGACATCGTAAATACCATCCAACAATTTTTATTTTACTATAGATAAATAATTCCTGACAACAAAGAAATTGTATTCAAAAATAACTTATCCTCGTATATACACATTTAAAAGGAAGAAAATTGTTTATTTGCTTTCTGATTGATTGAAATGTCACATTATGTTTGTGAAAAAGAAAAAAAAATTTAAATGAGGACATGTTATGGTACCCCACGAAGGACGAAACGAAAGAGAAAAATCCTTAAAACTGCCCAGGAAAAATGCTCTGCCGTTACATTTAAGATATATAAATTGCCTATCATTAATATCATAGAAACAAAAGGACTTTTTATTTTTCAGGATTTTAAGCGACCAGATTTACCCCTCCCGTAATAGTCTTAAAAAAATAAACATGGACATTTATTTTGCTCTGACAAAAAAAGACTGGCTCAATGAGATAGTCAAAACGAGTGAATAAATAAAACAAATCCACATTTATTTCTGGGTCATCATGACTGATCTTATAAATGTTGTTGTAAAAACTACGATAGTGTGTATGCATATGCACTCTCTTCCCCAAGCAATTCTAAAGCAATGGCGTATACGCATTCAAATTCAAGTGCCATTCGAATCGATATCGGTTCGCCAATACGAAAGTCGCTTTGATGCGATTGGCTTTTCGCATACAGCATTGAATGTCGAGGGATACCAATACCCCATTGATTGGGAGTCGATGGGGAAATTTGGAAAACCACCCTTTATGGTTAGGTGACTTGCGCTTTTGTCCATTGAAGCACCTATATGCTCGGCGCGGCTGTAGGTTGACTCTCCTGATGGTTGATTTATATTATTACAATATTGTGCAAGGAGTTGACTTCAGTTTTTTTTTTTTTTTTAATTGTAACCCTGTCAAGGATAATGCGATTCTTTTGCTAGTACATTTAACAATTGATAATTGTTCCGACTACTGAGCACAAGTAAGAACAGTAAAAAGCTGATAAACCAACCAACGTCACATCATAAGCAGTCCTTCCCTTCTTCGTAGGGAAATCTTTCTTATCACAGAGTAATGGTAGATATAATGTAAATAGACAAATTTAAGCAAATCAAATGAAGCCTTCTCCACACAACAATACACGACGACATTCCAAATGTTGTGTGTTTATGACTTTTGAAGAAAATTTTCTATTTCACCGATTTTTTCCGTGCGAAGGCATCTGCATGAATATGAGCCGCTGTTACCACGATGAGCCTCAGACTCAGACCCGAAATGGCTTCCTCATTTTATTTGTTGTTCCCTGGCTGTTACCCTCTAAGAAATTTATGTAGCAGCGATAAAAATAATTATACACAATTATTATGCTTCATATATTCATGTTGTTAACTGCGCTTTTTGTGCTTATTCTTTCCATTTTTAGTGCTAAGGGTTGGTTGGTCCTGGCACACACAAAGCCCCATCATCTCTTCCCACCCACACCAAATTTCCATTGAACAAAAACAAAACAAAACAACTTGTATGTCATTTTGCATTTATGTATGGTGTGTCGAGCTATATATGTGAAGAGTTTTTACTCGATTAAGAAGTTAAGGATCATCCTTTGTTCATATAGGCCGAATATGGAGAGGGATGGGAATTCTAAGATGAAGAAACCAAGTCAAAACATTAATTGTGTATGTAAGACCCGTTAAATTGTGAAATCAAGTCATATTCCCTTTTCTTTTTCGGAACAGAGCAGACAATGCATACATCTGTAAAAATTACGAAATGGAGTTGTAGGTTTACAGATAAGAGGTATCCCGTATCCCTATCCTCCACCATCAGTTGTCGTATAGAATTTACAAAATGTGGAAGCTTTTACAAGTTTTTAGAATTAGTTCATATAGACAGGGAGATTGCTAGAGAATAATAAAATTGTGAGAAAAGTAAGTATACCTACTGCCAGTATAAGATATGTTAAGGACGAACGGAGAAATTCTCATCAGTATAAGGAGGCAACGACTTCTCGTTGTATCGTTTTATTCAGTTGAAAAAGTAAGGCAATAAATTCCAACGATGACAACAAAAGAAGTGATGAACGACTTGAGAAATTATCACCTTCCTGTGATTGCAGGGTATTCACGACTTCAGTTTTTCCTGCGATATCAACTTCAGTTTTACACTTACACACATTTATATATGTATATCAGATATGCATGCTGGAAATTGTGGTTGAAAAGGGACCTCAAGCATATTATCTTGGAAATCCAATGCATGTAGGTATAGATTGGAAAAAGTCTGAGTTATGATCTGAAAGATCCGGATCAAAGGATCCGTCGCTGCAACCATTCAGAGGTTCTTATGAACATTTTAGACTTCAGCTATATGCTAATAAAGACGTATTAGTCTGATGAACAATATGCCATATGTAGTGCATTTGAAAGAGAGAGCATTTAATACCCTATCCCTCTCAATCTCATTTACAGTACACAACAGGGATGAAAAATTAGTTTTTTTCAATTGTATTTAAAACTTAGCACAGATTGAACTTAAATGGGTCCAATCGTACTTTTTTTTTGGTTAATGTGCTCCAATAGCGACATGAATTAACTGCAATGCTCGACTTAATTGTTTACAGCTTGTCAAAGACTAAATTAGTACCCCCAGTTTCACAGGGCGGGAGTTTAAACTACACTTTTAGTTTAAACTTTAGTTCTACAATTAATTCGGTTTCAAAGGTTCGGTTAAACCTTGAACAGAGTTCTTTCTGTAGTTTAAACCTCAGATCAGTCGATTGTCAAAAACACAAATATTTGACGTTGTTTTGCGTGTTATTTGAAAGAAAACAAACAAGGAACGATTCTGGAAAAGACGTATAAAAGCTGTACAAAACTGCCAAATTCTATTCGGGCGAGTTGAACTTCAAATTTAAAGTCACGTTCAGGTTCAGTTGAACTATAGTTTAAACTTCCAGTGTGAAACTGGGGGTTAGTTTTTAAAACTCAAAAATCCCAAATTTGTTCCCCCAAAAATAGATGACACAATGTTGTTGCTCTCTAACACGGCCAAGTATTAAGGCCTCATTCTAGACAATTGGGCTGGGAATCCAATATACTACAGAGGGCTCAGAAAGCCACCATGGCTACTGCTGCAAAAAAGCTATTGGTACCAAATGGGGACTTCAGCCTCGAATTACATATTACGTCATTAGACTCATACATTATGGCGTTGTCGTCTGGTGGACCGCCCTTGAAAAGGATATTCACTACACTCACCTTTGTCGTGTTCAAAGAACGACATCATTTAGGACCACTCCAACAGCGGTTATGGACATATTTCTCTGCGGAAAAAGTGCATAAACGCACTGACAGCACTCTCACGTCCCCGCTCTTCGGCCGTAGAACTTGATCGGCAACGTATTTTAAGCTCAATAAATTCACACATTGGCATCATTTTAAACTAAGGCTCCGCCATAATAGGTGGAATTTAATGCTTTAAAAGCACAATACTGTCTCTTAAGCGAAACCCGAATGTGCAGCCATTATCCATGAATGTCACTTGCATCACCATTCTAGGTATGTGCGTTCATGACAACCTATAAGTTGGAATGACCATATACACGAAGGCAACAGGAGCTGCGAAATGTCTTGGTTTTCTCAAACGGTGCAAGAAATACTTTACCTCTTCTGATCTACCTGATATATAAAGCGCTCATTTGCCCATAACTTCAGTATAATTCTCATATCTGGGTCTGGTGCGCCTCCAACAATATTGCACCTACTGGCTAGGATGCAAAATCGTGCGTTGGAACTAATCGGAGACCCGAATATCGCGAATTCTATTAATTCGCTTGAACATCACAAACACGTTACATGTCTCACACTGTTTATCTCTTTTTTAAAAAACAGTGCTCAAAGGAAATTGCCAGCTGCATTCCTGCCTTTAAGCAATTTAATCGTAATAATGTACTAGCCTTGCTAGGAATGCCTATTAGTTTACCAGGCAACCAAGGTGCATCCGAATCATATATTTCTCTATCCTATTTTTCTTAGTACACGCGTCATGTACAATGTACATCACACTTTACTGTATAAGAGTATAGCCATAACCACTTCAGCGCGTGTCGCATATAAAAAGAAACTTCAACATCCTATCGCCCTTATTGTGTGAACTCCTAAAACCCTTCGTAAATAACCTGATCGGACCCTATCAATGTGTTTTTTTTTTGCACTTCTTAGACAGATCCTGGAAATACACCCAAGAATTCCAAATCGATACTCAGAATCTTTTCACCGATTTTTTAGCCGGCTATGTCATGCCAGCGCAGTAGCGCAGTGGATAGTGCGCTGGACTACTGTGCGAGGGGTCCTGCCAGGTTAGATCCCCGGAAAAAAAAAAATTACATCTTAAGGTTTTCTTTACTGCGCCACCTCTCGCGAACGTCTGACAAACATCCGAGAGTATGACTGTCCTGAAAAAGCTTCTCAATTTTACCGTTTTCCAGAAAAAGCCAATTTTCAAAACTGTCGTTGCTGGACTTTTTAGTGAAAAACTGGGTATGCAGTCGTGTTAAACAATATGCCTACATAATTAAAAATAGATGCAAAGTTTGAAACAAATCCGTCCAAGCGTTTAGATTCCCCAGGGGTGGGACAGACAGACATGCGGACGGACAGAATTGCGAGACCCACGTTTTTGAGTTCCCCTATCATCGTAATATCAGAATTGATCAAAATCTCGAGTTCGAAATGTTGTACGAAAACAATATCGAGAAAATTAAAAATGTACAAGACGAGATGTTTTGCATCTTGGTCGCATTTTACAATAATTTGGAACAGTAATTGTAGTTAGAGTGTTCATGATTACTTCACATTTTAGAGATGTCAATGTTACAAAAAATCTCTTCACGTTATACTGAGGTCACGTTAACCGGTGTTCACGCTAACGAGAGTCTACTGTAAGACCTTAATAATAATCAGAGACCTTCTTAAAGAATCTAACATGACAAGACGTCCTATCTAATATCGCTAGATAAGCGTTGTCAAATTTAGAGCCCGAGACAACTCACTTAACCTTACAGCATATAGAGACGAGCAGTTCGACTAACAATGATGGGAGATTTTCAGAGAGTCTTCACAAAATTATTCCCCGAAATAAGACTTATAAGCGTCCTGCAAGACAGACAAACCATGCACATCACATATCAATCAATACTCACTTACTACAGTCCGGGGTAGACCTTGGGCCACAATCAATACGCCTCTCGAATTATCTCGATCTTTGACTAACTACTGCCAGTGGCGCACTCCAAGTTGTTTGAAGTCCCCTAGGGCGAGGTCTTCCTCTACTGTGTTGTCACTCTGGGTTCGAGTCAAAGACTGCGCTAGTGTCCATTCGCCCTACATGTCCTAGTCATCTTAGACGACTCATGCACAATCTATTGACTAATTAGTTAGTTAGTTTAAAGTGGCTCTCGGTTAGAGAAACACTTAGGCCGTTAGTCGGCCCATTGTGCATACCACTGGGATTTGCAGAGTTATTCCTTTATACGAACTACTGCTACTCATACAAATCATTTGCCGGTTACAAAGCTAAGAATGTTAGCGGCGGAGCTGGTATAACCTAGATCACTAAGATCATTAAGAAAATTGTTTCCTAAATGGATCTTTCTTAAATCGGCCACGGCATGGCAACTGCAAAGAAAGTGGAGGACTCATACTCTTCTTCATCGCAAGATACGCGGCAATCTTCCACCGCCTTAGATCTTATTTCGTTGGTCATTAGGGATTTGTCTGGCAGCTTGGCTATTGTATATGACGATATTCCTCTGTGACACCGACTTAATCGACAGCCACGCTTTAGCTTGACGAATATCTGTAATTTCGGCTTGGAAGATACTGCAGTGTTTCGAAAGACAGAAGAGGCTCAAATTCAGTTCTTCTGAAAAGACCCCGACTCCCTCCAGTGTCTTGGAACCGTCTGTGAATATTGACAGTGATTTGTGGTGTAGGACATTTTGTGAATCCCATTGGTTCCTGTCCCGTATTTCATGGGTCGAGCCTTTTTCGAAGTTGATTTTTGTAGGCAGGTAATCGGTAGTAAAGGGCAAAGGGGATCGTCTGTGGAACGATGCTGGCGTGTCCAGTTCCTTTCCCTTAATCTTACTGCCGCGTTTTTGGTCTATTCTATACTGACGAGTGACGATGTCTAGTGGAAGTAAGTTGAGCATGGTTTATAGGGCAGCGGTTGGAGATGTCCTCAATGCGCCCGTGATGCACAAGTATGACAAGCGCTGAGTCTTCTCTAAGACCTTTAGATTGGAACTTTTGTTCATGGCCGGCCAGCACACAACGATGCCGTATAGAATAATCGATCTTATAACCGCACTATAAAGCCAATGCATTATATTGAGTTGAAGGCCCATCTAGGGCGGACAGTTCTTTCACAGGAGTATAGAGGCACTAGCGCGTTCGGCAATACTTTCTCTAAATAAAGGCTTCCTGTCCCACCTCAGTCCCAAATATTTAGCGCTGCTAACGAACTCGAGTGGAGTACCATTGAGCTTGGGGGGAGTGACAAAGGGTAGCTTAACCTTCCTGGTGAATAAGACTAACTCCGTTTTCGTCGGGTCGACGCTAAGACCACAACTATCTGTAGACTATAGTTTACGCAAAACGAGTTGCAGGATGTCGGAAAGTGTTTGAGGATACTTAACCAAGTGAGTAAGGCGAAGTCGTCCTCGCACCCGGAGTGCATGTCGCTGTACAACTTCGTTGCTGAATCTCCTCCTCCAAAGCCCATCAACGCAAATGAGACTAAAAATGTTTTCGAAAAATCTTTCTCTCGAGCCTGTCGAGGATATCTTCATCCGTTTTAGATAGAACTCAAGCTTCAGCGGCATACACTAGGACTGGGATGATCAACGTCTTTTACAGAATCTCCTTTGTCATTCGGGGTAGGGCTCTACTACTCAACCCAAAAAAACAGGGATTTGCAAATTTTTTTTCTTCGTTTAATATCTGTTGATATGTTATTTTGTCAGAATTTATTGCAGAACCGAGCCAGACAAAGTCCCGTCTTGTTGACAGCACTTACTTGATTTTATCCTCGTTAACAGCTAAACCCATTTAAAGCTAACCTTTTAAAAAATACAAACTCATATGTTGTTTGCGTTCACATCTGATGAACCAAGTTTACATACATAAATTGGATATGAGTGTTTAATTTGTTATTAGAAAACTTTTAAAGAAAAATGATTATGGACACATTCGGTAAAAACATTAAAGCTACATTTAAACGACATCATTAAAAATGCAGTTATATTTTCAAGACACACAAAACTGTGAAACCTTGTGAAAATGTATGTTCATTAACGCACTAATTAGAAATATGAAATTATTAATCCTTTGGGAGTTTATTTATTAAAATATGATACACCATTCCGAAAACCATCCATAACAGCTACCATAATGACAATAATTTTTGAAAACAGCTTTACTACATTAAGAGTGACTCGCAAATTACACCTGAAATGCAATATTCCCCCTTTTGGCACACGAGGAGGACCGAGCACCGAGGACCCAAAGATTTCGGATTTTACCAATCTGTTTTAACAACGCAAATAATTTCCTATACGACAGAAACGTGTTAATGTGATATTTTAGTGTGCGAATAATATTGTGGATGTTAATATAAAACCCGACTATAAAATAATTTAACACAAACCCGAGAGTCCTTTTTTCCTCCATCAAACTCCCACCATAAAGAAGTGGAGTAGAGTAACCCTTTTTTGCATACAATATGTGCGGATGGATGAAATAGGGCGTCGTATCACAACAAACGACCTATAAATATTGAAGAATGAAGGACAATTCGCAACAGTTTTGTTTATGATCCCACAAAACACTCCACAAAACAGTACGCTCTATACTCACACCTACCTATATTTTAATGGCGGAGCATCGTATGTATATGCAGGGATAATAAATTGACATTATACTAATGCTTCTACTGTTGTAACTAAACGCTACATACAAAATAAATTGCTAATATTTTATTATTACACCCTGATCGGGACAATAACGATGGTTGGTATACGATGGTTATGGTAATGTTGTGTTTTCGAGTGAAGTGAAGGTGGTTGGGGTGTGTTGGGGAAAAACTGAAAAGGTACTTAATGTGATATTAATGAACTACAAGAATTTTCATTAAAAGATTGTTTGTCTTTTAAAATGACCTGTAAATTATACAATAGTTGCTATTTGCACTGGCAACGGTGACAGCTTAGATTGCCTCATTTTGAGAGTGCTTTGTTAAATTTATTATTTTTATGGTGTTATATCTTGCCATAGAGAGATGAGCATATTTGCACGTACATACGACAAAGACTTTGAATGACAACAACAACAATAGCAACAAAAATAAAAAGCTAGGTAAGTACTGAAATGGTATTGTAGTCGTAGGTGTTTCTTGCAATTGTTTTCATTAATGGTCAGTCCAGTTTTAATTATTATTGCACTTTGTAAGTAGTTTTAAAGTTAATAGGTGTTGAGAAGTGGGATAATAATAGCCCCTGCAACCCAAGGATTAAGCAGGATTCAACAGATTAATAGGGGGTAACTGCAACTGCCATAAGAATGAGGATAATTCGATGGTATGTCATGCAATGGGTTCTGATTCATGTATTGGATGCGTCCATCACGTAATACAGCGAGTAGAAAAAGGACCAACAAACTCAAAGTTGGAAAGACCCTTAGGTCTTCAAAGTTCGACAAGACAGGAGTCGCTATATACTCCTATGAAACCCGGAATAATTGTTTAGATTTTTTTTGGCACAGCGTGAATTTCGGTGCAGAGAATTTTGGTGAAAGACTGTAAAACTGAGACTGGGAAACATGTGGATCCAACAGAATGGAGCAACGACGCATACTGGACGAGCCACAACCATAAAACTCTGAGGGCTGCATTTCCGGGTCGATTAATCTCTCGTTTTGGCGATTTGGACTGGCCTGCAAAATCACTTGATTTAATCGTTCCAGACTTTTTTTTTTGAGGTTGTTTTGAAGTCACAACTCACAAGTCTATGTCAACAAGCCTCAGACTATTGATGCAAGGAGAATATCCATCAAGAATGCGAGGACCTATCGCCGGAAGTTCTAGCAGATGGATATGCCATAAATAGGGCCCGAATGGCCATCAACTCTAGCGGGGGCGGCTGCTACTTAGCCGATATCATTTTCTCGACTTTATGGAAAAAAAATTTAAGAAAACAAATAAACATAATCCAAAAACAGAACCAACATTTTTCGATCATAAAAAAAGTACAGACAAAGAACATCGGATGACAACTAGTATAGAGTAAATCATTTCAAGTAAAAGGGGCATGCAGTGTTCTCACTTGGGATCTCGAAAATGTGGTATATTGCATGTAAAAACAGATTAAATATATTAGTGGTAGATTTAAGTGTTACCTAAATCGCATATTAAAAAAATACATAAGTAATTAAATCACAGTCATAGAAAATCACTGGCCGAATGCGTATTCCTAGATGATTTGCACTTTATTTAAAAATACATAATATTGAAAGACACAAACAGTGATTTTTGTATTTTTCCAAGCTAGAGTAGGTATATCCCTCTTGAAGTTTTTGAAATGAGTGCGACATTAAGAAATAAACTCCACCTCACGTTAAGGCATTTTCAAACCAATGCGAAACGCAAAAGCGGGAGCCGGAGCGGGAAATAAATAGAGGGCGGGCCATCTAGTGTTTTCTTTTTAAATCATATAGGTTATTGTGACACTGACAGCTGTTTTCCACTCAAAATCTTGACAGAAAGTCAGTATCATACCTCCGCGGAACGAAATGAGTCGCTTTACTCTTGAACAACGTGGGGAAATATTGAAAACTTTATTCCAAAGTGAGTGCCGTGTAGCCCAAACAGTGTATTTTTTGAAAAGAAGTTTTGGCCGAAATGATACCCACCGCGCCTGCTGTACGCAAGTTTGTGCAAAAAGTTCGTGAGACTGGTATGCTAGTGGACAACACTCATAGTCCCCGTCGTCGTACAATGCGCACAAACAGTTTGGCACGGATTGTGGAGTGGTGGCATCATTGGACCATGGATGGACATGGATTTGGACGACCTCTGGTTCATGCAGGATGGCGCGCCATCCTACACAGCCCATGCCACAATCGATCATTTGCGCACCAAATTCCCAAATCGTGTTATCAGCCGTCTTGGCGATGTAAATTGGGCGCTTCGGCTGCGATTTGACCTCTTTGGATTTTTTTTTTTGTGGGGAACCGTGAAGGACCAATGTTATGCCAACAATCGGTAAGCTACAGCCCGAAACCATAAACAAGCTCTTGGAAAATTAGAGTGACAGAATGCGCTACTGCGAAGCCAGTCGAGGCAGCCACTTGAACGACGACGTTGTGTTCCATAATTAATGGGAAGTTTGATCTTACTAATAAAGCCATAATAAATGTAAAAATGTAATTTTGTTCATGTTATTGCATTTTTACCAACGACCAAAGCGACGTTAAGCATTTTATTCGATAAAACATGTATCGCCTGTGATTCTCAGATGAACTCGCCGGGCAACTGCGAATGGAATCTTCTTTATGGGAACTCAGAGCGAATGAAAAGCGAATTGTATGTTTTCTAGAATGAGAAGCTGAGGGGAAAAAGTTTATGACGACAACAAATAGCTTTAAAAAATCCATTTAAATTTTAATTTTCTTATAGAGTTATGAACGTATAGAATGGAACGTACAGAATAGCTATTTACCAGTAGAATGATAAAAAGTGGCAGAATTTGTGGGTGCAGTGGTAGAAATGGTAGATTGGAAAAATATTCAGAAATTGTGGTAGAAGTGACAGCACTGGGCATAACGCATAAGACGCTAAAAATGATTATTAATGTCGCGTAATTTGTATATTCACACCACCAATGTTTTTCCAAGTGCTTTATTAACGGTCTGTCTGTATGCATTTTCTCATAGAAAAACACTCTGCTCACTTTGCGATTTTGACGATACCAAAATATTCTTTTCCGTGAATAATTCCGGCGGATTCGACGATAGGGGTGATTATCTTTTTTTCCGTTGGCATCACTGTCCTATTAAATGGCGCAAATTTAAAATTTTGCGTGAATTATGGGACACCCTTTAGAAACCCACAGGGTCTCAAAGGCTTTGTGGCTTAAGTTCGATCGGAAAAAATCTGTAGAAATATTAAAACTCAGCAGTTCAAAGTTACGAATGGCAATAGGGATACACTCTGGGCACTTTATTCTTAGGAAGCATGCTACGAGAGTAACCTTAACTCAAACAAAATTGAAACCATTTTTAAGTTCTGTATAGGGAAATTAAATGTTTGGCGAAGTGGTTTAGGTTTTTACCGTTAAGGTTTCCTAAGGATGGCGACGGGTCCAATGTGATGTCTAGTCTTCTGTGATGAAATCACACTATTTTTGTGACTGTAACTGTCTAATCAGAATACTGAATACGTAATCGTCATTTAGGTATAGGCTGTCCAAACTCAAGTGAACATTTCATGAGTTGCTACAATGAATTGATGACATTCGACGACAGTTAAAAATGTATCAAAAATAACGTAATTCAGTTTTTCAAACAACTAAATATTTCAAATATTTGCTTTTTTAAATGATCAAGAAAGCCCTAAGAGAAATATATCCCCTTAAGGAAATTGCAAATGAGCAGCTTGGGTAATTTCAACTGATTCTATGCAGCCTATAAATTCTACCTTGAAGCGGTGGATATATCTGTCAGCTCACATGACATCTAATTGAACTCATTACTAAATCAACACTTCCCTTATCTAATCAAATCCGGCCCAATAGAGAAAACGAAACACATGTATACTGTGCTTCGTTGCAACTTCCAAGATTATACCGTATTTAAAGCTTGCCCTTTCTATTGTATGGGACTTATCTTTTGTAGTCGAGATCGAGAGGGCAACTCTACTACTTTGAAGTTGCCTATAGTAATTATAATTACCAATACCAAATGTATTGATAGGACAGGTTAGGATCCCAACTCTTTTTCGATATCAAATTTAGAGATTTACGACAGTGTTTGATCAATTTAGATACTAGCTGTTAATTCGAGTGCTTTTATGGTTACCTGACTTTCGGCATCGATAACGATACCTTATTTTGATAGCGATCTCACCTTCAGCGGTTTCATAAATTGCCAAAGCTTTTGCGTGAAAAACATTTTACTCGATTGGTAGTATTAAAAAGCAGTTTTTTTAGAGAAATGAAATTAGAAAATCCCGCTCTTACACTATCACCTCTCTTAGACCCATCTGTGTATATATCTAGTGCTTTATTTTATCTACGAGAATATTCCTTCATCTGACATGTTTTAAATTATTCACTGCAAAAATGTCAAGGCTACACTACACATGACAGATTTCCTGACAAAATCAATGAAGTGTGAATACAAATTTGTTAAAAAAACAACGACATAGATACAGATACTAGTATGTGGTCTTGTGGTCCATATATCTTATCAAACTAGCATTAAGAAAGGGCCCATTTGACAACTTGTCCATATACTAGTTTGATGATGGCGAGAAGAAGACAGTTCAAAGCTCAACTAAATAATTCCTCATTATAACCCACGTGACACCCATTCATCCGAATAGTTAGGAGAAGCCAATCCTAGATTCCTATTGCGCCAACTATTTCTTTAAATTTCACTCTGATGAGGTTATGTCGTCTTTGGTTGAAGAAGTTTGGGCGCAATTATATTTCGTGATTATTTGGCTATTGATCGAGTTTGAACCAATAGAACCAACTGTTTTCATCAGTTGTTTTTGAACAATGCCGATGGTTCTTAAATCAAGCAAACACGTATAATCATACCACTGGTGAAGTAGAACATGTCATGCTTCCCTTAATAACCGCACCACTAAAAATATAACCAACAAATCATTAAAATGAACGAACAAAAAAAAAACCACGTTGGTTGACCTTACCTCAATTACTTCATATCTGGTTTCGGTTTCGGGTGCAGTTGTAGGTTTTGCACACTTTACGGGCCTTTCTAATCTGGATTACTGTTAGAAGGTAAGTAGCTTAATGGACAGGCAACAAGGCTGCGTTCTTATCAATTAAATCTTCCCATTAAATAAAGACAAATCACAAATGTCATGCAAATTACATATGGGCGCAACTACTATTTTACTTTATATTCAATTTAATTAAATCTATTATGTCAACTGCTTTTGACATTGGACAACACAAAAGCTCGTGTTGAAACCTAGATAACTACTTTTGCCCCGCCTCCATGTGCACGCATCTACTTCAAGGATATGATTTGACTTTTGTGTCGGTAATTGTAAAACTTCACCCAGCTTTTTATGTGCTTTATTTATTTTTCTACTACGAGAAAAGATAAATATCTGACGACATGCAAACATGGCAAGCAACAAGGAAGAGCACACGCAATTATTACAAAAAAACAAATACAACAACCTTATATTTTTGCAAAAACAAAACACACTTTCAACAAGAATATACATGCTGAAAAGACATTTGTTTTGTGAAGATAATATAATGACTTGTAAAGTAAAGCAAGGACATTAAAAAAAAAACAAAAAAAAAAAAAACGAAAATCTACTTTCTCTAATTGAAAGGAAGCGTTGCACCCTCTTGCCCATACAACACGAACAAAAAACCCACATTGAATAAGTGAACGAAACAAAATAAAATACATATATATATAAACAGTGAAGATGAATTACGATATCCTTTTAATAAAATTATTTTCCACTAAATATGGTCGCTTGACATCGTCGATGATACGGCCCCATGCCGAAAAAGACGTGAGCCAAATTTAAAAAAATAAATCATCGACCCCGGGCTCATTTCCATAGAGGAAGAGGCAAGAAAAAAAAAAAACTGAAACCAAAGTAAACTCGAATGTCAGTGTCCTTAACGGAACACGTAATAAATCACCGTTCAACAAGGACTGTCCTATAAGTCCTACACCCCCTGCCTCCCTGCCTTATTAGTAACTTATCAAATCGTGTAAATGTCAGCAAGGAGTTCTGCTTTTTTAAGCGTACAATCATTATTCTGAAGATTTGAAATTGATTCGACAGACAATTCTATTTTTGACACAGATATAGATTTAAAAAATTAACGCTTTAGAAGAATATATATTATTTTATATTTATTCTTGGAATACTCAAGAACTATATCTTTTCTTTTCTTTCGTTTTCAAAAATGCCATTTTCAACCCATACCCACCCTACTAGATGTGGAGAAATAATTTGGAGCAGCTTTTTTTATCTGTCTTAATGCGTGCTCATTTAACTCCAATTGGAATTTCACTTAGCGCCGTCATAGACAGTGAATAGAATGTCACCGCGCTGTATGCGAGAAGATCTACGCGACTGTCACGATTTCTCATTAGATAAAAAAATAAAATAAATTTAACGCTTCTTGTTTAGTCCTCTTTCTGCACATTTTTTTTTTTAAATTAAGAGAAATTAAGGAGAAAAAAAAAATTCAGACTGCAAATCGTGACTTCATTTGTTCCATCTTCCATCCATCCAACAACTGAAGCATGGGTGAGAGTAAACGCATAGGCGAGATATAGAGGACAAGGAGTGACTTGTGTAATCAGCTCATTGGGAAAAGAAAAATGTGATATAAGATAGAAAAGGGCGACGGCAATTCCTAATTGAAAACTATTAAATTTTTCTTCCCTGTCATTGCGTCCTTAATCAGGCATCCTTTTATCCCTTAATGTTAGTGCAGGGAAAAATGCCCGATGCATATACTTCGCTGGCATAATTAATTGAATGCAATTATTTATGGTATTAAGAAGACCCCATTACAATAGATACTTTTCATTTCAAAAGGAATATAAATTAGTTTTCAAGACGTTTTTCTGAGTAGGTTTTTTTTGCTTTGTTCTTTGGAGCTTTAAAAGTTTAAATTGTTTGGATTTTTTTTTAACAATATGCATTCAGCAGGCATAGTTACAATAAGTTTAGAGGTTCTAAATTCTGCCTGAACCTTTGAAAAGTTGTGTTGAAAAATTGAGTTGAAAAATGCAACAATTAAAAGCTAACAAAATAGGGTCAAGTTTATGCAGAAAACTCTTGTTTTTGTAATTTCCTTGCACTTCTTCTATGCCAAATTTCAGGTTTTCTTTCCAAAATAAATCAAAAGTAGCCGCATCAAGAACACACCAGGCCTAGTTTCCAAAAAGAATTCGTTTATGTGAGTTTTTATTTGCGGACAAACGGAAGAAACCTACTACCAGCCACGATTCTTACTAGCGGACTGTCAGAGGCTACCAGCGGGGGGTTAGACTTCTCCGGTCACCCCTTCGCCTTCCCCGAAGACCCAGCCGCCCCATGGAGGAGCTGACTACATCAATAGACCTCATATCGACAATTCGTAGACCCCGTCAGAGGCAATAGAAGTTAGGTTAGACTGTCACTAATCGCCTTTTCACCGAAGACAAACCGCGACCTCTCTTTTCGGTACCAAGGAGTAAAACAGAGTGCTCCAATCAAGCTTTTCTGCTCAGCACCAGTCTCTGTCATATGGACTGATTGTCAAAATGGAAATAAACGGGATTCAGACTACTACGGTTACCTCCCATCCTTTTTCCAATCGACAATCCATCCATTGACTTTTGGTCAAGCAGCAAAGCGGACTGGACCCACTTCTGCCACGCACCTGTCTCCCTCATTAGATGGTCTGTCAGAGCACAGAGGCAATAGGCAGAGAGCAGACTGTTCAGTCTTCCTTCGCCTTACCCGAAGACTAAGCCGGGAAGTGCAAACTTAGATAAGATTTGACTGTCTCAGTCACCAACAAAACCTCTTAACCACTCTTAACGAGGTGAGACACTCAAATTAGCACGTAGCAATAGAGTTCCCACTGTAGTTTTTTCTGGCCACTTCCCCCTCTTGTGGTATTACAATGAACCTAATAATATGCTCTAAGTGTGTCCCCTTTAGGACAGCCACCTTACCTAACCTAACCTACATTTTAATGTTGTAACCGGATGGCTAAATTGAGACGCATTCTCAAGAGATTTTTATTTTTATATATATTTTTTGTTTTAACCTCTAACTCGCTATAGCATACGTCGCGTCGACCTATACGATCTATTGGGCTTGAAATGTCAGAATTTGTAGCTTATCTATGCATTCAGCAGCGGATTTTCTTAATTCCTTGGTACTAACTACTTCCCTGAAATGATTTCCTTATGATACCGCAAATGGCCGTGCATTCACAAATGATATGCTCAGCTGTTTCATCTTCCTCAAGACATAGTCGGCACTCTGGCGAGTCGATTAAATGCTTTTTCTTTAGGTGATATCGCAAACCGTGGTGACCTGTTAGGTAACCTACTTCATTTTTGATATCGTGCCTGCATAGATTAAGTACATATATTTTTTGCATCATTTTTAAAAGGCTGAATAACTTGTTTGGGCTGTCTAATAGGGCCCATACACGACACAGACTCGTCGCTGCAGACCTTAAGTCTGTGCAAACATGCCTTCGCCACACACGGTGCAGACAATCTGCACAGACATTAGTTTGTATCGTTTCGTCGTGGTCGTCGGGTCGGAAAAATGGCGAATACTGCCTGCCGACTTCCTCAAATTTTGCCGAATGGATGAATGAAATTTAATGAAGCTGCTACAAAAAATATGTCCATTAATAAATAAACAAAAAACCTTAACGAGGGAACAGATTTCTTCAAGCGAGAGGCTTTCAATTATGTTTACGCCGTGAATTTTCTCGCTCGTCTGTGCAAAATTCACCATACACGACACAGACATGTCGTTGCAGACCAAGAAAAATTCAAAAAATTTTGAATTCACGCAGACGGTCGCTGCAAACAGTCGACATGGATACACACGACACAGACGATCTGCGCAAACATTTGCACAACAACAAAATATATTGGTCTGCAGCGACGTGTCTGTGTCGTGTATGGGCCCTATAAGACCAGGAATTTTCTCCCAATGTGAGATACACTCGTTGTATTCTGATCTCTTTATAGCCGAATTTATAGCTGATTTGTAGATTGCACAGAATGGTTTCGATCGATCCTATAAAGAGGATTTCTGTGTCTTTTCTAGCTAGTTTATCAGCATTTTCATTTCCTTCAATTCCCTCATGGCTGGAAACACACCATAATCTAGTTTTGTTTCTGGTACTCTCAAAGACTACAACATTCTTGAAATGTTCAGTTCGATGGGAGTGGCGTTTGGACATATGTATGTATTACAAAAGAACACTTTTTGCTGTGGCAAATTTCAAGTCACTGGCAATTTGGGGAAAATAAGTAGACATAAACAGACAAGACATTCCATTGGTCGGTTTTCTATCGCCCACTGTTCCCAAACCAAAACAAACATGCTAGAGAGTTAAAGTTTTTTGTTTTAAATTAAAGTTAATTTAATTCTTGTAATCTGACTAGAAGATAGATTTAATACTGAATGTTTAAGTACATATTAACAAAAAATAACTAACCAAAAACTGGCCAAAATGTGGGGTCCTAATTTTGCGCCACTTGAATAGAACACTTTAACGAAAATCGGGATATTTTTGATTATAAAAAATTCGAATAGTGTGTTGAGCCACCTTTAGGCGGATAATGCTTGTGCAACGCGTTGAAATAATGTACTGCACATTATCTGTTCAACCCGTTGCTCAACTTCTTAAATTTTTTGTTGACTCGAGTTGTGTTTGGTGGGACGAAATTTGTGTGCCTCTGCTGGTTGAGCCATTCGAATCAATCATCGAAACCCATTCGGGTACAGTTTTTGAAAAATGACTATGAATTCATAGGCGCTAATCCTACTGCGATTGATTATACCCGGTACCACACTGTGGTGATGATGCCCTTGATGATCGTCGCTTGAATCACATTCTTCATCAGTTTCTTGACAGACAACCGCGTACCGTTGCACAATTTTGGATGTTTCAGATTCCGGTGGAGTTCCATCGGGTAGTTGGTCGCTTCATCCTCGTCGGTCACGCTGTCAACGGATTTGTACGAATGTAGTTCTCCAGCGATTTGACTTTGAATAATGAAATTCAAGCTATCGACGTCCTTATTCTTTGCTGCTAGTAAAGCTTCACTAATCCAATCGAAATTTTTGTAATTTTGTGCAATGCCGGGGAACACTTTGGTGATGAGTTCCTCCTTCAACGAAGTGAACTCGCAAAAATTTGCCGTGAACGATATCAATCCAGTCGAAACATCAACGCGAATTTGGCCATTGCCAAGCGTCAGCAGTTGTCTCGAGAATACAGCAGCAGATGGGTCGTTCTGACATGCCGCCACAAAGACGACGATTTGTTGATTTCGGGATGACGGGAAGCGTTTGACGAAAATCTCCGGAGAGCAATATCATAGCCCCACCAAATCGTCTCGAATCACCTCGTAAATCCTTCATCGTTCGGTCAATTGCCTCCGAAGCTCGTTTATGCGCCATCGTGCATTCATCCTAAATGATGATTTTGCATTCTCGCATCAATTATTTCGCTGCCGCCGAATTCTTGGTCATTGTGCACGTTGGCTTGTCAACCGTGAGAAGATTCAACGGCAGCTTCAAAGCGGAATGTGCAATTCGACCGCATTCCAACAATGAGGCAGCAATGCCAGATGATGCAACAGCCAACGCATTTTGAGATCTTGACCAAATTGTTGTCAGAATCAAAGAAAATGCCAAAATTTCGTTGAAACAAATTCAAATTTGAGTAACTATCAGCTACCAAGTGTGTTCAAAGCGTTGCCCAACAATTGATGCTTGGTTAAATGTACGAGGGTATCAACCCGTCCATGAACTCTTTAGCAATCACAACGAAAACGCAGTTGATCAACTCGAGGAACTTTTTTTTTTTTGCCATAATCAGACATGTTGATCAACTAAGGCCCGAAACTTCAAATGAAATCGTTAAAGACGCTATACCAGAAGAAGAACTGAAACAAATAAATTGTACAAAGAAAATTGTTTGAATACAAAATTGGTAAACCATAAGGGATGGACGACGGTAGTGTCACTGCGCCCATTTTATTTTTTTCAATTATTACGCAGCTATCCCTCTACTAAATGACAATAAAGTCATCAACCATAAAGCGACCGACATCAGTAGACAGCAGGTAATTCCTAATTGATCATCCACAAGTTAGTAATAAATAGCGGAAAACGTATATATGACGGTAATTAGTCAGGCTGTGTTGGAATAAAACCAAAAGGGCCAAGCCTAACAAAAAACACACACACAAAATATGAGTAACAACAATTCATGTCCTTCTTTTTATTGCAATTAATTGATTAATCAACTGCGCGACTAATGAACAAATGAATAAATTACTGACAAAAGGACGTGTACATGACCCCCAATGATGAGCCTATAGATAGCTTGACGCCTACCCTACGGCAACAACTCCACCCATCATTATTACCCATGGGATGACATAGAATACTCAAAATCAAGGTGTGTATGCCACACTGAAACTTTGACTTTTAATTAGTTTGTTGTGCAGGTCCTTACTGTTTATGTGTGTTATGAGAGATGCCATTAATTAATTGACTCCATGCATATCAACATATGACATGGGCGAGGCTGTCGCACCAATGACACCACTATTGAGTGGCAAGTATTCCGCACCTCACACTCTCATCACAGCACAAAGAGTAAATAAATCAAATTCGAAACGGAAAACCGCAAATATCCTTTTTTTCCTCCACAATTGAAGTGGATTTGCACAAGGGGGCGAACCATAAATCAGAGAGATGCGTATTTTTGGCAACCCTCATAAATCACTGATTGCATTCATAAACATATTATGTCATATTATATCATCTACCATCCCTTATGTTCGGTTTCGACAGAATTATAAGAAATGTCCTTATGTGTGTTGCCGAGCCTCTGCTTATTGGATCATCTGCCACTTGGCCTTTTTTTTCTTCTTCTTCTTACCAATATCATTGAGAAAAATAATCATTTCCTTTGCTGTTCGGAAGACGTGGTGTATACTGCTTGAGAGTGATATATGTGCGTATAGTACTCAAGGAATGTCTGTGCGGTGTATACTCCGATGTGGATTTGTCATCCTTTTGCATAAATCATAGGTAATCCTCCAAGATGTTTGCGTTGAAAGTGTGTCCAAAGTATATTAGACTGCGAGGCATGCACGGAATGTCGATTATTATTGTTTTCTTCAAATCAAAATTGCGAAATTCCTCAGGCAAAAGAGCGAACGTTAAAGGACAAAGAGGAAGACCGTCCGGTTGTCTCTGACGAACCCTTTGTTATTCAACAGGTCAGGTTGACAGAGCATTTACTCACGCCCCCGGTATCATTGACTACCGATTAACATCGTGTTCAACCCCTTTTCTATTTCGGAAAACTGTCCCAGACGACCTTTTGCAGCAGCTGACCCTTCTCATTTGTAAACTATTAGCACAAAAACATTCCACAAGGACAGCCCAAGAAGACCCAAACATATTGAACATGCCAACAGGATGGTGAGAGACAAATCTTAAGGACAATGGTCAATTCAATTACATAAATCATTGAGAAAAGTCTTGCGTGTTCTTTTTATTCCACGCATGCTGACAACAGTGCGTTACGGATCGTTTTATTTTTTTTATTGCTTCTGAAGAATGTAATTTAATAGAGAATCTATTTTCTCAGAAAAAGAAGGGTTGCCAACTCAGGCACTGGTTATGTGAAACTAAATTGGACAGGGGGTGACAGGTAACAACTGAGACGTTTGAATACGGATACACAACTGTTGATTTACATTTTTGAAAAAACGTTAGAAAATTATCAATTACCATAAAAAAGGATTCTAGGGAATGCATTACCATACACGGAACAATAAGTACAGGCACAGAAATATAAATATTGGCAATAGTTCGTTATTTATGGTGCTCGAGTTCGAGAGTTGGTTGTTTGGTTGGGGTCCATTGTGATACCACGATAAGCGGATCATTGGAGAAAAATTGTCTCTACCTATTCGATGAACCATTGTCAGTTTTTTATAAAGCGTAGGAGGCTTTTGATGTCTATGTTTGTCATATGACTTAAGTCGTTGTAATGGAAGGCTCCTAAGTGAAGTTTCCTTCTCCTCTTCACTCATACAGCTTCTGCAAAAGTCGTTTGCGTAAAGGCCTAGCGTGTTTTCCTATTAGGCAGTGCCCGGTAATGACACCTATTGTAGTGCCGATATGCTGAATAGGGTGGGTCATCGATGTATGAAAAATGTCTTTTTATTTTTTTTTTTGGATTGGAATAGTGATAAAAGTTTGATCCATATCTAAAAAGCAAAACAAATATTTTTTAAGAAGCTTCCTTCTACCCGCGCATTGATTTTGAACATTTGTGTTTTCCCCAATATGTATTTCGATATTTTTCAACAAAGGCCATTTTATTTTGAAAACTTTCTTACTAGGCGTAAGCGGCTTTACAGTTCGAAGTGAACCAAGGCTTTAACTTCTCTAGTTAGCACAGTCTTCTCACTATTTTCAGTTGCGTACTCGAAGTTGGTTGAGGCCCCTTCAACTTGTGAGCGCCACCTAAGGCGAGGTCTTCCTCTACTGGGCTGTCTCTTTGCTACATGTCCCAGCCATCTTAAAGAACTGATGTTCAGTTTTTGACTAGGTCGATGTCGCTGAACTGCTCGTATAATTTGTCGATGAGTCCTCTCCTCTAAAGACCGTCAACGTACCTAGACGGGACCGAAAATCTAAAGAATAATCTTACCGACCGAGGATAGCTTCACCGGCTTTAGTCTGAGTACAATCTTCAGCGTCATAAAGCAGGACTGGGATAATAAAGGTCTTATATATGAGTAGAATCTCCTTAGTTTTTCGGAATTACGCACTTGCTTCTCAGCTCAAACAGAGGTTGGCAAGTGTTATCCATCGTTTAACTTCTTTTGAGACGTTGTTATCAGGGCTTATAGAACAGCCGAGCTACTCTTATCTACCTTACCTATACAAAGTCTCTCACTACCTCAAAGTTATAGCTGTCAATTGTAAGGTTTTGTCCGATCCGTTGATAGCAGCATACACTTGGTTTTGCTCTCGTTGACCGCTGGACCTCCGTTTCTGTAGTGACTAGTGACAGCTCACTGTGTTCTACCAATTATGTCAATATCACCGGCGTACCTATGTTCGTAATTCGACAGACTTTTGAAAGATCGTGTCTTGGATCTTTGGCTGTGAGATGTGAGTCTCGGACAATTCTTTCAAGTATATGATGTTGAAAAAGTCGCTTGGCAGAGCGTCAACTTGTCTAAATCCATCTTGAGCAGCGAGCTTTCTTCGTCAACACCCTATACAAACGATCGAGTTTTGCAGGGATACCAAAACTATACATGACAGGCTCTGTATAGGTCGACTCCATACAGAATGTTAAGTGTGAACATTTGATCGACGGTAGACTTTGGCCTAAAACCACACTGATAGAGACCAATCAGATCGCCACGCCGGCAGGCCGTCTATATTGAATGGTACGTTCTACCTAAAAGCGGGATTCTGATGGTCTTCGTCGACATTATAGTCTGCGAAAATAGTTTTCCACATTCTCAGCACCGACTGTGATTCCATTACAAGGTTTCGCTGGGTATCTCTACAGGATTATGTACGGGATTTTTTGCCCTAAGACATTCTTTTTATCTTTTGATAAGACTTCCGTACATTGTTGATCCCGTATCTTTTGCTCGTATATAGAGCTGGGGAGCAGCTCTAGTCCTCTTTCACACCGCCGCTTTATACGCGTCTTGTTTTGATGGGTTTGCTACTGTTGTGTTGTCATTTTTGTCACTGAATGACGTATGAATATTGAGATATGGAGTAGGAAATGGATGTCTATTGCCAGACTTGCCAACTGTCCTAACAAATATGTTCACCTTGCCTATACTACCGTTCAAACTTCCTAGGATATATTATATTAACCTCGATTTTCTTGCTCTAATTTTGTTTTCGAGGAGCTCTTATAGACACTTTCTTTGGTAGCGGGTCCTTTTTTTCAGTGGCGATACGAGCGCATATGGGGCTGATGTTCGCGAGTTTAGCCTTGATGTGGATAATCATAAGTTTTTCACTAACGTGACGATATCTCTATACTTTTTGCCTAGGTCTGCCGCGTAGGACAAACCCACATCCAAATACACGTTCGTATGCTAGTTGTTCGGCTGCACGTTCCCAGTTTACTGTACGAATTCATGTCCAGATACGAAGATTATTGTCATTATTTCGATTTGCAGGTTCGTTAACAGTAAATAAATACTATGAATGCTTATATTTTTAATGCAAGGAACGTTTTAATTTATTTGGCAAACAATTCTCGGATTCTAATAAAATCAACCTATTTGTGACAGATTTCACAAAATATCCTCATATTCAAATGAAATGCGCGGGTAGACCGACAGGAAAAAAAAATGTTTAAAAATATGTACACGCATTTTAAAGCTTGGGGTCACATTTTGGTTGCTATTCCAAAACGATCGGACGAAATTTAATTTTTCGACCCACCCTAATGCTGACTGTTGAGAAAAATCAAATTCTTAGAGCGATTTAAATCCAGCTTAGGTCAAATTGGGTTTGTCGCTAGACAAGTAGTGTCACTTGTCCACCTAGGACTTGGACTCTCGATAGCATTCAGCTTCAATTTTTATTTGCAAGTAGCGACCAAGGTATTCCTAGGGCGCCTTTGTCCGGCAGGATGGGTATAGTTGTTCCAATTCTGGCCTTACAGTTCCCTGGAATGTCTCTATGCCCCGGCACAAAAAAAAAGGTTAATGTTAAACTGTTCGGTCATCTCCGTAAGAGATGATCGACAGTCGAGGGCTACTTGAGAAGTTATAGAGACCGAATCCAATACGTTTTTCTTATTTCCATTATTTCCGCCTGGAACACTCTACAATAATTTGGTAGACGGAAGGAGAGTTTAAGATTACGACTTTCGGAGAAAACGCCCCCACCAACTCTGTCTTAGGTTTTCAAGTCGTCAGTATAGAAGTGCATAGATTCATCTTCTAAAAATGCTTTCTCATTCCAGATTGTTCTGAAGGGGATGGTGACGAGAAAGTTCTTGTCAAAATTTGGGTATGGATTGGTGTAGTCTGTGTTTCCGATTGAGATTTCGAAGTTCTTCAGAATAGAAGCGTAGCCAAAGTCTTTCCTTGGCCACTGTCTGGGAGCTTTAAGGCGAATGGTCATTGTGGCACACGCTGCCATTTGCTTGCAAAATATATCAAGTGGAAATATATGAATAATTATGTCCAGTGCCGCAGCGGGAGTTGTGTGTAGTGCACCGCTTATGTACATACAAACTGTGCGCTGGACCTGGCTTAGATAATCGCGATTTATAGCCTTTTCAAAGGCTGTCCATTAGACAACTACCCCATATGTGAGTATCGGGCTTATGACCGGTATATAGAGCCAGTCATTCGAGGTTGTAGGCCGCATTTATTTACAATAGCTCTTTTGCAAGAGAAAAGTGCTACTGTAGTCTTCTTGACTCTTTTTTGGATGTTAAATTTCCAACTAAACTTCCTATCCAGGATAAGTGCCAAATATTATGCTTTGTCGAAGAAAGTTAGGTTACATTTGAGAATGCGGGAGGCTCGACTATAGGAATTTTATATTTCCAAAATGAGGTCCTTCATCAGCCTATAATGTTCGATTTGTGCACATGTAGAATATGGGCCAGTGAAAATCCAAGAGCTAGACCCAATGCACACGGAGCAACTGGAAAAAAACTGATCAGCCATGCGAATTGGCAACTAGTTTGCTTTAAGTCATACCCTCTGTAACCAAATGGGACGACGCTACTGGTTAAAAACTAGTTTTCAATTCACAAAAACCAGTTTGTAACCAGTCGTCTGTTGAACTACATCTCGGGTTGCCTATTGATTTCAGTTTCTAGTTTGTCGAAGATGAGCGAACAACAGACCAAACTGTTGCTGGTGGGGGAGGTTGAAAAACATGACGACACTGAACGAACTAGATATTTTGATTGGTGATGAGTTTCTTCGTGTGTGGAGTCAAGTCACCGCTGAGTCCGTAATTGGTGTGTAAACCGAGTTGCCAACCGGTTTAGTATTTTTCCAGTTGCTCCGTTTGCATTGGACCTTAGTTTTTTTCAGATGAAACTGGTCCTTTGTACAGGAAGCATTTTACGGAAATTCTTCGACTTTCAGAGAAAACCGAAAATGCACTTCAGCAATGAGGAGCAGTGGAGGACAGTGCTGTGACCTAAGCCTAGGACACTAAAGATGCTTAGCAAAAGCAAAGTGTTCCGTAAGAACGACAACAAGTTGTCTACAGTCTTTTCTACTGAGAGACAGCAGAAATGCCGCAGTCCGCAGACTTGTTACTGGATTCTAGGAGCATGCGTTTAGTCCTGGAAAGCCTTGCCATATACAATTATGTTCGTTAGAAACCCAGTCGTCAATGGAGGCCCCGAGAACGCAGGATGATCCAGGGCAGGTTCTGGTCCCGAGAAACTGTCCTCTTGAGGCGTGGTTAGCAATATCATCGGATATTCCATTTTTCGCTATCCCAGTGTGACCTACCCAGACAAGAGTCAGAGTTCAGCTTTGCGACCGAGTTCAAAGAGTTCTTGTATTCCTGAACTATTTTGGAACGGATAACGGGGTTGAGCAAGTCCTTAAGCGCAGCTTGACAGTTACTACAAACGCAGATACTCCGAACTCGACACCTACACCTATTCTAACCTATGATTTAATCTAGACCCTGGTCTAATATAACTTAAAACTAACCTAAGACAATCAATACAATACACAATACGCAAATTCCCATCATCTCTTAAAGGCAGCTTCTCCAAGCACTGGCCTTTCACTCATCGGTTGTGTTGGTAGCAAAGAAGTATGTAAAATGCTTTTCTAATCGATTTGGTTGCATGTCAAAACCAGTCTTTATTAATCGTTTTGATTTTGGGTTACAAGGATAAATACAAAAATGCACCCTAAATAGGATAACAACGGGTGCAATGTTCTAACACTCTACAGACGTACATTTATGTACTTATGTAATTTGAAAAGCCCCGGGGTCCACTGTTATTCGAAAAAATGGCAGCAAATTTTGCATCGAACAAATTTTCCTGCCCAGCAAAAATCCACGTAGTTTTGCCGTCGCGTCTCACATCGATGCAACGATTGGGGTAATTGTAATAATTGCCTCGTTGGTATTTTTCAACTTATTGGCAACCCTATCCTACAGCCCATAACAATATTCCCATCGAAGTTCTCTGTTGTTATCAATCTAATACTGATTGTACTGATTTCTTGAAAAGAAAAGGGTGCGTGAAAACGTCCAATAAATTTCAACCCTTCTTTAACCTAACAATATAAGTAGCGACAAAGGCAGCCAGCCGCCTGTAATATAAAGAAATTGAATGATTTTTCCCGTTTTGAAACGATCAACAGTTAATAACTTCGCGTGTGGTTATTTTATTTTATTTTTTTAATATTTATGACAAAATTCTGTTCGTAAAGGCAAACAAATTGAAGTTCTTTCATTCGTCGTCTGCTTATAATGGGGATGAAAGTGAAATTGGAGATTTTTTTTTTCTTTAGATTAGCTAAATATCCCGAGGCTCAAGTAAACATCGACCTGGTCGCTACAAACAGCACAAAGCAATATGTAAGGCCACACCAAATTAACGATGATTTGTGTCCTCCTCCATCGCGTTCATTTCATATCCACAATCCACTGCCCATCTACGGATTCAGGTTGGCTGACTGCATCCACCGAGTAACGAGGGAAATGAATAAATAATAGCATATCTTTTTGTCCAAAGAGTCTATATCCTTGAGGCTACATTGTATATCTCCAGCAAGGGGACAAGGCAACAGAGAGAGAGAGAAAGTAAAAAATAATTTAACAAACCAAGCGAAGGTAGGTATGTACTTTCATTGTACTTGTGACCAGAGTAATAATAATCATCAACTATTCACCTGAGTAATGATCTGATTCTTTGCTTTTGTTGCTACCTGACAGTGCTTTTGCTTCCTACATTCACTCAATAACTTGAGAAAAGAGATAAAAAAAAGAGGAGACTTTTTGCTGCAGCTTACTGCAATCGATTTAATACGAAGCCAGTTGCATATTAGGTATTCTCTTTTGTTGTGTCAACATTCGTTGAATCTGAATCATTTACTTTACAATGCAGGAAGAGTTGCTTTGTCCGGCTGTTTGAAGTGGCTTATGAAACCAATTACAAAGGTTCAGCGCAGTATGACACCCTTAGGGATTACCATTGTGACCATATAATCACTATTTTGCTTGTTTAAGACAGAAAATTGGATGCATATATATTCAATAGATCAAACAACTAGGTATAACTACAGCTACGAACAGTGACAGCATCGTTTAAAATGCCATTTCATTGAACTTTGGTAAACTGCATAAGCAAAAAGCAAATAAAAGTGGAAAATCAACGACACTCTTGAGAGTCGTTAGTCTTGCAAGATTGCCGGAAAAAGGTACTCAGTTGTTCATACAAGTTTTATCGCAAACTTTCCAGTTGATATTCTTGGCGGGATTTTCATTTTATATACAGCAAATACACAGGGAGTACACATGATGGCAGCTGAAAAAATCGATACAGGGCCAACAACTTTTCCATGAATTACCTGATGTTTAATCTCCGTGAATCCTTTTAACATTGCTGCTCTCCAATTTATGGCCAGAAGGCATGATTCCGAAGAGTTCCAGGCGTATAGTAGATCATCCTTGCACTCTAATAAGTTTTGTGTCCGGCCCGAATCGATTGGCAAATTGGAGCGTATTTTCTCGAACATTTGCGATTTATTCAAGTTCATTACATCCGTCGTAGACATGTTGTACAAATTTACGATTCGTTTTGGAAAATAATCTTAGAAATGCACTCAAACACTTAAAAATAAACAGAAAACACAAAAAATGTGAGGTTTAATTGAACCAGATGCAAACACAGAAATGTCAAAATTAGTGGTAGCATTCAGTGCGACGTGATTCGCAGTTACTGTGAGATATATTGACAGTTAGATGGCGCCATCATGAGAAATAGAGAATTATTGGGTTGTTGTTTTTAAATTCAACTGAAATGCGTTAAAAATTGCCGGTTGAAAAAAATTATTTTATGTACCTAGTAGCTAGTAACTATTTAATTTTAACATAACGAATTATATTTTGTAAAAGAACTTCCTAGTTATAACTAAAGTAGTATGCACAATGCACATTGATGTGAAGCAAATTGATGTGGTGCGCTTCAATGGGACCTTTTGGGGAGTGAACATGAAGGTGGTGTGAAAATACGAAATTATGGTGTTGATCAAATAGACAAAATATTAGGTCAACGGCAAACAACGATATTTAGCTAATGATGTTTGGCGGAATTTAATTTAAATAATTTCAGTTAGGTATGCTTTGCGGTACGTTAAACGTTAACTAGATTCTGCCAAACTTTAACAAATATTTTACTTAAAGAAAAATTAGTAACAAAGAGTCCTACGCTGGATTTGAAAAAATATTGAATTTTTAATATAATCAATAATTAAATTTTCATTTCCAATCACGTTTTTGACGATGGCACTAAACCTCTACTGGGACGTCCACATTTGGCCACATAATTTAGTTGTTATTTAGCGGCTAAGATTTAGCAGGTGAGTACTGAGTTGTGGTTAAACAGAAAAGCGTAAAATTTCCTGGAATGGAATTTATTCTCAATTTGGTAACAAAATTCAGGAACTTCGTACGAAAAGTATGGACACATTTTTATCATAATGGAAAGAAGGCGTAATTGCTCACAATAATTTTTGGTGGGGACTTGGGAGGGACCTACAATTTGATGCCGTATCCGTAAGCTATGTCAGGATCACGATAGACTTTCGGGTGCGCATAAGACAATTGATAAAATGTGTAATTTTGTTTTTTTCCGATTATTAAACCTGCATTTGCTAAATAATTTTGAATTTTAACCACTGATACCAAGATTTTTAATTAATTTCTTACCTTTTTACTATTCTTTTTGCAGGTTATGTGTTCACTTCATCCTATACATACAACATACATCATTACACCTTCATCATACAAAATTCGTGATGATGGAAATGGAAACGGGAACAATAAGGAGTTAAAAAGGTAAGTCCAAATTTTGAATCGACCAATAATTGCGTCAAAATTAGAGTAGCTTCCGGAAATTTCAATTCACTAAAAATGGCTGTCATCCAATTAAGTTTGGGATGCAGTACTCAGTTTTTTTTTTCTAAAATGACGCCATCCTTCGATATACACCCCAATAGCTAATAATAGAACTTTAAAAGACTGCTCATATCTCGAAAACGAGATCCCTACGTTATCTCCATTTCCAAAATCACTTATTGGACATAATCTCTCATTTTTTTATTTCTTTTTCCAAAATCTTCCGGGACGAAATCCCCTATGCCAAAATCTCCCATTTACATACATACTTATTAAATCCCTCGATCCCCTGTTCCACAGTTTAGAATCTATCCGTTTTTTAAACGCGTACTTTTGGCAGTAAAATTAAGCAAACAACATAATATAAACTTTGCATATACCCAATTTTGCACACATACCGCAAATCTGATAGTAAACCCAAGCAGGGGGGTTGCAGGGGGGCAGCATGCCCCCCATACCTATCTCACTCTGTCGCGCGACAGAATTAATAACACCAAATTTAAAAATGAGATATTTTATCCTGTGGGGACTTTCTCTCAGGTTCTTTTGGAGTAAGGGATTCCAGCACAGGGGATTATGGAATAGCAATAGAGCATTTTGGAAAAGGGATTTTGAAAAAGGAGATATCATCACCAACCCCTCGAAAACGCCATTTACGATTTGGATAAAATACTATGTACTCAGTTGTCAGCTAAACAGTTTAAGAACAGTGTTTTTGAACCCAAAATTGTTGTATTAGGTTGCAAAATTTTACAAAAAACCGCTCTAACGATTTTGATCGAAATACACATTTTAAGACAACATAAGCATTCGACAGACAACATAAGGATTTGGCATAGATCTTTAACGTTTAACATCAAATAACCCCATAGAAATAAAGCCAATAGCCTTAATTTTCCGTACTACGGGAAAAATAAATAAATTCGTTTTCTGATTTAAAAGCAACATTTTAAGGCTACGTCCATAGTGAAACCAGCTTCTCGCTTTCTCACCCTAGAAAGCTGGTTACCGGCGTCAACAAGAATTAAAAATGCATTCCGGTAAAAGCTGGTAAGCGAGAAGCTGGTTCACTATGGACGTAGCCTAAGACCAAGAGACCAAGGACCATTCACATGAGAGCGAACGAACGAATTGATGAAATGCGAACAAACAACTTTTGATGCATTTGTGAACAGAAAATTTCACATTTTACTATGTACTCCAAAAGTAGGATAATTAATCATCCCATCAAAATGTATTCAGAAAACAAGTTTATAAAAACAGTTTAAATAACAAAATTTCGAATTCCAAACTTTTTTGTCAAATTGTCAAAGTTTATTCGCAATCCATATGATCAAATCGCGTTCCACAGACGAGCGAATAAAACATTCGTTCGAACTTAATTGCCGCGACCAAGAAAAGTGTTCATGTGAACGGACTGTCAAAACTTGCTAATATTCGTTCGTTCGTAGATAGTTGGTTGCTCTCAATTCTCATGTGAATGTGAATGATCCTTTAGTGAGTATGAGTACCTAAACGCAGTAGGAAGGGCTTCTTCGAATTTCCGATTCTTGTCCACGACCACGACGCGAAATGTCCAAAACTTGAATGGCGAGTGTGCTACTGTGCTCAGCATTTTCCAATCTATCCATTCTCCATGAATTTTTGAGTTATTCTAATCCAGCCATATTTTTTTTTACGAAATTTGACAACTGTAGCTGCCACACTTTTATTGGCTCCATGAAATTAGGCCCCAATGAAAAAAGGCCCCAATGAAAAAAGGCCCCAAAAATAAATGAAAAAAGGCCCCAAAAATGTATATAGTAAGCAACAACAACGTTTTGTAGTAGGATTGGGGTAATTTTTCATTTTTTTTGGGCCTTTTTTCATTAATAATTTGGGGCAAAATTTATTTTTTTTTTTGTGCAATTATGCCCCAAATTAAAATCGATTCTAAATATTGAGGCCTTTGTAAGAAATATCACCCCAAAAAAATGAAAAATTGCCCCAAAAGAATGAAAAATGGCCCCAAACTCAATGAAAAACGCGAAAAATATGTTAAAATCGATTCTAAATATTGGGATCTTCTTAAGAAATATCACCCCAAAAGAATGATATATACCCCAAACACAATGAAAACCATGAATTACAACAAATATTCAAGAAAAAGTAAAAACCTCTTTGTAACTGTTTGTAAAGCTTAAATTTTAGCTTTAGAAAATTTGAGAAAATAAAAGTTGAAAATTCGCGCGAATATTAAATTTAAAAGTTATTTCAAACACTGAGGTGGCATCAGTCGTCTAAGATGGCTGGGACATCTAGAGCGAATGGACACCAACGCTCCGGCATGAAGTGTCTTCGATTCTAACCCGGAGGGGCAATGCAGTAGAGGCCTTAGGTGATGGGCACAAGTGGAAGGAGACCTCAACCAAGTTGAAGTGCGCAACTGGATGGAGGCGAATAGCCAAAGATCGGGTTAAATGGAGAGGCGTGTTGGTTGAGGCCCAGGTCCTCCCAGGACTGTAGCGTCATCTAAGTAAGTAAGTAAGGAAAAGCTGACTTTAAGCTTTAGAAAATTTGAGAAAATAAAATTTTCGAATTTTGAACTTTCATTTTCTCAAATTTCTAAAGCTAAAACTAAAAGTTATTTCAAAAACTGAGCAGGTTTTAAGCTTTAGAAAATTTGAGAAAATAAAAGTTCAAAATTCGCGCGAATTTTGAACTTTTATTTTCTCATGTCGTTTTCCATTGGCTTCACTCGAGGATTCACTCATTCTGAAATCCAATGGAACAAGAAAACTGCTTCTGGGCTACTACGCTCACGTATTGGTGAAACGTCAAAAATAACTGTATGGCTGCTGCCAGCTGGCTTGTATAAAATACATAAAATGCACTTGTGTAAGTGCTTCTCGAGTGGATTCTGACTTGAAATCGAGAAGCGAAATTCTCTCCTCAGAATCAACAGAAGAGTATTTTTTGCGCCAATGGAACGGTTTCAGAAGCGATTTTCTTGATTCCGGACGCTCCCGGACGATTCTTTTTGCCCAATGGAAAACGACATCAAATTTTCTAAAGCTAAAACTAAAAGTTATTTCAAAAACTGAGAAGGCTTTAAGCTTTAGAAAATCTGAGAAAATAAAAGTTCAAAATTCGCGCGAATTTTCTAAAGCTAAAATTAAAAGTTATTTCAAAAACCGAGCTGGCTTTTCTACAGCTTAAATTGAAAGCTATTTCTAAATCTGAACAGGTTTTAAGCTATAACAAAATTAAGAAAATACAAGTTAAGTATTCGCGCACACTTTCGTCAATAAACTGATCGATGTGCACCTACTCACAAATCCAATTGTCAGTAAGTTATTTACTCCGTGAAAGCTGTAACGTCCTGCCCTTGTAACAACGGTCTAATTCGCGTTTCTTCTAGTAGATTTTTGTTTTGATACCAAAATAAGAAAATGAAAAATGCCCCAAATGATCTCCAAACAATTTCCATTAAATGAAAAATCACCCCAATAAAATGCAAAAAGGCCACAAAAAAAAGCAAAAAGGCCCCAAAACAATGACAATTTCATAATACGTTTTGTTTTTGTTTGCCAATTATTATTTTGGGGCAATTTTTCATAAATGGAATGGGGCCATTTTTCATTATGAAATATTGCCCCAATTGTTGGGGCCTTTTTTCATTTATTTTTGAGGCCTTTTTTCATTGGGGCCTAATTTCATTGAGCCACTTTTATTACATTTGAAATATTGTTCAACAATGGAAACACGTTGTTAATTCGCGTAGTGCTCTATATTTACTAACCTTAAACCCTTAAACTGTCAGCTATCAAAATGTTTTTTTGTGTTCGTTGCCAACGCTTAATAGCGGAAAATTTGGGAATTTTACGTCTATAGGTCTTCAGAATTTATGTCGAATAAATTAGTATTCAGAGAACAGGAAAGGAATTCTCTCTCAAAGAGATTAATTTACGAAAACGTTATTGAACGCTTTTGTAGTACCTAATCATGAAAAATGACAGATGCATTTTGTTTTTCAATAAATTGCATGTGAGTATAAATCCATGTTTGGAAGAGTTTGTACTAACTGAGCTGCAAGCATTCGAGAAGGGAACAAAAGAACAATTATTTTCCCGCCTTCTGATACCAATTTTCATACCAATTTGTTTCTCATATCGCAGGAAATCAAAAGACAAATGCAAATAGTCATTACACGCGCATACCAACCAAAAAGAACAACACATTTCAAATCATCTGTCAATTTTCAGGCGACTGACAGTTGTTTGAATTCTTACTCAAAGAAATTTCTTGAGTAAAAGTAGTAAGATTCTCAGCCAGCGGAGGGGAAATATCTTGCTCTTTCGAAGCCTCTCTATTTTACGATTTTTTCAAGTTAAAGAATGACATTGAGTAAAAATTCGTAAATATTCGCAATATTTAAGGCCAGTTTCAAGACTAGCTGCTAAAGTCTCGGATAGACTATCCGGAACTTATCTCTCAGCTAAACTTCATCTTTTGGTTTCAAAGTTTTCGGATAGTGATATCTGACAGATATAGTCTACGATAGAGTATCAGCCGGTTAAAGTGGCTTTATCCGGAAGATAAACAAAATATTTTTTTGAAGTGGCTGGAAAAAATATAGTTTCAGAGGATTTTTACGTTCAAAAGCGTAGATTGCCCAAGGCCACATTATTTCGAAACACTCGACCATGAAGATTTTAGAACTCGATTCCGTCTTACCAAAACGGCTAAAAAAGCGACTTTAAAAGGAAATTATTATTCACTTCTCTCCCAAACCTCTTCCTCCCACGAAGGGGCGGGCATTCAACTTGCCGTTGCGGCCTTTTTCTGGACGTTGCGTTGGTGGTGTGGGGCTTAAGTTATAATGATTCAACAGGCTATAATGCTGTCATCGCATCGGTTTAGTCGCCAGTAGGGTCACCCATGACAGACAGGCTGTTTTGATGAACAAAGAACCGCTCTTCTCCTACTCCTATCCTCAAATTATCCTTCTCTCTATTTCTTATCCTATACCCCTATATCCTATTCCCTGGGCTGGACGAAGGTGTCATACGACCCGTACCGAAAGTCAGCCTGGTTGGGGGCCCAGTTTGAAGAGTAGCTCAGCCACGGAGTATCCGGATACCTGCTCCATCTCCTCTGTTAGAATTATTTTTTGGATTTTTGCTGCTTCAATTTTTTCTACCGTTAATTTTCCAAATGTCCTTTTTCTTTTGGCTTACCTAAAACAACAACAAGATATTTGAAAACACGAAACAATAAATACAAAACAAATGACATGTGTATCAAAACAAACTTAGTGGTTGATAAATTTTTCCGCAAGTTAGTTTATCAGAGACTTTGACGATGAAACAGAAAAAAAATATCAGCAACTTTTATCTGGTGGATAGCGTTATGTGTCGGCGGTGTCGGCTTACTATCCGAGACTGTCCGGAACCTTGGAAACCGGCCCTTAGTAAAAATTCGTAAAATTTAAAAGTAAAGGAACAGTCCTATACCTACTGTTTCGGCACTTCATTCCAATGCGTCAATTTTGAGTGTGTCAGATTTTATTTGTCATCTCTCATAAATGAGATTGTTTTGGCAAATGAGGACCTAAATATGGTTAGAAATGGTTTGGCCTGTGTTTCGTCTGTCTAAATTGTGTATATATTCCAATGAATATGCACATAGCATTTTCGAATTATTATTTTTTACTATATAAAGTACTGGAAATACACGTCACATCCGCCCACTACCTATATACCTACATAAAGCTAAACCTTACAATAATTTTCAAAGAAATTAAAAGAAAATATTATTACATGCAGCCAAATCCCAAGGACCGCATTAAAATGTGAAAATTAATGTACCTATAGGTGTGTTCGGGTTCGGCTTAGGCCAAGCCGGTTCAGTGTTGTATTATAGCGGTATCAGTAAATTTGGCCGAAAAATATCCACAGAATGACCACAGGATAACATAAACTATCGCACGGCAATTGTTCGCCACACAGTTAATTAGGATCTTCCGCTGCCACCGAAAAATGTCCCCACCGAAATAACAAAATGATTCAAGCTGCGATTTCGTGCCAAAACCTGACCAACGGCAATGGCAATGGCACCAGCAACGGAACCAGCTGCAGCTGGTAGTAGTTGTAGTAATCTAAAGTACTATAAAGCTTTTGTGAATTAAATGTAAATAAAATAAATTTACCAACGTGAGGATACGAGGACGAGGAGCGATGCAACCGATGTATCTATAGAGATATGGAGCCAAGCCCAACCCGAACCCAAAATCGTGTAAACGTATTAATTGTATGCGAGTTTAAATGGAGTTTTATTATGTTGAAGAAGTATGAATTTAATTTGGTACACGTTATCCTTGTCACGTACATGTGTGTGCAGCGTATAGCTAGTGGAGTGTGTACTGCTTTGAAATTAGGCAGACGGAACGGAACTCGGAAGGTGCCATATGTCGCCGCAATTGTGGTGCTCTTATGTCGGAATGGGGGGCAAGATATTTTCTATAGAATGTCCCTGCCATGTGATAGTCTAAACATAATTTTCTTTAAATTTCTATATGCACTTGTTTGTGCATCTTCAAAAATGTACTGCAAATTGAAGAGCCTGATGATTACGATAAGTTGCGACTCATCCATTTTTGTCGCTCGATTGTTCTTTATTCGCTGAGAATATCAGGAGGAGGAGGAGGACTTACAAACAGGATGTTAATTTAATTGATGGATTCACGCTGTAACACCTTTTTAATAGGGTTATCAAGCAGTTGCAAACCATCCTCTTAGCGCGAATATTTGGTTAATGAATGAAGGCCCCTTTTAGCCGGCAGCCAGTATCATACCGCCATGCCACCTGATACGCTAGTCATATAATGCCAGAGTCAACCAACCAAACAAAATGATTACGATACTTGCGGATGCATAGGATTACATACTGCCACTCCAGCAGCAGCAGCAGCAGCAGGAAAAGCAGAGCCAACAGCAGGATATTGAGGGCATGCAACTGTGGAGTACCCATATGGATCATCATCGTCATTGCCATTGCTGCTTGTGACATGTCATCCCTATGACCAGCCTCAGTGGGGTGCTTCAAGCCCGTGCACCTTCTCCTACCCCGTATATCGTGCGCGCTCTCAATTTCAGTACATTTCATGTTGGGCAAACAAACCACCATTACCATCATCAACCACCATCAACCACCGCCGCCGACCTGCAACCATATTGTCAGAATCAGAATCAGAATCAGAATCAGATTCACCATCGGTAATCGAAATTCGTGAAAGGGGGCTTCACGCCCTCTGTTGTTGTAACTCGTAGTCCTACACTCGCGTCGCGTTGCATCGCATCATCGTCGTCATCGTCGTCTGTATAGTAGTTAGGGATGTTGGCTCGTTGAGTTTTGATTGCTGCACTTTTGAGCGTTCATTCCAATTATTGCAAATATGATTTGCTGCGATACGGAACGGTGATGAAAACCCATGGAATGGTTGCCATGAGGATGTTGATTATGATGTATCATCGCTCGTCCATTGATGCTATTGCAATTGCAATTGCAATTTGCACTTGTCAAAAAGGACTTTTCAGCACTAAGTGGATGCGGATTGCAAGCGGATTAAACTTGTAATGATGGAGTCATTAAAATTGACACCGTCCTAGCGCGAGGCAACTAAATTGAAGCGCGAATGACATCGGGTACTGGGGTGGTGCACGAGCGGCGAGGATATATACAAGAAGTCTCACCCCGTGCAACTTTGTATCGATCTGAAAGTAGTAGTTTGCATGTGTCCATGTATCGCTAATGAAATTCAAGCCATCGCTCTGCCGACACAAATGCGCGTCGTCCCGCATTTACTTAGGATATATTTGCATAACATCGGATGTGTAGCGTGTCCCAGGCGTTATAGTGCAAAACCCAAAAGATGTTTAGATAATTTTCGAAATTGGTCTGCGCTATCCAAGGTAAAATTTATCGAGCGCTATACATTTATACACCCGCGCGCCACACAATATTACGAGTCTCTCTATTTATCCGTGGGTTGTGCGAAAAAGCCGAAACCAAGAACACAACAAGGATGCTTGGAAAACAATATTCTTGCACATCCATCCCACATATACCGCCCGCCCCCAACCCTCAAGACAAAGATGCGACATAGAGGAGTTGGGTTTCTCTGGCGGAGATTTAAATTTCCAGCAGCATGTTGTAGTATAATGTGTGTTATGTCTGTGTGTGTGTGTGAAAGTTAAAAAGGATTTTTTAATTTTCTTGCTTCCAGAAGGTGTTACATGATTTCACAATCCACAGCATATGGTTGCCCCATATCTTGGTTGCGGGCTTTTCCCTGGTAATCCAATATACCCGCCAACAGGTATCCTCCTACTGTGTGTTTTGTCTGGTTAAGTCTCATGGCATCTTTCGGCAGCTCCGCCGGATACTTCCAGTATGATGATGACGATGTTGGTGCTGCTGCTGCTGATGGCACCTGGTTTAGTATATATGCGAAATGTCATTTGTTCCCCGTGTTATCATGACGATGGCATAGCATGCATCGCTGTCTAGCCCAGCCTCGCTTTACAACGGGCCAATTATGGAACTTAATGGGTTTTATGAAGGATTATTGGCTAATTAGAATGAAAATCCGCTTACCATTATGGACTGTGGTACTTTTTATGATCTCATTATGGTAGTTATCTTGGGCGGGCACAGGCTTCCTCCCATATAATGTCAAATCTGTCGTAGACAGAATTAACTGCGCGCTTGTGAGTTAAGTATCTATATATTTTACTTTCTTAAAGTGGCAAACTTTTTAGCTATCTTTCAACATGTTGCGGATATTTACAAGTACATTTTGGCTGGCACATTGATTTCCTTAACTCATTAGGGTCCTAAACTGATTTTTCAACCAAGAAAGCTCGCCTCTGTATAAGGCACAGGCGAAAACTTCGCCACAAACTTACAGGCGAATTATGTGAAACATATCCACAAGTAAACGGCCCATAACTTACCCTTGGGTCTAGAGAATTTATTACAAAACAAAGTTTGCCCCCACACTATCCACTCATACACACACGATGAGCATGAAGACAATTCTCTCGTCTTTGACTCGGATCTGCAAACATACACACAGGGATTGTCCAAGATTATCCTTGAATCTCTCCTTCCATGCAAGACATTAATATTCAAAATCTGGACGAAGGCAGCACAAAATCTTATTTTTTTTTTGTTGGGCTTCTGGTGGTCTCACCTACATTTAATTCCTTGTTAGCCTCTCCCCCTGTACCCTTGGGTGAGTGAGTGTGTGTTCGGACAAAAGATAGATGTGGTGAAGATAACTAACAGCAACATTCCAAGGAAAATTCTTCTGCCGGACTCTGTCTGCGTGGAGAGAGGGATACATTTTCGTTTGACCGAAGTATATTATGAGGCCACAGAACACGCGTTGGCTTCATACCGTGATGAAGTGCTTGGTTAACGGGGTGGTACACCGCACCACACTGCATTATCCAGATTCTATGAGGGACTTTTACTTGCGCGCTCATCTGATCACGACAACTGCAATTTTTCGGCTATCGAAACAATAAAGTGGCCGTCAACTCACCCGCCTTACCTCGCCTTGCTTTGCCTCGCCTTACTTAAACAAAGGCGCATTGTTGTCCTGCCAGAGAAGGTGTCGTCTTTATGTTCTGATTTAGGACTGACACCATCAAGTGAGTGCATTTATAGAGCCCAAAACTTTGTTCAATAATTCTGCTTTGCGTATATATCTACTACCTCGGCGCTCGGTAGACATACTTAGACAGCAGCAACTTAGACAGAAACGAACACCATAGCGGAACTATACTATAGAGAAGTCCTTTTCTCACACCCAAGGATTTTGTCAATCGTAAGAACTTCGAAAGCCCTTTTCGATTTACATTTTAAGAACATTAAACACAGGATACTAAGAACTTGGGAATTTTATTTGTCCGACTAAATAGTTTGTGGGGATCTCCTGTCCTGCAGGGGATTCCTATAAGATTTGTGTCTTTTGAGAAGTTCCTCGGTTGGTGGCCGGTTGGATAGGCCCTTTATTTTCGCAGTATATTGTTTGTTAGTACTTGTATTGAAATTACCCCGCAGAAGAGAAAGAACGCAAGGATTTATAATAGAGAAAACTTTTGGAATCCTGCTGCTCTTTCCTAGGTATAGCCAGTCAGCCGTTCCTGTACTTGATGGTTCGATGGATTTATTACACATTGAGGTGTGGTTACCTCCCCTCTTTTGAGTGTCATTGTTTTCCTTCAATCCTTTTTCAATCCATTAATAATAATCTTCCGGGAGTTGCGTGTCACACAAAATCGAATGACGAAGCATCCAAGGCAAGCCAAAGAGGTGAAAACTCAAATGGACAGCAATGATGAGGCATAACAAAAAAGCATGTTTCAATTTTTGGGGTTTTATTGCTTTCTAATTTGACCCTCTGTTTTTCGGTTTGTTTGTTATCCTGGCAACTATATAAACATGTCATTGATTTATTGCCAAAGAAATGGATTCATAAATCAGCGACTCAAAGTCCCCATACCCCTTATCCTCTGGCTTTGGTAAAATATCCTTGAAAAAAGAAATGATTTATTTACAATAATTTCCCTGTTTTCCAAAAAGACTGGGAAGGTGGGGTTGGAACCGTCACACACTTTTCCACGTTACACATGGTAAATGCCACTGCATTCTCCAAGATAAGATGGAAACTCCGAACATCCACACATCCTTTTATTGGCTCATATCAAGTAATAAAGTAGCAGAGAAAACTTTAAGATTTCTACGTTCTACCCCATTTCTTCGCAAAGCTAACGGAGGACGAGCGCACGAGAGAATGGTGGAGGTGGTATCTCGACGACATAAGCACAAGGAACTCATCATAATCATTAATGCGATTTATAGACAAGGGTGTAAGGATATAACATAATAAAATAATAAAGAAAAGGCGTGTGTGCGAGTCGTCTCAGTGTACATATTGTACATGTGGGTTAATGCAGACAGTGCACACGGAGACGAGGATGTGGATTGTGGGCACAAGGATTCTTCACTTAATTCCGTATCCCATCCGTGCTTGGCGAATATCTAAACATCTTAAGAGTTATGGCGCTAATCAAGATATTTAGTTACAAGGATTTTTAGTTTGGCCACCCACTGGCTTTTGCGCGAGGCTAGGCGCCTTCACTATTCCACCCCGCAAACTCACTTGCATTCGTCATATTTGTGCTAATGTTTGTGCAGGCAAGGATGTGAGCAAGCATCTTGTTTTATTTTATTTATTTATTGCCACTTTGGCTGGGAACGGCTGTTGTGTACCGTTAATAAGTGTGCAATTCTATGGCATTGAAAAGTTTCAGGTTATGTAATGAGGTAGAAACAGGTACTGACATTTGGTTGTCACGTGTGGTGGTTGGAGTGTGGTGAAGACGACACTTTTTGAACTGCTTGATGAATTGGTCATCCAGTTAACAAAATAGCCAGTGCATAATATGCAGGGAGGTAAGTGGGTCCTGACAGGGCATGGCTGAATCAGTGGACAAGGTAAATCGGAAGAAGGTCTCTGCTTACTTAAGGACTACAGGAAGTGGGATACATTTCTTTTGCCAAGACGTGGTAATAGCACACTGCAAAAATTATTCCGAAGAAAGGAGTGGAACTCTTACAAGAGAAACATGCCCGGAAACTTTTACTATCTGTGAACATGTACATATTTTCCCAACAGTAAGTCATAAAATTAAAGGGTAAATAAGAAACGACGGCTGTAATTTCCCAAGATCAAACAATGAACTACTTGAAAAGCGTGTAAGAAGATGCGCCACTTAGGATGAGCGATGAGGCCATTGCGAATATTTCGTTGCAGGAGCGATTTTTTCAAAGTTTTGTTACGATTATTAAAAAAAAAATGGGTTCCGGAAAGACTTTGATAGCGATAGAAAGAGGAAAAATAGATGCTTTCAAGCAGTCAGGACTCTCAGGCCGAGAAATTGCAAGGTGGCTAAATAGAAGTAAGACTGTTATAAACAGTTATCTTGTGGATCCACAACACTCTTGGAAAAATCAAAAAGGACGCACGGCAGAAGCGACAACATTGTGAGAAAAGGGGTTAATTCTACGGCTTGCCTCAAATTCTACTCTACCAGCGACTAAAATAAGGGCCAACAGCGGCGGAGTATCAGCCAGCATAATAACGGTCCGAAGGACAATACGAAAAAGTGGTACTATACAGAGAAGAAAACTTAAAAAGAAACCTGTTTTGAAGTAAGTACACAAGGAGCATCGAATGAATTTTGAAAGAGAACATGTCGCAAAATGTATGGGCTCATCCTAGTGATCGTCAGTGTACCTCTTCCAGGTGTATAAGTACCTACAATAGACCAAAATAATAACCTTAAGTTTAACACTCGGGCTAAAACGGTCTGAAATACTTTTCATGTAGGCATAGCAGTAAATATAAAATAGACAATAAGCTGAAAGACCATTGGCCGATATTATGAAATACTTCTTGAAGATCTATTGTATCTTGTATCTTCCCATACCACCGGTATAGGGGCTTCATAGAAGTTTCTTGACAGTCGCTTTGTCAACCAATGTTCTTCGTTCTATTTGCCGGTTTCCCATTCTTGGACAAATGTTCAGCCCATATATGAGTTTGGGCGACTTTATTAGTCTGGATCTGGACGACTAATTCCAGGTTGTGAAATTTTGTCAAGACACCTGCTTCTTTGTCTTGTTGGGCGCCAAAGATTTTTCTTATTTTTTTATTTTCTTCTTTTAGTATTAGAGTTTAGAGGCTACCCCGTACGGAATCACCCGGCATTATAATCGTTGTGACTCATTTGGCTAGTCTGCTGGGACTACTGGACGTGGCATGTCAGGTACAACACCCCGGAGAAGCACAAATTACACCTTAAGGCGTTTTCAACTATGCGCAACTTCTCATGAACGTCTGATACACTTCCTGGCATATAAAGCTTCTCATTTCAGACATTCGGACTTGACTGTATTCATAGCTCCTTTCCATTCGTCCAAAAAATAAAAACATCTATAAACGAATGGATATGTGAAGCTGTAGGCCTACCGTCCTAGACCTTCTGAACCAACCATTAATTTCTTGAATGTATGTGGCGGGGATTTTAGACTCGCCGGCAATTACGCGTTGGCAACTCCGCTCACATCAAGTGGGAAGTGACAGCTCAGCTGATAGAAGACGCCTGTCCCCAGCCAATGAGAATCGTCCACGTCGACGCCAACCCGGCAACGATATCGGTGGATGAGTTTTTCTTCTCATTCTAGACGACAGCTACGAACCGATCGGATCATTCCTCTTCTTGACTTTTATTTTAATAAAGACAATTTTGTGAATTTTAATTCGATTTTTATTAGCGTTTTTATTGCGACTAAATGTATAATGTTGTGCGGAAAGAGTTTTTAACGTGCGCCCATTTCTTACTGAATAAAAGAATGAAATAACCTAATTATGTTATTATGTATTTCCATTTCTATTTGTCTAAAATGTTCCACTTTATTTGCATGTTATTTCTTACTTCGTTTTTAACTTCTTAGGGGGAGATGGGGCACATTGATACATGGGGCACATAGATACAGTCGACATTATTTGAAAATTGACCGCAGCAGGCCGCTCAACCACGAACACAACGCAACTTGTCTATCAACGCATACACATGTCTGTCTGACATCTCTGTTCAGTCATCGTATTTCGCCCAACGAGAACAAATCTGTTTTCCCAGTCTGTAAGTAATTTTTTTTACTTTCTTTCGAGTGAGTTTTTGTAACGAATATTTTGTGTTATCAATTTCATATTAAGTTAGATTTTGACAATATGTCACTAATAATGTGGTATTTACCTAAAAAGTCGTTTTTAAACGTTGTTTTAATTGCAATTAATATTTCTATTGTGTGAGGACAGTTGGGGCACATTGATACACCCCACCTCGGGGTAGTTTGATACGTATGTATGTAATGTAATGTAAGTAGATGTTTGTCAATAATAAAAAAAAGCATTAAAAATGCTAATCAATCAAAGTTATTTGAAGACTTATTGTAACAATCTGAAGACTGTTTATTTTATACCTAAAATTCCTTATTTATATTTTATTTAAAGCCTAAGAAAGCATTTAATTTATTAAAACTTATTTTAACATGAATTACAAAACATTTAAATACTGGTTGTATTAATAAATGTTATAAAACTATTTAAAACTTGTTTTAGTAACTAAAAGTTTTCATAAATACTAATTTTTGGCTATGAATCAAAGTGCCCCTGATATGTATCAATGTACCCCGTGAGTGGGGCAGTTTGATACAAATTTCATTTTTTAGTAAATAGTTCTTAATTTTTTTTGTAGATGAATTTAAGAGTACATTCGTCTAAAAAAGATAGTTAGAACGACATTGAACACAATTAATACTTTACTTTGTTATTATTGTCAATATGATGCCTTTTTTTTGAGTTCAAATGAAAATCGTATCAATGTGCCCCATCTCCCCCTATCCTGTTTCCATTAAAATGACTGCCTTCGTAATGACTGTTTCTGGATCGTATCCGCCTATGTTAGTACCTTCGCTCTTTCCTGTGGTGGTAGTAAAGTGTGGTAACTTACCTACTTACTTACTTACAGTCCGGGGTGGACCACGGCCTCAACCAACAAACCCCTCCAGCTAGCTCGGTCCCTAGCTAGCTGAACCTGTAATGACCGGTGATCGGCAGCAACTAGATGTGCTCAGCTCCACATCTCAGAATCGACTGACTTCAGAAATGCGGATCAAGCTCTTTTATAGAGAGACAACAGATGTTACTCTTTGGCACGTAATTGACTTGTGTGATCATGTTCTAAGCATAGGTCACTACAGAACCAATTACGAACACCACGTTGGTTGAGGTCGCCCTCCAATTGTGCTCGCCACCTAAGGTTGTGTCTTCCTCTGCTACGTTGTCCCTCAGGGGACTCGTTGGACTGGTGCGTTGCTCTGCATACGCTCCACGTGCCCCAGTCATCTCAGCCGTTGTATCTTCAGCTTTTTGTCCAGGTCAAGGTCGTTGTATAGCCCGTAAAGCTCGTCGTTAAATATTTTCCTCCACACTCCATATCCATACAAACTGGACCGAATTTCGTCCGAAGAATATTTCTCTCAAAACATCCCAGGGCCAGGATGTTTTCATCCGATTTCGACTTAGATGCCTTCTTAGCCCGAAGAAACAACGATTGGCAAGATTCTTTTGCTGATGCCATTTTGCGAGGTGATAGTGGAGCCCTGGGGCATGTACCACGAAACAACAAGTATTGTGGAATGGGAGCATTTTAACATATTGCTCCGATAAATTGCTACGGTTTAACAATACTTGTTGTTTCGTGGTACTGGCCCCAGGTAGACAAAGTCTTTAACTATGTACTTCGAAGTTATAACTGTCCATCGTGACGTTTTGTCTGAGTCGTCGATGCTGAGACTCCTCTCGTTGACAGCATATACTTTGTTTTGTCCTCACTCTTCCTTGATTAAAATATTGTATAACAAGTCATACATATATTCTGAACTCTTGTATATTTTCGTTACGAATTTTTAAAAAATTATGGAAGGTCACAATTGTTCACCATGACATGACAGATGCGCAATACTATATATCATAAATAAAACAGTTTGTTCTGACTGATTGGCGATTCACGCCTTTCTTATTTTTCATCGTTCGTCTGATTTTGGAAATTTTTCCATGTACCTGAGTTATAAGCGTCTGGAATTCTGGGGGATTCAGTTTGCAGGCAAAATTTTATTTTTCATCCTATCGAGCGCATAGCAAAACACACTAGGTACTCGGGGGCGTAGCGAGGGTTCGAGCCGTGGGGGGGGGGGGGGTGAATTTCATTGAAATGCCGACTTATTTCAGGAACTTGCCGACTGTATAGAAATCATGAAAATCGGCCCAGCGGTTATCGAGTTATATCTAACATGAACGAGTTTCACTCCATAGAAGATGTTTTTTGTATGGGAGGCGCCACGCCCCTTTGTCCAATTTTGACCAATCTTAACAGGAACACCCCTGGGCTAATACCTAAAGGACCATTCACATAAGAGCGACCAGCTACCTACGATCGAACGACTATTCGCAAGTTTTGTCAGCCCGTTCACATGAACACTTTTATAGGTCGCGGAAGTTCGCGAATTCCGGCCATCAGTTTCTACAATGTCTAGTTTGAGGTTAAGTTCGAACGAATGTTTTATTCGCTAGTTTGTGGAACGCTAATTAAATGATGTGGATTGCGAATGAACTTTGACAATTCGCGCCAATGGTGTTTTCGTTCGCGGCAAAAAGTTTGGAATTCGAAATTTCGTTGATAAACTTATTTTCTTAATACATTTTGATGGCCCAAACACACGTTTGTCGCAAATTGTTAAAGTTCGCAATCCACATCAATAAACCGCGAACTAGCGAATAACACATTCCTTCGAATTTAACCTCAAATTAGAAATGCCAACCGTCCTTTTAAAATCGAATCGAAATTCGCTAAATTTTAAGGATTTCAGTCGGCAAATTCACCGATGCCGAGCGTCTTTTTTAAAATCGAATCTTAAATCGCTAAATTTTAGGGATTTCACTCGGCAATCTCACCGATGCCGACCGTCTTTTTTAAAATCGAATCTAAACTCGTTAAATTTTAGGGATTTCAGTCGGCAATCTCACCGATTTTAAGGAGTTCATGTGGAACCTTTTAAAATGCCGACTTTTGTATAGGTTTACAAGTTTAAAAACCCATACCTAATGGAAATCCAAACTTAAGACCTAATTTTTGAAAATTGATCGTTGATTTGCCGACTCTTGAAAATCGTGGGGGGGTGCGACACCCCCCACGCACCCCCTCGCTACGCCCCTGTAGGTACTTCTACAACGGAAGCGAAGCCGCAGATAAGTGCTAGGTTTCTATATGTGTACTCTGCCCTTGATTGTCGTTCATACAAATTTATACAACCTTATTGAGTTATTTTTGGTGGTAGAAACCTTCCTAATTTGACAAGGATGTTAATGGGTATTATCGCCGGATAGTCAGTTTATCACACGAGAACTGGGATGCAATTTTGTGAGATGAAAATGTTCAATATTGTTTGCTTCACGTAACTTTGAAAACGAATAGGAATTTTCGTTTGGACGAAATCAAGAAAATGAAAGCTATTTCTTGACGTCTCCGTTTTTTTTTTTCATGGACAACGACAGACTTGACTTTTTTCAATTTCTTCGATTACATTTGCGGATTTCACACCAGACCAATCTTAACACTAAATAAACTCACCAACGGCATTTTCAAAAGAGTATACAGACCAATGACAGCAGACGAAAATCCGCACCAAACAGCAACTTTTTGTGGATGCAGTGAAACCTGTTGCACCTGGTGTGGGTTGTAGTCATCGTTGGCTTTTTAACAAAGCATTCGTCCAAAAATGCGCCTCGTCGCTAAAGATGATTTTTTGACCAAAATTAGGGTCCTCAGTCAACGAACAAATGGCGTTGTGTATGGTCATTAACTTTGAGCTCCTAGTGTCAGTTGGATATTGGATACGGGTGTATGCCCAAGTCCCGATGCAAAATTCGTCAAGTTGAAGTCTGAGAAAGGCGGTCTTCTTGTGCGCGGCGAGGAGTTGACTACTTCGGGTTCTCCTGTACACTTTCAAGGCAATTTTCTCAGCCGATCTGGCGTTCCTTTAACGTGAGTTTTGACTTTATGCCATACCAAACGTTGGATAGCCGACTTTGAAGGGCTACCCTTCTGCCGCAAAAGGAGCGCAATTGTAATATGATGCTACATCGTGTAACTTGCCAGATAAGAGAGACGCCACCGAAACAACATGGCCGCCACACGCTGCCAACATCCCACCTGTCCCAATTGAAAAACCCTTTAAAACATCTGTTGTCTTGAGCTCTTCTTTTCTGATTTGACAGTTTTCGCTAACTTGTACTTTGTACTATTCTGGTTGCTATTTTTCTTTATTACATGGACTTATGTAATATTGAATTACAATACAAACAACTCCCACAGAAAGAAGACACGACTCTAGAATAAGTGAGTAGGTGAATTTGGTAGAAAAAAAAGTGTAGCCTATTAATATGCAACGCATACTTTCTTTTGTTTTATTTTATTGTCCAACTCTGTGTTTTGTTAATTTTTATCGTTTGTGACAAAGTAGGTAATATATGTGGAAAATTACCTATGGAAATTCACCTTTGATTTGGTTGGCATTTTATAAAATTCTTCTTTAAAATAACGGCATATTCAGTACGAAAAAAATGTAACCTATTAATTTAAAAATTTTAATATAGATACAGAGAAACTAGATGTGCAATCTAAAGTTCCTCGAAACATTACCTACCTAACGAACTTTTTAACTCTGCTTTTTAAGGTTCGTTTCCATGTGGAGGAACCTTATAGCTTTCGCATACGATGATATCTGTCCGAATAAAATAAGAAAATTTTGTACCTCCTAGGTCTATCTCAAGAACTAATTGACGTAGAAGGCTGGAATTTGCACACAGTACCAGGTATAACCTCTAGTTAATCGACAAATACCAATATACATACATCGGCTGGTTTTGGAGTTATTCTTAATTTCGTGGAAAAAACATTCGCAAAAAAAAGTGTTTATTTTTAGATTTACAAAAAATAATGTAATTCTTTCTTGTAGATCATCTTCGTAGCTTTATGTGCTGAAGACTGTTATGTCGAAAAGTTAATATTTTAGAAGATATTTACAAAAAAACACATAAAATACGCCACAATTGGAACTTCCAATCCCAATGCATACCCATCTCATACACCATAGTCAATGTCACCACACCCACACGGCCATACGCATACCATAGATACGGTGACCATATTTTTAGATGCCAAACCCGGGACAAAAATAAATATGAAAATGATGTCAACAAACAGAAAAAGAACTCTTGTATTGGATTATTCCATAAATTATTTCTTATTGAAGGGAATACATAATCTACAAACTTAATTCCTTCATAAGCCGTGACGTATGTAAAAACAACGCAATACGCATAAAACATGTTGCACACATTTGTCGTAAACATGTCTAAGACAAAATAATGCTTCACACCCGGTGAAACCCAACTTAGAAACTGTCTTTCAGTCACTTCTCTATTTCATAAATGTTGAAATGAGATGTGTCCTTCAAAGTATTTCTCCGAAATCATGCTATGATGATTCCGTATTAAATTGTAAATATGTACAGAAAAAAAGAAGACACCAAAATATCCTTTCAGTATACTTTGTCGGATAATATGAATAAAGAATCTATACAGAACCGCAACCCCAATATATACCTTATCTTATACTAATCCGCTGCGCATTTGGGAATAACCCCCAGTACAATGCCCTAATGCCCAAAACACACGTGCAGAATTCACTGCGCAGCAGGATTACAATACACATGTTCTTATGTGGTGATACAAATGTAAATTCACCCACCCACTGCAGCACTGCAACATGTCTCTATTTCTAAATCCACTGCATACCAACGCAGTGAAATAAATTAAATAGAATTGGCAGCATCGAATTTTTAAATTCAGCTACTGATGCATACGAGGAAAAGAGAGACGGGAATTATTTGTCGTCTGTGTTTCTCTCACGTATTTTTTCCCGCATTGACAGCAACCGCTGCAAATTGAATTATGCACATCTGTTTCATCTGCAGTACTGCGTGCAGTGAAGCATTCAGAATTTCTGCACACATGTGTTTAGGGCTGTCCGCACTAAAATTTGTTTCTCGAATTTTTTAATTGTCCAAGAAATGTTTCCAATATTTCTTTGGTAAAAACGTTACTTGGACTATTGCGGGAACATGTCGTAGACATTCTGCATACGTTTATTGTGTCGTGTGCAAACTGCATTGCATGTTGAAGACTGCGCGATAAGCCTTAGTTATATGGAAATGCATGTTAATGTTAAATTTAAAAAGTTTATGATGAAAATACGGGACATTTGTACGTCCCGTAGGTCTTTAAAAAAAGATCGGGACAGTCGATTGAAATACGGGACTGTCCCGGGAAATACGGGATGGATGGTCACCGTAACCATAGACCATAGAGAATTACTCCGAAAAGGGTGTGGCTTGTGTGTTTATCGCTCTCGATGCCCAATGCGTTGTTGGATTGCATGGGGAGATTTCGTGTTGGATATGAGTGGAATGTCGTGGGCGTGGCTGGCAGTGGTGGTTGCTGTGGCCGTGGGAGAAAATTATTTATTTTGGATAGGAGTAGGAGGCGGATCTTAAGTGAGAGACATAATTCATATATAGGATTCTTGCATATGATCAGTGTTGCCAGCTTTTCTAAGGGGTATGGAGCCTAACTTTAAAAATCTTGTAGCCAAAAATTGCCCAACACGAATATGAGGAATAAAAATGGGCACCTATTTGTTTAATTGTTTACGCACATTTAATTTGACTAAATTGATTGAATTCAAAATTAACAAAAAACAACTATTAGCTTCTTCATTCCATTTATATACGAACTCGTAATCTGAGATTGAAGTAATAAAAACAAAAAATGTATGTATGTATGTATGTATGTATTAGAGACATTAGCACAGGCCTCGGCCCTCATTGAAGCTAAGCTCTGGGCCTCCGGGTATCGTAGAATAGCGCCAATACAAATGGACAAACTAAACCCGTAAATAAGCTGATTGAATAATTACAGAGACGTAAATATTCAAGATTCTTACATATTACCGTTTGAACTGAGTTTTGGAACTTTCTCCTGAGGGATCTTATCAAAGTAACGCTGGACCTTTGACGATGTTATTACCTGGTGGCACCCAGGTGTAACCCAATTGTCGTGGATCTGATTCCCATTGTGTTGGCGAAATAGGTACTCTTGAAGCCGAGGCGTTCGCGAACCGATGTGACGATTTTACACATTTTCGGTTACGTTTCTAAATTTAAGAGGCCTCTACCCATAAATCGAGCAAAAGTGCGAAAAATGGCATTTCGTTTCCTTCCTAGAGAAGTAAATACTGAAGCGATTGAAATGATGTAGGATGCATTTGAAAGAACAGAATATGTCCTTGAAATCCAATGAAGCTTGTTTGTAAGCGATATCTCGTTTTTCTTTTATTGAAAGAATTCGCAGCTGTGTTTGGGAAAATTGGCATAAAACCGACTTTTTGTTTGCCGACGAATGATATGATAGAGTTCGAAACAGTCTAAGATAACTAGTTCATCTAAAAGGTAATATGCAAAAGACCAATTAAGAAGAAGACAAATTTTAAAATTGCATCCTGGTTTTAAAAAACAAGTGTTTGAAAACAAACAATTATTTGAAATAATGAACAACGTTTTTCCTGTATATATTGATTTATATTTGATGCAATTTTTACTCAAAACAACAAAGCATCATACCAGCTATCGGATACAAACAAAAAAATTACGTATTTACATGTATTTTGTTGCAAAATACTGAGTTTAAATTTTATATATTTTTCAAGAAAAATACCATGTATGTGTCACATTCTCAGAAAAAAGTTCCAAGTTTCTCATTTAGATGGCGGTAGTTCTGTCGTCTGAATTGAATAGCCAATCAGAATGACTCGCAAGCTATAAGGGATAAATGTGTAGTTTATTGACAACTGCAAAGAGGCGTGTTATAAATGAAACAGGTTTGGCGTGAAGTCTGAAGTGTGATCTAAATGGAATCAAGGATGTGTGTAAGCAGTGGTGGGGATGGGGATTCTTTATTCGAAGTGATTTTTGTTTTATGGGGATTCAATGTAATTTTTGCTTCTTGAACAAAAATGAAAATGAGAGAGGGGTCTACAGAAGCACTTTTCAAGATGTTGCTTTTTTTAATAAATTCTTATTAAAAATACATTTATTTGTTGAAACAAAATCGCTTAAACTTTAAAACTAAAATTACCAAATAATTTAAACTGTGAATGATCTTATATTTTTAGAAATTCTATATATTTCCTTGCTAAAAGTTGTAAAAAAGTTGTATCTTGAAAAGTGCTTGCTGTTCACACCGTGATCAGGTGTAAAGCAGATATATGGTTTGGTTTGGGTTGGTAGGAAAAGAGACGAAACGGAGGCGGTGAAATGGTGGGTTGGCTGAAAGGGATATTATTGAAGGCAAATTTAGCAGCATTGCGCTGTTGCCATTTACAACGAAAGATTATGCAATTTTTGTTTGCGCAGTTGCCGTTGTCTTACCTTTTATGAGTTATGGTATGGTAGGTGTTTGGTTTTTCGTATAAAGAGGGGGTCAGAGGAAAAGAATTGGAATGAACATCGCCAGAACAAGTAGCAAAAGATACACCAGCATTTTGAGGGGGGATGAAGCAAGAGGTGTTCAATTGGGAATCAGTTGGGAAGGAATTGTGAGTTCTGCTATAGAAAGCAAAGTTAATATACATATAACTATATATAGATAGGTATGTACATTCACTGGACAATATACAGGATCCAATAAATATATGTATTGGGTGTTTGTTGATTTGTGGGAGCTCGATTGTTGTAAGAGTTTGAGGTACAATTTAATTATGTATGCATGTAGATTTAGATACATATGTATATGGGATCGATGTGTGTGATTTTAATTCCTACCCATTACCTAGCCCACTAGTGCCTTTACAACCTCACCTCTATCCACATCCCCTTTATACCCTTAGAATCATAAAACTACCCTTACCAACAAATCCATGAATCAAGGATATACAAAATATCTACCTTGTCATGTATCCGATCTGCAATTTTATAGGTATATTCCTTCTCTTCACGTTGTTATCCCCCGTCCACATCTCCCTTGCCAAGCTAAAAGTACCCAACCACGCATACCATCAATATATACATATGTAAAAAATACCTACCCCATCATTGATTTAATTTTCCCTTGCACATTGAAAGCAATTATTATGCAATCAATGAAGAATGGATTCTTTGTCGATGATGAACCTACATTTCCCTCTCACTCTAACATTCATTTGAATGCAATTCTCAGCAACCAAAACCAAACATCCCCTCACACACGATCAATAAATTCATACCAAGCATTGTATGATATCACACCTAAGGTCCGCCTCCTGAATTGATTTTAAAAGTGAAATGGATGACGAAAAGTGGTTTTTCACCATGATTAGAGCTTCGCAAATCAAAAATAGATGGCGCTTTGAGTTCCACTTTATGTTCTACAATATGTCTAGAGGCCTCTTAAAATAAACATGTCTAACTAAATTACCTTTTCAGTAGCTTTGTACAGATTAGTGCTCTTGATTTTACCCGGGTAATACCCATCTGAACAACTACCCGGGTACCCGGGTACCTGGTAAATGCGGGTATTACCCAAGTTCACGGGTACCCGGTAGTTTCGGGTAATGGGTACCCGGTAATTACGGGTAATGGATATCCTAAATTCAAAAGTACCTGGAACTGAATATCGAGGTGTTATGAATGTTTTTCGAGCTACATCTATGTATACATATAATAAAATTGTAGATTTTTTGTTTGTTCCACTATCACGTAAGAACTACTAACCCGATTGGTATGCATATTTTTGGAAAAGGTAGGCCTTATCAATGGGCACCATATAGGGTTTATTTGGTTAAAATTGGACAAAGGTGCGTGGCACCGCCAATACAAAAAAAAACATTCAAAATCTTATATCTCGAAAACCGCCGAATTGATTGTGTTGAAACTTAAGCCAGTATTAGACGATATGTTGAATCAGCATACGTATGCTGAAAATTGTGTTCCAATCACAACATATCGTGCATACTTGATGACAAAAAATTTTTGTTTACACGATATGTTGTGATTGGAACACAATTTTCAGCATACGTATGCTGATTCAACATATCGTCTAATACTAGCTTTACAGACAATCTTAGGTATTGGCCCAAGAGTATTGCTGTGAAGATTGGTCAAAATTGGACAAAAGGGCTCGGCACCGCCAATACAACAAAAACATTAAATATCAATTAGTTCGACCACCACCTAATCTTAGGTGTTGGCCTGGGAGTGTTCACTTTTCTTCGACAGTCATGGCCATGGGAGCCATGGTCTTTAAGTAATTTAGTTTAAAATCGTACGGTGCATTATGCGAGAAGCACATTCAAATTAATATTGCTTACAAGTTAACGGAAAGTTGCACATCGTGGACAGTGCACATTCCTGTTTTCTTTTAACAATAATAATTGTTCTTATCTTACCAAATAGTTAGTTAACGGTAGTTAATATTTAGGGCTTACTTACTTACTTATCGGGCTCTCGACCCGGGCTAGCATAACAAAAAAAAAACCCTCCTAGCGGAGAGCCCAACAACTCTAAATACGAAGTTTGAAACTAAGAATACATAGGTACATGTAGGTATCTATCTTTCTCTTAATATGTACGTAAGTATACGAGAAAGTTCAAAAGTTATAGAATTTACTAGCGTAGCCCGTGCACACTTCGTGGTGCAAAATTATGGGCAGTGCCACGCCTCTTTGTCCAATTTAGATCAAACCATCATTACAACCATCTCGAGCCAATATCAAAGAATCTCTGAAAATTTAAGCTAAATCGGTGCAAAACTTTTCGAGTTTTTGAAGCATACACAAACCAACATAACATTTTTATATAAGTAGCTATGCATATTTGTTTTAAATTTAAGTACATATGCACGCATATTTGGACCAACATACGCAATTGCGGGACACACTTTTTTAGACTTCTGACTGCGGTATACGAAAATGCTAGAAATACGTACGAAAATGTTATTTGTAAACGTGCTTGGTAGTGCTCTTGATTTTACCCGGGTAATACCCATCTGAACAACTACCCGGGTAACCGGGTACCTGGTAAATGCGGGTATTACCCAAGTTCACGGGTACCCGGTAGTTTCGGGTAATGGGTACCCGGTAATTCCGGGTAATGGATTTCCTAAATTCAGAAGTACCTGGAATTGAATATCGAGGTGTTATGAATGTTTTTCGAGCTACATCTATGTATACATATCGCTCATTTACTTGAAGACTGTCATAACTCAAAAAACTCGATTTTGCAGAAAACATGTTTAAAGTTTTCAATGGACTACCGCCTTGCAGAAATCTGAAGAAATCTTATAATTTCGAAATTAACTAGTGAACTTTTATAAATTTAATATATCCATAAAGGTAAATCGACAACAACTAGTCTTTTATGGTTTTTACCTGAACGAAAATATTCCCTACTTCGAATTGTGACGTTATTGTTGCAAAAATTATATTCATAGGAGTGTCATAAGTTCGAATATGTCGTTATTATTGAGAAAAAAAACAATAGTTTTGTACTTAGTCATTTCATTTTCAAAGTCTTATAATTTGAACTTTTTGAACTTAATATAAAGGGTGTTTTTTTTTAGAGGTATACAAATACAATATGGAATAAAATACTTCCAGCTAATATTAATGTCATTGATATTAGCTTTATTTAATAGCTAATAATTTTTTGCCATTTTTAAATTTCGGGCGAACCGAACCATGGTTTTCAAAATAAGTTTGCACAATTTGCACTCGTTGTTCTGGAGTTCATTCATCGTAAAATGGCAAAACGTACTTACCACAAATCAACTTTCAACTGCCATTTGACAATCTGTAGAAACAGAGTTGCCAATTTAAGAACCAAAACTCTAGAAAAACACCCTTTACTTCTAGTATTTAATTAATAAAAATAATAATTCAATAACAAGAAAATATCTTCAGCGTAACTTCTTTTTTTGAGTACACTACCCTAATTGAATTTCTCTTTAGTGTATGCAGATTTGTAAAAAACTGAATTTGGTGATTCTCATTAAATTTTAAGTATTTTTACTTGTGAACGTTTCAGCTCTACCATATTTAACGGAGCAATGTCATTTGCCAGCATTTTTAAATCAAAAAAATTCTCAAAACAAAGCTATTTTACAATAAATGGATCTCCTGTTTTTTTCGCCGATCGGATTATTGAAAAAAATAATTCGGGAGTATAAATGGGACCACTTTTAAGCATTCGTTCCGTTCCCTCTCAATTAAGGAATGCACAGAGTCTCCTTTGTTTTGTGTATGGCTAACCATGCCAATTTCAATGAAAATCCTGTAGAAAAATTACTCCTGTGTTTATGAGAAAAACCCTGTTTTATCGTGTAATCATACTGTTTTATTCCCATTTGAATAAACTTGAAAAATTCTATTGATCGACGCACGGTCGAGTGTTTGCTTCCATGAATAAGACGTGGACGTGGACGTACGAAAAATTGCAAGACAGACAAAAATCGTACATCGCCTTATAGATATCATTGGATAAAAAACGAAGCCGGACACGCTGTGATTCGAAAAAGAAGTATTCTGTTCAAACTCAAGGTGGTATTGATCGAACTGAAGACAAATTAGATAACGAAACCATAGACGAAGGTATGGAGGGTCCACTTCAGCAACCTACACCCGCGACCCACTTAATGGATAAGCGGGCCATAGAAAATGAATGAATTAATATATTTATCATTTATTTCATATTTAATTAATATGTAGTTCCTATTCTATTCTTACATTTCGAAGAAAAAAATGCACTCCAATGAAAAAGAGTTCCTGTATACAATTTATTATGCCGGCAGAAATCATTCCGTGTGCGGTGGCCATTGTGTATTATTTCTAAAAATTTATAATTTTTATCAACAATTTCGTCTCATTTTGAGTTATTGAGATCTATTGAGAGTTTCCATCGACAAAATTATCTTCAACAACGACACATTGTCTTATAATATAAACGGCTGACTTCTAAACAGCCAGTCTTTTTTACAAAAATAACGTCATAAGAAGAAATACTTCAGTTGACGAAAGTATTTTTTTCATCAAGAACGTCACATGTTGCAGTATATGGAGTTTGATTCAAGTTAAATATTTCAACAAATCAGTCACAACACGAAATAATGCACTTTATATGAAATTTATCTACATTACAAATATCATAACATTTAAACGAATAATGTCACAACACAAAATATGCCAGTTTTTTAGAAAAGCAAACCAACTAACACACGATGACGACTGTAGCAAACTGAGATATGTCGCTCTTATGAGTAAAAAATGTTAGGATATATGAAATGAAATAACGGCATATTCTCTTCTAACGCGGAAGGTATACAGGATATTAATACGAAACTTTTACACAATAATGAAGCATCATAAAACGAATATTTCTGCATCATTAACTCAAAAATCGCGTTTTTTGAGTTATGACAGTCTTCTAGTAAATGAGCGAATAATAAAATTGTAGATTTTTTGTTTGTTCCACTATCACGTAAGAACTACTAACCCGATTGGTATGGATCTTTTTGGAAAAGGTAGGCCTTATCAATAGGCACCATATAGGGTTTATTTGGTTAAAATTGGACAAGGGTGCGTGGCACCGCCCATACAAAAAAAACATTCAAAATCTTATATCTCGAAAACCGCCGAATTGATTGTGTTGAAACTTACAGACAATCTTAGGTATTGGCTCAGAAATATTGCTGTGAAGATTGGTCAAAATTGGACAAAAGGGCTTGGCACCGCCAATACAACAAAAACATTAAATATCCATTAGTTCGACCACCACCTAATCGATTGAGTTACAATTTTTGGGCAATCTTAGGTGTTGGCCTGGGAGTGTTCACTTTTCTTCGATAGTCATGGCCATGGGCGCCAAAGTTTTTAAAATTTGTAACATTGATATGCATTGTCCTGATAGACAAGAATACTATCTAGGCAATACGATTCCTGGAAATTTTGACTTTATAAATTTTTATTTTTTTATGCAAATTTTATCCTTGAGAAATTTCCTAAAAATGATGGCAACTTTTTTACGTACGATCAACAGAAGTTATAGAAAAAAGCCATATTTTGTCAGACAAAAATGGTCAAAATCAGTTTTGTTAAAATCGTATACAAAGTAGATATATGTGGGTATCTACTACTGTTTTCGAGAAAGAGCCAATTTTCAAAAGTACCGTTGTTGGACATTTTAGCGAGAAACATAGTATGCAGTCATTTTGAGCATGCTTACTTTAACTCAACTATCAATTTTCGTTCAAATCGTTAAAACCATTTTCCAAAAAATCGAAATTCTAAAATTAATTTGTTTCGTAAAATTTTTATATATGGTTTTTTGGTTATGCTTACTTATCGGGCTCCCGACCCGGGCTAGCATAACCAAAAAAAAAACCTCCTAGCCCTAGAGAGCCCAACAACTCTAAATACGAAGTTTAAAACAAATCCGATCAAGCATTTAGGCTGCAGGCCTATGGGACAGACAGACATACGGACGGACAGATTTGCGAGACCAACTTTTTTGAGTTCCCCCATCATCGTAATATCAGAATTGATTAAAATCGCGAGTTCGAAATTTTGTACGAAAAGAATACATAGGTACATGTACTTAGGTATCTATCTTTCTCTTAATACGTAAGTATACGAGAAAGTTATAGAATTTACTAGCATAGCCCGTGCACACTTCGTGGTGCAAAATTATGGGCAGTGCCACGCCCGGCCCCTTTGTCCAATTTAGATCAAACCATCATTACAACCATCCCGAGCCAATATCAAAGATTCTCTGAAAATTTGAGCTAAATCGATGCAAAACTTTTCGAGTTTTTGAAGCATATATAAGTAGCTAAGCATTATTTGTTTTAAATTTAAGTACATATGCACGCAAATTTGAACCAACATACGCAATTGCGGGACACACTTTTTTAGACTTCTGACATCTGACTGCGGTATACGAAAATGCTAAAAATCCGTGCGAAAATGTTATTTGTAAACGTGCTTGGAGATAAAAAAAAAACTATGCGGGTACCCGAAAAAACATGGGTACCCGAAAAGGAGCGGGTACCCGAAAAACCGGGTACCCGGAGTAATCGGGTACCCGAAATTTTGGTACCCGGGAAATACCCGCAAATCTCGGGTACCCGGGTACCTGGGTAGAACCCGGGTATGCGGGTATCAAGAGCTCTAGTACAGATATTTCATAAAAATGCACTCTTCTTGAATCTGTAATTTTATAATGGTTACATCTTGATCGTTCACCAACAGTTCGAACTTTGCACTGTTCTGCCAACTTGGCTCTTCGCTAATTCGCCCTAATTTTGTGACTATCTTCAGTATACTAAAGGGGCTGGCAAATATTAATAACTATTTAAGTATTTATTAAATTGATTTGATGATTTTTTTTTTATTTTTTTTTATTTTTGATTTTATAAACTAATTTATTTTGCAAAGCCTACTCGTTCCCCGCGATTGTAGAATGTATTTAAATTAGATGCCTGAAAAGAGATCTGAAGTAATAAAAACAAAAAATATATATTTATGTGTTATGTTAACAAAACATAAAATAATTCCAATAAGAATACAAAAAAAAAAACAATTAAAATATCAGCCTCTCCGTGAAAATTGCGCCTTAAGGTTTGATTAGAAACATAGAAACAACAACAACCTAACGTTTTAAATAAAAGAGTAGAACAGACTAAAAATAATAAATAATAAAACTGTAGGTACCTATTCAAAAGAAAAGATATTAAAAGAAAACAAATTTTAAAATATATAAGATTAACATTTGGTGAAAGTAATCAGTTAATAAACGCAAAAAACTCTATTAAAAATCGCAAGTTTCCTCCAAAATTTCTTCCATTTGTGGAGGCTGATTCTTCGGTTGTTTCTGAAGTCAAATTTGCATAAATGTTAAGATTAAATAAATCTACAATTTGTAAAAAAAAAACATTTTGCTGGAAGGGGACATATACTTGGGCAAATAATGAGTTTTCATATTCATGCATAAGTCTTGTGAGCTGATTTTACTACTCAGAAGTGAGAGTGTGTGGTTAAAACAATATCGAAATCGAAACTGGAGTTGACTCATTCACAATTACATTTTTAAAAGTTTCAGTTCTACGAGTTCGCAATGAAAAAATCATTATATTTTTTTCATGATGTATGACTTTTTTCAATAAATTTCTAAGGAGCCTAAAAATAGCCCAATTTTAAAATGAAATAGCCCAAATTGGGATAAATCCCAAATCGAACTTTCATGGAGCGAGTGAAAAATCCGAGTAGCCTAATTGGCGATAAATAGCCCGTAATGGCAACACTGCATATGATATATGAGATGTCAGATCAGATGTGCTTGAGGCAGTGCCGTAAATAGGGCGGTGCCAGCGGTGCCCAGGCACAGGGCGTAGGGCCAGGAGGGCGCAAAAATTACCAGAACCAACTTTTAGGTAATTCGGGTTGAAAGATCTTTAAACTGTGACATTCGTAAGTCTCGCAACATTACAAACTCAAACAAGATAAGTTTACTAAAAAAAATATTACCTACCTATAAAAAGGTTGCAGGTGTCGTGAATATGAACTTTGATTTAAAATGCAATCCATTTAGCGTCAGTCGAGAATCCGAAATTACATATCTAGAAAAAAGTATTTTCCTACCTCTCATGAATCTATGGATGAACGCCCAATCACAATCAGACACACAATACCCAATGATATCTATTAGAAATATCTAGTACCTAAACGTTAGTCTTTTTTTCCCCAACTTCAATTACAGGCATACGGCAAAAGTAAAAAATCAGTATATTTTTAATGTTATTGCATTTTACTGCTTATTTATATTTCAAATTATTCAATATCCTATTTCTTATGTGATTTTCCATTGGGCACATCAGATTTTTATTTCAGATCTTTGATTTATCGTGGCAAATGGAATATGAAAGCATATTGATCTATTTTGTAAATGTACACTCAGAAAAAAACGAGCAAAAATCAAGAAGATCAGTGTCATTAAAAGTATATTCGTTGACGAAAGTATGGTAAACTCGGAAAATTGTATTCCAAGTACAAAAATCTTATTTTGAGCTCGTTTCTTCAAGACCAAAAAATCTTCTTTTTAGCTTAAAAATCTTCAATCATGTTTCACGATTATTTTAAGAATTTGGTTCTTACATTATGTATGCTTGAAACAAATTTATTTTGGTTATGCAATTGCTCCAAAATTAAGTCCATGTCCATTATTTACGTTTTTGCTCTGAATAATTGCTTTTCAGAAGGCTTTTCGTAAATTTGTTTTGGAAACAAATTCTGAATGACGTGAAACAGATGTGCAAAGTAAATTAGTATTAGCGTATTAGTGATAAAATTAGTAAATCTCGAAAAATATCGAGATCTGAAAAAAGTGATCCGGATCAAAAAAAAAGTATTTTTTTTGCCCAATGGATTATGAAAAGTGATCTAAATAAAAAAAAAGATTGATTTTTTGTCCCAATGGAAAACCACATTAGACAAAATAATCTGTACATATTCATTCATAGTCATCATCACAAACCACATAGAATTGACCGTCGACTCCTCCCACATAACGGATTTTGCCTACAAGCTGCCTGCGGGCCCAAGATTTTCCATGTATTGGAGCTGTACAAAATCAAAGGAGCGCCATTAACGCAAGCGAAGGAAAACACCCCTGGTGCGAATTGTCACAAGTTTATTCTATCTCATAAAAAAATCTTTGGAACTTAGGCTCTTATTGTGTTTGTCGATCAGCGATCGTCACGACAATTGTCGAATGCGTCGATTGATTTTAGCTATTCGTATACCTACGCACAAAATTTTTTAACTTCCAAGAGAAAGCAGCGACCAGATATTTGTAACGACTGTCAAATCGACAAATATCAATCGCAATCGACAATCACAATACTGAAATGTATAATCGACGAACGATAAATTTTTCGACACTCACAATAGGGGCCTTAAACTCAAATAAGAGATTGTTAAAGTATAGTAGAAGTTGATGTGACATAAATGCCACAGAATTTTGGGCCGAAATAATCAATTTGAAGCGGCTTCGTTATTTGAAAAATGCGAAAGTCAATCAAGCCTATATTTATTTTGTTTGCCTTAAGTTAATATATTTTTAATTCTAACAAGTAACTAAACAAAAAAATTTGGTATCCGAACCTCGCAAAATCAGTATATTTTTCGAGGGCGCAAATATAGAAGCTCGCACCGGGCGCATAAAAGCCTAGTTACGCCACTGGCATTGAGGAGAAATACTTTTTGTGAGGTTTGATGGGAGGTGAATATTTTTTGTTGTGCATTTCGGTCAATCAGAGTCAGAGCTGCCGTTTTAGAATTAAATTTACGGTAGCCGTCATTAAAGCATTTCTTCTTATCTTTTTAAGTTTAGTTCCTAAATCTTCCTTTCAGCAGTCGCGCTGCTATGTGGAAATGATAGGACCGAACCAATAAGATATTTTATTAATGGAAACATTTTTTCACCCAACTCGTTTTTTTGTTTGAAAACGTTCCAAAATTGCTGTAGCTTTAAGTCTTTTGAAATATTTTCTAAATTAAGCAGATTTCGCCATTCTTTATCTAATGACTCCTCATCGATGCCTACCAGAAATATAGGAAATTGAGTCATTAGTGGGACAAGACAAGACTAATTGCTTTGGATCAATGCCTTGCAGTTGCAATGCAACTAAAACTTTGTCATTGAAGTTTATGCGAGACAAAATTTGTTTGCAGAGTTCTCGTTTCTCGATCGAATGACAACTGGAAAGTGGGCGCGCTCAGTTCACAAATGCATTTCACTGAAATTAGGACAGAGACAGAATTTTTATAAAATAAATCAATTACATATTTTAATTCGCATTTTTAGTTTAAATTTTTGCTTTGGGTTGAGCAGTATAATTTGCTTTTGGGAAGTATGCAATATTGAATGAAAAAATCGCAGTATAATACTGCTATTGCATAGTACTTTCGGCAGCCCTGGGTCGATTTCATGGTGGATGGAGGATTGGAGGGTTGTGCTGTGCTCTGGCCTCTCTCTCCACGATCATCGCATTGTTTCATATTCGTTGTATCGTGTATGCATTTTTGTTGCACGTGTGCTCTCTCTGTTCATTTGTATTGTTACGAGTTAGGTGGGGCCGAAGATTTTGCAATGAAATATCTTGCTCGCATTTTTAGAGGATAGGTCAGTAAAGGTATGTATATAAATAGGTACTATGTACATAGTTAGTTTTCGAAGATCAAAGAAGGATATGTCGAAACTGACGAGTGACGACGACCGACCGACGTTAGGGAACAATACCTTAACTATTCAATTATGCATGCATATTATTATGAACTAACGTACGGAACCTTCGGTGCGCGAGTGATACTTACACTTGGCCGTTTTTTTTTAATTTAACGATCAGAAAGCAGAAAAATAAGTTAGCACCGCAAATTTTCACTTTCGCATCATTTCTTTCGTTTTTTTTTTAAATGCGAAAGTGATTTTCGTTTTTTTACACTCTTTGTAATTTGATTTGATTGTGTTTTTTGAATAAACCCAAGATCGCCGGACACATTGTTTCCTGATGGCTGAAAAATTCAACTTAAATTTACCATTTAACCGAATATCAATGCATAACTAAAACACACACACAGAAACATATTTATACGCTCATCGAAATGTAATAAGATACAATTCATTCCCTTCAAAAGGACTCGTATGGCATCAGGCACTCCAAAATCAACACTGGCCTTATAATGATTTGCATATTCTCGTGCATCAGCGCATACGATACGAGCTAACAGAAGACACAGAAAACAAAAAACAAAAAACAAAAAATAAAATTACTATGGCACATCCATTAAATTACACCCATAACCTCGGGGCAGCTATCAATTCAATAAAAGGGATGAATTCCATAGCATACGCATTCTCCGCATCATAAATCAATTGCACTTGTCGTCAACTCAATTAATTTTTGGCAAGCAAAGTCCAGTAAATCAATTGGTCGTGTCTCTCGTGCGCTGTCCCCATCACCAATCGCCATTTGGATTTTTTCCCTCGCAACAGAACCAAATTGCAATGAATCGGGCGTGAGCATGGATAAACAAAACTGTTGGCCCATTGAATAAAAAATGCCCCATTACAAATGGCAGCGACGAAATGTCAATGGCCAAACATGCATGCATCATGCCGGCTGAAAAAAGTCCTCCTCCCAGATGACACTGCAAATACCCGAAAATAGCTTAGAAGGGTTGTTAGCCATTTGGCAGCGGTGTGGCAGCGGCAATGTTCTGGTTTGGGGGAGGCATCTGATGGATTTTTGGTAATAGATTGGCGCAAAAGCGGAAAAGGCCTTTGAATATTCGATGTCCAAGGAAGCAATTCCGATCCAGATGGAATTTTGGGGTGGTACCCGGGTCAGACATTACTCTGGTCACCCACATCCGAAATTCTTTGTTGGCTGTCGGTTGTCGGACATGAACCGAACAGCCGCCGGCCGGAGAGAAAATATAAAACTTAACAGAAGGACAAAATCAGCGGCGGCGGCAGGTGAGTGCTGGAACCCTCTTTCGGTCGGTGGTATCAATATTCCATTATGTGGCTGCATGTGATGTAAGCCCGTCCTTTTCGATGCGCGCCACTCAGCAAAAGGAAAACAACAAACCCACAGAAGCGTGGAATTTTCGACAACAGTCGAGTGTCGACCCGTCGGAAATGAATCATTCGAAGTGTCGACTATGTCTGCCCTTTTGACACGTTGTGCTACAACATGGCCCACCACCCTATATATCGGCAGATAGATGGCAGCGAATCGAGTGCCAAAAAACATTGACCAGCAGAAAATTTCATTGCGAGAGACGACACACCTGATGATTGGAAAATCACAAAACACATACAAGAAGACTAATTAAATTAACTTTGGAAAACAGACATGGATACTCTTACTTTAGTGATGCTTCAGCTTCTGATTCTGATTCCATTACCGGCTGGCGGTGGTGGCGGCCGGCATGAGTGAGTATTGAGTAAACATTGCATAACTTAATAAAAAGGACTTTGGTTGTTTATATGCGTAACGTTAATTAAGTTTGTTTAATTTATCCTCTGTATGTAGTTCATTTATTATTTGGTTCCGAGAATGACTGAATAAAATGATTGAGATAGTCCTTGGGGTTCAACCTCCACCTTCTGGGTAGCACTCATTAGTATATGGTATACCTAAAGGACATTGCTTCAAAGCTTATCTTTATGAATTTGCAGAATTATTCCATTGACGACACACATGCCAATTAGTCTATTTAGCCGATGGCATAATTACAATGTATTGAGTATCGCAGGGTCCTTCTCAGACTTCCTGGGACAAACAAAGCGAGCCTAGCCTATGCTGTCAGCTCATCAAAATGTTGGAGCTCTGTTTAGGTCGCTTCTCTAAGTATCTTGATTGCTTTATCATTTTGTTTTTTTGGCTTCGCTCGACCATGCCGATTCCTTTTAAATATTAAGCTTCTGACTCCCCAAGGGCCAGAAAGATATTTGCGATGGAGACTCTCTGTTTCTTATAGGAATAATCTAAAGTAGGTTTTCAATTGGGACGGCTCGATGTTGGAAGCCTATAGCGGCCATGTTGTTTTGGTGGCGTCTGTCTAATAACGTGTTAATTATTCAGTCATACTGATGCCAAATCACAAGGGCAAGTTACACGATTGAGCAGCACGTCCAGTCCAAATGATGAAACTTTATTATCAAAATTAGTGTTCGTCAGTGCAGACGCTGTGTCCCACTCTCCAAATTTTGGTGACTAAATTCGGAGACAACCGATTCGGTAAACAATAAGCCAACACCCGCGTACATCATAACGGAACGCCAACGCCAGATCGATTGAGAAAATTGTCGCGGTCCGTGGAAGAGTGCAGGAGAACCCGAAGCAGTCAAATCCTCACCGTGCACAAGAAGTCGGCCTCTCTCAGACTTCAACTTGGCGAATTTTGCATCGGGACTTGGCCTACACCCGTACAGTATCCAATAGACCACAAACCAGAGAGAATAGACCACCAGCTTCGGGCAAAAAAGAGAATTCCATTTTCCATAGAGCCAGTTTTGAAATGATTAGCGCCGTCTCTTTTTCTATCTGTGAATACGTGTTGTACCACCGAAATAACTGTAAATGTTATTAGGTGCCAGTGTATGCGTGACCAATTCGCCCTCCATTTACTTTAACATGGCACACATACTTAACCACCTAATAACTTTTTGAAACTGGCTCTATGGATCTCTCATTTTTGGGCGGAGCTGGTGGTCTATTCTCTATGGTTTATGCAATATACACATGAGCTGAAAGTTAATGCCCCTACATAGACAACGCCATTTGTTCACTGACTGGGCTTCGGAGTATGTATTTGGAAGAGGACCCCAATTTTGGTCTAAAAATCATCTTTATAGCGACGAGGCGTATAGATATTTTTAAATGAATGGCTATGTTTGCCATAGGTATATGAGACGACGTCCACCCACATCCAGGTTCACCAGGAGTCAGTGCATCCACAAAAAGTTACTTTTTGGTGCGGATTTTGGGCCGGCAGCGGCGTTGGTCCGTATTCAGGCACGTAGCCAAGGGGGGGGGGGGCTTGAGGGGCTGAATACGGAAGGACGCCTGCAAAACGTCTTGGACCTCCATATTGGTAATCAGGGCACTTAATTCTACATTTTGAAATTATATTAAAGTTGTTATACCAATTATTTATAATTCAGAAAAAAAAATCATTTTTGACATGATATTACTCACAATGGCCCCCACTACAGCATGCAAGACGGTAACATTTAGGAACAACTACTTAAGACCTACCTAATTATGTGAGTTATTTGGTGTTATCAACCACACCCAAAAATTACTGTGGGCTCTTAGTCTATAATAATAATCAGTGAATTGGAATATACAATACAGGGTATCCCAGTTAAGCAGTATAATCCTTTAAGGATTAACTTGAATTTGCAGTAAAAGCCGTTTTTTTGTCAGACAAAAATGGTCAAAAAGAGACTCGATATTTCTCTAAAATCAACTTTTTCTTTCACAGCTCCCCAGAAGAAAAAATCCATGGGTGTTAGGTAAGGTGTAAGGAGATCTGTGTGGCCAAGGATTGGGCGAAATCGACCAGTTCACCGTTCATTAAAAGTATGGTTAAGGAATGGATTTACCCCGCTGTTACTGTCACAAGGTGCTCCATCTTGTTGAAAGAACATCGCTCTTCTCTGAAAAAGAAGAACATCTTCAAGGAGCTTCGGCATTCGTTCTCTAAGAAATTCAAGAGAATTAACTGTTTGTGGAAGAACGTGCGGGCCACTAAAGTGTTTTCAAACATTTTCCCTAAACCTCCTTTGAAATACGAACACATTTTGAAGAAGTTGTTCAAAATAATTAAATTCTTACCTTTGAAAGGATGTTGTGTGTATTAAATGGGGATTGGGGTCTGACCAAATGGTGCAAATCATAGAGGTTTGTAGCTTTATAAATTTGTTTGTGAATTGCGCTTCGTCAGTCCACAGAATGTTCTTGAGAAAGTGTCCGTACCGGTGCTAAATGGAAAGGGTGTAACCTATTACTCTGGAGAGTACCGTGAATCCTGGTTCTGGGAAGCTTCAGTTGCACAGCTAGTCCTCGGGCCTGACTAAAGGCTTAACTTCCACAGCACGCAAAATTCCACCCTTAATTTCTGCCGCCGCTGAGTCTGAACGTCGTTTTTTTTATTTCGAGGAGCTCACCCGGTATCAATAAGGCGCTGATACGCATCAGTACCCGGCTACATGGTGTATTACGATTTGGGTTTCGGCGTTGGACTCCTATCTTGCCAACGAAGCGTTTCCATGGCAGAACCCGTTTACAAACACTATGTCCGCGTAATCACGTTTTGAATACATTTTGTGGAGATCAACTTATCAATGTTAAGCATTGCTCATAATTACGTTAGTTTATTATTCTGACTTAATTTTGTTTGACCATTTTTTTTGACAAAAACAGCTTTTACAACAACTTCTGTTGATCGTACGTAAAAAAGTTGCTTAATATAATTTTTAGAAAGTTTCTCAAGGATAAACTTTTCATAAAAAAAAATTTATTGTAAACATTTTGAGAAAAAAGTATTTTAAGTAAAAAAATGTAACAACAAATTTTCAAAATGTTGAGTTTAAGGAGCCATAACTCTTTTGCAGCTGCACATACGTACCTTATGACTTGTATGCGCTTTTAAATTGTCTTTTCAAAATGCACAAACAAATTTTTGTATCTCTAATAGTTTAGAAGTTATGGCGTTTTAAGTGGTAACACCTACAAATTAGAGGTCACATGCTTTGAAGGCCCATAACGGGAAATATGGTGAAAATAGACCCCCCTGGCATACAATTTCTTGTTCTACGGAACTTCACGAATATCTTCCCTTAAAAGATTATTCTGCTTAACTGGGTCACAATGTATATAGTTTTTTGTTTAAAGAATTCCTCGTAAGATTTGGAAGCAAGCCCCCCCCCGAAACAAAATCCTGGCTACGGCCCTGTCCGTATTTTTTGAAAATGACGTTGGTAACGACATCAACATCAACTACCAGCGCTACAGCAGAACGATGCTAATTGTCATAATCATCGCCATGGCGGAACTCAACTTGACAGCATCTGTCACTTCGCATATGACAAGACAATTTTTTTTATACCGTCCACAGGAAGGTATATTCACTTTGTCATTACATTTGTAACGCCAAGAAGGATTCACCGGAGACCTTATAAAGTATATATATTCTGAATCAGGATCACACTCTGAATCGATTTAGCCAAGTCCGTCTGTCTATCTGTCTGTCCGTCTGTCCGTCTGTCTGTCTGTTGAAAACATGATAGAGTCCAAACGAATCAACCTAGGTGAATGAAATTTTGTGAGAGGACTTCTTTTTACCGTCGTCAGGTTGATATTGAAAACTGTCTATGTCGGTCAAGTAGTTCTGGTACCTCCCATACAAAACCAATATTAGACTGTATCAAAGCATCGGCCAGGCCGATGATAACACTTTTACTTGTTTAATTTGAATTCGTGTACCAAAAAGACGTAAAATAAAAACTTCCATTTTCTGTAATAAGGATTGCAACAATTTTTTTGGCCTAAATTGAACGATATGGACCTGGACGACATGTGGTTCTAGCAGGACGGCGAAACGTCCCACACAGCAAAGCCACGATGGACATTCTGTATGAACGTTTTGAGGGTATTTTTATCTATTGCTGAGGTGACGTGAACTAGCCAGGGTCACCAAGATCGTGCGATTTGACCCCGCTATACTTTTTTTTTTGTGTGGTTTCCTGAAGTTGTAGGTCTTTGCCAATAAGCCGCAATTGACCGAGCTTAAATCCGGTGCAGGGAAATAAGTCCCCAGGAACGAAGTCCACCGAGGGACCTAGTTCCCACCTAGTGGGAAATAAAACCACTTTCGTGAAGTGGACCATCCTGATATCCTCAAAAACCTGTAAAGAGCTAATAATGAGACATCTGAAAGTTTGGCTGGATCTATGCGACAGAGTCATTAACCACTCAGATCCGTGCGTGAGAAGCCTTCTAACTCCCTAAAGGGCTGAAAATTCACATATGTGATATGTTCAGGTGTTTTGTCTTCTTCAAAACGTATTTGGCAGTCGACTAAGCGCATTTTGTTAAGATGGTATCGTGACCCGTGGTGGATGATAGTGGTGCAGGCAAATAAGTCTCCGGGAACTAAGTCCACTGAACGACTTCGTTCCCACCTAGTGGGAAATAAGTTCCCATATGGGAACTAAGTCCACTTCAAGAAAGTGGTTTTATTTCCCACTAGGTGGGAACTAGGTCCATCAGTGGACTTAGTTCCCGGGGACTTATTTCCCTGCACCGATGATAGTGTACTAAGTTTTTGACATCATGCCTACGTAGATTTCACATCCTCTTGTGGCGTTATTTTTCAAGGACTGAATGACACGTTTGGCCTTCCTTAGAAATGGTATGTTCTTCCAATATGATTTACCCTGCTTCGTGGTGTGTACCCAACTTTTTATACAGACGATCATTCTGTTCACAATGCCACACCTAAACTTCAGTAGCCATATACAACTCTCGAGCACAAAAGACCTACTCAGGTCGCAGTGCTATGCAGAATGTCCACCTATATAGTATAAAACTGCCAACCTCACTACCTGTCCCAAGGCCTCCGTTTAGATTTGGGTTTCCCTATTTCGACAGGGGCAGGTGATTGCGATCTGTGTTTGCATTTCTGTGTATATATCAACGAATATCATCATGAGCGTCATGAGATACGTGCTTTGAGGTGACCTTACAAGAAATAATCGCCCATCATGGATAAATTAGGGGACTGAGTAGGCCAGTGAATGTTACCTAACCTGAAAATGACGCGACCAGGAAAAAGAGCATTAGCTGTGTGGACTGTTGCCTCATCCGGTCGAATCCACACATGTCGGATCGGTATACATCTTCGTCGTAATTCAGGCAAAAGAAGTTGTGGATCATTTCGACATAGCACTCCTAGTTCTCCGAGTTGACAGTAACACCATTCCCATTATAGTCTTCAAAAAACTATGGGCGGATAACGCAAGTTTTGCCTATGGCGCAAAAAGGAGGTCTTCTGTTCGTCGAAACACCTCGTGTATCTATACAGTGCTTCAACCCAAGGAAGAATGGTCTTTCGTGCGGGAACAGCTCGATTTCTGTGGATGTTGAAGTAGCGACGAAATTCAGGCTCAACTGCCGTGACCGACTCATTATTTCGGACGAAACTGTCATAGGGAAAAGGCGATGCTCTATAAGTCTATATCGTCCACGGCTCCAGGTCCAGGCATCAACTGGTAAAAATATGCTAAGACCTCGCAAACCAAACGGCCTCGAAAATACTTCTCAATTCAGCCGTTTGGACTCGCCATAAAAATGTGCGGTTTCTTCCATTTGTCCCAAAAATTGAAACTCACACAAACTCATGTTTATGAGAAGCTAGGCCTATACAGACCTCTTGCGCTAACTATTTTTTTAAGGTTTCCAGAGATTCGGCTAAATGCCTTCTGTCCTAGCATCTATTGGCCTTTCAAGATGAACAAGAATTCTATGATTAACATTTAGGACATCGCACGCACCGAGGGCACAAGCCTTCTGTCCATAGCCAACAGTTTTTACTCTGCCTACAGACAGCTATAGCTCAACCTATTTAAGAGCTTAACATAACCCCATGTCAGAGTTGAAAAATCTTCGCCACTTAGTGTTGCAACTTCATTATGGAGCATCTTTAAAGTGTGCGTGCTAAAAAAAAAGCTCCACAAAATTTACTAAGTAATTTCTTTTCAAACGACCAAAGTCTGATCCTGAAGGACACACAAAAGCAGAGAACTCCGAACGAATTTATTCACCACTCAAACAATTATCGTACATCTTACACGAGACCAAGAGTATATCGCCCCGAGGACTCACATATATAGCTACGCTTGAGTTTCCTCCTCCTGTCCTTTGTTTCTCGATACACACTGCTCCTTTTCTATATTGCATTACGTTTTATTTTGCTACTCCTGCCTTATTGGATTAACCGAGAGGTGACAAAAAATCACGTAAACTTTGTGTCCCAACAAAAGGCAAAAAAGTTTCGCTTCCCATTTGCCCCATGCCACAGGACATATAAATAAGAGCCGAGGAAAACCCAAGTTTAAATAAGGATTAAATTGAATTGATTTCGATTTATGTTTGAGGTGTATGCGATAAGGTAAATGCTGGCAACTTTGCGACTTGGAGTGGCGACACGTTTCGTGGGTTATTCGTGCGTTCTAGCCGCCGCCAAACATCACCTATTGTAATAAGAGTAAATTTCCCAAAAACCAGATGCTTAACTCAATACAAAGGAACAGAAAATACAAAACGATATCGTTATGCCTATAAGTAGGCAACAAGACAACAACCATCGACGTCGTGTAGTCCATGTTGCTGTGGTAGCGCTGCGCGTTAATAATTCTGAGTAAAGCTGAACTCCCCCGGGGGCAGTTAAAATTTGGCAATGGTCGTCGGTTTGCGGGGGGGAGGCTTTCGCGGCGCGTATATACGAGATCGATGTCTTTGAACGAAGTGTGAAGGGGTTGAAAATTAACACCTAATATCTGGAAATCAGTATAATTTTCATGAAACCACCATCAGCACGGCTGCCAACCCCAATGTAGGTACAGCAAGCAGCATGCGAAGCTCATTCAGGAGGTGGTACATTGTACATCGCACAACAAAGCAAAACAATTCATTCGCCGCCCGCGGTCCTCCCAGCGAATTGTTGTTGAAGAAAATGTTCATTCTTCGATACACACACTTAAGCTGTAGCACTTAAGGACACGATCCTAAGTTTCTTTTGTGTAATTTAAGACACAAGATGAGAACTCCACGCTTTGATAAGAAAGTCGAACCTACTTCACCTCCTTCTTGGTGCGAGTGCGAGATGCGATATGAAAATCAACCCTTCGACAATTGAAATTGCTCAAGTACTACTGCCAGTGGGTGCTGGAGTTGGAGCAGACCTCTTTCCATTATCAATACGAAGTGGCTTTCGCTTATTACCCAGAGCAGCAGATCCCCGGTTTTGTTCTCCGGTTCAGTTCATTGATGATGAAGTTTTATTCCATTCTGTGAATGTTTTCAACACACTCTCGCTCTACTCGGACTGTGCGAAACTTACGACTTTGAACAAATTTGATCTGGTATTTGTACATTGGTTAGATCCATCTCAGCTATACTCCATTCCATTTGTCTTTGTGTACATCCCTCTTCGTGGAGAATATTATTTTTTACGATTATTATTATCAGCCATTAAGTGGAAGGAGTTTTACTTATAGCGCCGCGTCTAATACATTAGTGCTTCGCACCGAAGAAGAAGGGGTGAAGAAACGAGTGCAAAGTTTTAACATATTTTCGAGAGGGATAAATTTACAACGGAACAGCCTATTCTGGCTAAGTGATGAAAACTTTACCAATTGCTCGTCCTGGCTAATTGCGTATTATGTGCTTGTTTTGGTGGATTGATGAAAATAGGGCGGGCTAGTTTCCTTTACCCCTTTGGCCGGAACAAAGGAGATGATGATACATTACTCCGTTCAACACTTAGTTATGAGTTGTAACTAAAAGTTACTTATCAGGGTATAATTAAGAATAGGTATATCAGTTGGGATGTGTACGCAATAATTCCCAGGGGATTAAATTCACAAAAAAAATGTCAAGTTTTGAAAGATTGTATCTTCTGATGGCTTGTCAAAGTTTCTTGTTGTTAAACAGTGTTGGAAATGGCTCTTGAAAATTCGGCCTAACTGCTGTAAAGTTTTGTAAAAGGTTTCGCTGGTTTAATAGTTGGGAAATGATTAGAACAAGCCGTTTTTTTTTTGTTTGAGCCAAAGGAAATGCGAATTTATAATGAGCCCTACGTCTACACTTTAGAGTGAATACAAGCTTACAAATTTTATCTAAACTGAAAGAAATAGGAAGAATACTATTACTAGGTGGGGTCCGGGTCTTCCTCTGCTTCATTGTCTCTCAGGGGTGGAAGGACTGAAAGACTCGTCGCTTCGAGCTGGTGCGTTGTTATCCACACGCTCCACGTGACCGATCTCAGTCGCTGTATTTTGAGCTTTTTGACTAGCCCGTAAAGTTCGTCGTTGAATCTCCTCCTCCTCCACACTCCGTCGATACAAGCTGGACCGAAAATCACTCGAAGAATCTTTCTCTCAAAGCGTGCCAAGAGGTTTTCATCAGATTTCAATAAGGTCCATGCCTCTGCACCATACAATAGGACCGAGATGATTAAGATCTTGTACAATATTTCCTTGGTTCTGCGTAAGAGAGGGCTTTACTTCTTAGATACCTTCTTAGCCCGAAGAAACGGCCACTGGCAAGAGTGATTCTTTCGTTTTATTTCTACGCCGATGTCGTTTTGCGAGGTAATTGTAGAGTCTAGGTAGACAAAGTCTTTAACTACTTCGAAGTTATATCTGTCCACTCTGACGTTTTGCCCGAGTCGCCGATGTTGAGAGTCCTTTCTCGATGACAGCATATACTTCATTTTGTCCTCATTAACAGCCAGACCCATCTTCGCCGCCTCCGTTTCAATGCTTGCAAACGCGCCGTTGACAGCTCGCTGAGTTCCCCCGATAATGTCAATATCATCTTCATATGCAAGTAGTTCAACGGACTTTGGAAAAATTGTACCTCTGACGTTGGCTTGTGAGTTCCGTACAATTGATTCAAGAATGATGTTGAAGAAGTTACATGATAGCGCGTCACCTTCTCTTAAACCTCTTTTTACATCAAAGGATTCCGGAGTGTTCTTTCCCAATTTGACGGAGCAGCGAGATTTCTCCATCGTCATCCTGCATACACGGACGAGTTTTCCAGGGATGCCGAGATTTGGCGTGGCTTTGTGTAATACGTCCCTACATACGCTATCATAGGCGACCTTGAACTCGATAAAGAGGTGGTGTATAGGTATCGATCTGGAATTCCTGCGTTTTTTCTAAGATCTGCCGGAGTGTGAAGTTGATTTTCGATGGTTGGTCGATGGTTGATTTTCCGTTCCTAAAACCGCACTGATATAGGCCGATCAGGTTATTTGCGAAAGGTTTTAGACGTTCAAATAATGTAGTATAGCCGACAGGATCTTATACGCAACATTCAGGAGGGTTATTCATCTGTAATTGGCACAGTTCAGAGTGTCTCCATTCTTCTGGATGGGACTCACCATCGGGCATACTTTCTTCCGATCAAATTTTGCATATAAGTTTGTGCATGCTCCTTACCAAGTCATCTCCCGCCGCTTTAAACAGCTCGGCCGGTAGGCCATCTGCTCCAGCAATCTTGTTGGAGTTAAGTTTGGATGTCGCTATCCTTACCTCATTTTGGTCGGGTGGACGGAGATTTTAGCTAACATCGTCCGGAATGAATGGATCGTTCTGCCTGACAGCGGAATTTTGGTCGTCTTCGCCAGATTCCTCCGGATCCACCACTGTTTTGCCATGCTCATCTCTGCAGGCTTCTCTTAGGGCCTTGTATCCTTGGACATATCTTTTGCAATAACTTCCCTCTTTCTTTTTCCTTCTAAGAAGTCGATGCTCCTTCTTTGGTTTATAAGCCCTATCTCTTTTAGGATGCTAAAGAAGTAGTTTCTTGAATCCTTTTACCATGTACGTGCGCTATGGCATGACATGTGTGTCATTTCTTCATCGAGACATCTATGAAGACATCTGTCATTACAGAATCTGCACTGATTTGTGTCTGAAAGTCCTAGTCTTTTGGTACACTTGTTAAGAAATCAGTGGCCACACGGGATTCCTAATGCTTTTTCTCAGCTTTGTCCTGCTTACTTTAAGATTTTCCTTAGTTCGTTTGTGATCAGTTTCTGGCCACAGGGCCTTGGATACACGGTGGCCTTGTGTTTTCCTGGGACCCCTCGCACAGTAGTCCAACACACTGACCACTGAGCCACTGCGCCCATCCGGCATCCCAATATGGTGGTATAGTTCCAGACCTCCTTCATTTTTTCGTAAAGCTCTTCAGCATTTCTTGATTTTTTGACTTTTAATGCTATTTTCATGTCGGCCGACAAGTAATCTTATCTGTAAGCTATAGCTTCACTCTCCGCGTATGGCGTATGCTAAGGATCGCTGTGGTGTTCGAAATCATATGTTACTGGCATGTATGAAGAAAAGGGTTTTCTCTAATATGCTTTTATAAGCGTGTTGATCAAGGGTCAACCTTTACCTTATAGAACTAATGGACCAACACCGAACCAAAAGAATGCACCGCAGACCATTACTTTCTCTCCTCTATGCTTTATGGTCAGCTCCAATTCGTTGTTTGGAGGACGCGTTACATACACTTTTCCATCGGATCCAAATAAATTAATCTTTGATTTGGCACTCCAAAGAACTTTTTTCCAAAATTGCTTTGGTTTTTGTAAGTTGAGTCTTTCGAAATTCCGCCTCTTCCTTAGGTTTTTGTTGACATAATGTGTTTTAATGTGTTATATGCATCGACAAGGATTTTGTTCTACGACACAGGGCCTAACAGCCCTGGCCGTGAGTTCTTGATGAAGCTTAGGTGTAATAATCTCCCAAATTTGTATGGACATCAACAGGCGCGTGGTGGCCCTACGGGAAACCGGGAATTTTCCCGGGGCGTTTCGTTTTTAGGGGCGTTTTTTCAGGAAAAGTTGAAAATTTAATTGATACAAATTTTAATATTGATTCATTTTTTCTTATTTTAAAATTAGTTCTTATCATTTTTGTACTGGGTATGTTACCCATTGAAGTTCATGAGATTTTCAAAATAAATGACTGAAGTTCAAATATAACCGACAAATTCTCAGTGGATTTATCCCAACTGCGATTTTCCCCCTTTTGTCTGTGGTGAATTGATAAAAACTTTCTATGTCTGTGTATTTACCGGCATTCCTGTACTCTTTATTCTAAGCAGCCGGCGGATATGTGAATACGGATTCATGTAAAAAAAAATCTATGAATCTTTATATAAATAAATAAATAGGCGGCGCAACAGGCGGTAGACAACCAAGGCCTAGCTTCTCGCAACCACTCGTTTTGTGTGAGTTTCTATTTTTGGAACGAATGGAAGGGACCTACAATTTTATGCCGAGTCCGAACGGCTGAATTGAGAAGCTTTTTCAGGACAGTCATACTCTCGGATGTTTGTCAGACGTTCGCGAGAGGTGGCGCAGTAGAAAAAACCTTAAGATGTAATTTGTGTTTTTCCGGGGATCGAACCTGGGATCCCTCGCACAGTAGTCCAGCACACTAACCACTGCGCTACTGCGCCCACTTTTTATATGTATGTATATAAAAATGGGGCGTGGCACCGCCTATACAAAAAAAACATTCGAAATCGTATACCTATCTAAAAAATCGCCGAACCGATTGATCTCAAATTTACAGACAATCTAAGACCAAGGAGTGTTTTATGAAAGAACATTATTATCTAGGACCTAAGTAATACAATTTCTGTGCACGAGCTCCAAGCCGTGCGTTTACAGCTATATAATATAAAAACGTTGGTGCGTATGTAAGTCCGACAATGGCCGCTGAGCCACTGAAGCTATCCGCCTTAATTCCTATTAAACAAAAATATCAAAATAAATCTTGAAATATTTAAAATAACTATTTTAGCAGAACAACGTTTACCGGGTCAGTTAGTTTATGTATATTTTGCAATAAAATTAGAGTTTATAAAATATTTTGGTATAATTGTTTTTAAAATTGAAATTTTTTTTAAAGAAGGGAGAGGGGGCGTTTTCAATTTAAAATCCCGGTAGCAAATTTGTTCCCACCACGCGCCTGGACATCAAAAATGGATTGGCTCTACTTGTCCGGCGAATCTTTCTTTGGAGTAGTAGTTTTGCGTCCAATCTCCTATCTTTTGCGGTTCTCAAAACGTCCGGATTTCGGTCTTCTTAGAGACTTGTATTTCCCTGAAAGCAAGCTTCGTAGAACAACCAAATCTTTTCGCTTTCAAGGGAATTGATTCGTTTCCATTTTGATAGCTCTGAAGTTTTGGAGTACACGATTTATTTGTACGCATTTTTTTTATTTACACAAATTCGAACAACAAAATTACAAAGTTTTAGAAGCACAAAATTAGTTAGTCTGATGGAAATTTCATATTTGTTTCCAACTTTCCGTGGAACACACTTTGGGAAACTCGGCACTAGGTTGTCGCAGGGTAATTTTATTTTTTTTTTGCCTTTTATTCATCCCATGCTTTTGGTTCTCCCCTTCTTATGAAATGATTTTCATACACTCTTCTTTAGAGTTTCTTTATAGTTTCAAGTTCTCGACACCACCAACGCGTAGGATCTTGTCCTTCCACTGAAGTAGGGGTGAATGACACTGCGTAGTGCATGTGCATGTGCATCTTCAGCAGCTGCAAGTATTTTTCGGTAGTCCGATTGTCCTTGAAATAAGTATTTCCTCTTACACTTCATGGGATTATATCCTACGCGTTCTTTGGATTGGATTATTTGGAATTTTACGGTATTTACGATTTTATTTAGATCCATAACGACCATCAAATGAAAGGGCTTTCTGTTTATGATAGTTATATCCTTACATGGCACAATTCGAATAAATTTTCTCGCTGGTTCTACCTACCAACATTAGGTTATAGGTTAGGTCAAATAGTGGTATGAGGGATAGGTCTCATACGGCACTAGGCCCCATCAGGGCCCATCGCTATGCCTAAAGGGAACCAATAAGGGCTGACCACCTCGGCTTCCTTTGTTGTTTTATTCCCAATAGAGCCCTTTATGATGCATGGATGGGATTTATTATCCACCCCCTCACTATCTGTCAATTCCCCGCCTCTTCTCGCAAGCTCGTCAGCAGTATCCTGGTACACAGCACAGTCTCACTCGGTTCTGACTGCATAATGCCTTGAGCATTGAGCGACAGTTCCTGACTATTTCAGAATTGATGTTCGTAGATTCCAGTGCCTTGAGACTGCGGCCTGCGACTATCGATGAAGGTGGCTATATCCTTTCAAGATATATACATATAGATCTCATCCGCATTTTCTCTGCCGCCATATAAGAACAGCCAGAACTTCTGATTGGAAGACACTAAATGCTTGTATCCGGTAGTCGTATAGACTTGGATCTACGGAATAGATTCCAACTCCAGTGCCTTCCGTATATAGTTGGTCGCTCGCATGTGAATGGTCCTTTAGGTATTGGCCCAGGGGTATTCCTGTATGGCGCCTCCCATACAAACAAAAACAATCAAAATCTTATATCTCGAAGACCACCGAATCGATTGAGCTCAAATTTACAGGTGAACTTAGGTATTGGCCCGGGATATTTCCTATGAAAATTAGTCAAAATTGGAGAAAGGGGCGTGGGACCTCCCATACAAAAAACGTATTCTATGGGGTGAATTTCGATGACGTTGACGATGATATAACTCGATAACCGCTGGCCCGATCTTCATGATTTCTATCTATATAGTCGGCAAGTTCCTGAAATAAGTCGGCATTTCAATGAAAGTCACCCCCCAAGGCTCGAACCCTCGCTACGCCCCTGGCTATTGCAATCAGTTATCAAATAAGTCATCCTCAACACATTTAGTCATCATTTCTAATGCTGCCTTACTGCGATGAAGGTTCATTCTGAATCATCCGGTAAATGAAAATCAAAATTCGTCAAACATTCATAATGTTCATTAACTTTGAAAGCCCAAGCGACTATGTGTCTATGTATGTTAGAAATGTTCTACCTCTCTTAGAAATTCGACTACATACCCGTAGATGTGCCTTTTAGGTATGAAAATAGAAGCAAACTTTGGTTTTCTAAAACCATCATGATCAGACGTCCCGTCCCGACCAAAACTCATTAATGCTGCTCAGGAATGTGTTCAACAAAAAGTGCAACTCTTATTTCCATAAAGCGCAAAATTCCACTCCTTTGATAAACCCATATTCACATAATGCGATGCCGTCTATTAGACACGCCCGAAGATTGAATTCCCACGAAAGAGTCGGCTGCGGCTCCGCTCAGCGGCGGCGGCTGAGGCATTTTAATTTTGAAATTTTCAAATCCAATATCCTTAGTCGGCTTCCTACTATACGGTCGTCATTTCATTCATTCATTCGCTAGTGTGCAATAATAATCATGTGCGAAGGAATCTATTTGCTTGGGGAATGCCGAATGCCTCAAATCAAATACTCGAAAACTTTCAAAATTGGGTTTTCCATATATCCTCCACATATACATGTTTGCTATTTGCTTATGGAAAAAACTTTTACCCTGAGATATTGGAGATACCCCGCCGCCATGAAAAAAAGAAGAGATATTCCTCGCCCCATTCTAAGGAAGGCCCACGATTTAATTGCGGCAGGTCTCTCCCTCTTGCTGAGGAGTCATGGGCGGGCATCATTTTGTATGCCTATTAACACCAATAAAGTTCAAAGGAGCAAAAACCAAGGAGCAATCAAAGCAACTCCTCAACTGTTGGCCTACATTTAGTGTTTGCATGGCGGAGCGTATATGGAGGGTGTGTATATGCACGATAGAGGGATCCTAACACAAATATTAAGAAAGTTACATATTGGTTTTGGGATTTAATATACCCTTCTGCGAAATAGCAACTGCGGTTACCGACACGACGAATCAATGGAATGGAAGCAGACGTCATAAACTTGATAATTTCCATCCTTAACCGCGTCATTCTTTTTACCTATAGCCTTTGTGTTCGTGTAGTCATTAAAATTCGGTTGGCAAATATTTGATCAGATAATTTATTGTCTTAATTGAATTTTCCACCAATTAATTTCGAGTGAAGGACTTTCACGACAATCCTTGTACTTGTATATATCAACGATTTAATTTGAATTTTAAATTTGCTCGACCCTGTGTTACGTTACAACTACCCCATCCATCAGTGTTCTTTCTATCCCCAGGCTGAGGCAAAAAAAAAAAAAAAATATTAGGGATGTGCCAGCCATAGCCATTGTGTCGAATGGATTGAGAGTCAATTCAGCCTCACTGTGCGGAGGCGTTTTACATTTCGGCTAAAACAAACGCACTGAAGACGAAGGTTCCTACACGCGTTGTTCTTCCAGACGACTGCACCTGATCGTCTACACAAAGGACGAACGAGAAAACGGTTGAAAAGAATCTGGCTGTATTTCGTTCGAGGAAGAGATTCCCTGTGGAATTCCTCGCCATTGTTTGCTGCATTTCGCCTGCCAGTTAGTCTATCCAGATCCAATATTTACTCACCACTCAAATTATTACACTTAATTCGCTTTGTTATTTGGTTGTGGGCGTTATTGTTATACCAGGACGTATGATAGATTACATACCACAAGTTGGGTCAACTTGTTAAATACCTACACCACGTCTCAAGACAAAACTTTAAGTGTGCGAATTTCACAACTTTCGACCTTTCTGACCCCACCCCAAAGATTCCTGCAACCCTTGCTATATAGCCTTTGTCAACTATTCAAAAAGTATCGTAAAAGCGAATCCTTTCTCTGGAATTCTAAAATCAATTCGGCCAAGGAAATTGCACCACCGAAAGATGTTAAATTATTAAAATCTAATATACCGCAATTCCCTTTCTCATATTTGTCGTCCTCATCCGCAAATTGCTATCGTATATAGCTTACACATCAGCAGCGGATGCGGGCGGACGGGCTGATGAGTGGGGCAACTCGTACATGTACTGTGGTGTTTTGAGGTGAGAAAAGCAATCGGTTTGTGTGTTTTTGCCTATTATCCTCAAAAAGTTTTCAATGTTTCCCCATCTCTGAGGACAAAACTATATGTATCTTGCAGAAGGAGCCGTATTATATACATGCTGCATAAGAAGAACTTTTACTTAACACCTGATGAAGATCAAGTTTCTTTTCCAAGGCGTGCCTCTGCCTGCACAGCGCCTTCTTATAGAAACCAGGTGTGACTATACCTTCGATGTTTCATTAGTTTGGCTCGGATGCGGATCACAAGACTTACGGTCATGTGCTTGTATATTCCTTTCCCTATAGGTGTACGGAAGACGACAATCTGCTCATCGGATAGAGTTTGGTTACTTTTTTGTGCCTCCTCCGCAAACACCAAGCGGTGTTTGGTGGTGGTGGTTAGGGCTTTTTCAATATTTTATGAGACAAGCTTACACCTTCCTTGCGGTCGAACGTTCAAGAAGTACACGATTTATGTGGCTTTTTGTTTGGTGGCCAAGCTCACACCTATCCTTAGCCGCCTCACCACTATATCAACAACGGCGCAGTGCTATAGTGTGTGAAATACTAAATTAAACAATGCGGAAGATTAAGTGCAGATTTGTCGGCATCGACATTGGGGATGAGACCATCAGCTTCATAAATTGGTATTTAGCGTTTGGAAAACGTATAGTGTTTGTGTGTGGAAAATAATTGGCGGAGGGACGCTCTGCAGTCGACTATTGTAGTTACGTATGCTGCGAAGACAGGAAGAAGATGTTATCCTTCGGCGCTGAGAAGATAAATTACAATTGGTTGGATGTCTGTTGTTATGCTCGCCGCAGAACAAGGTGTAACTTTGGTAATGGAATTTCGAATAGATGACGGGGGAAACTTATTTCCGTGCAAGGAAGTTTGTGCACTTTTTCCCTGTGCGGGTGGAAAGTCGACCTAATTTGTCAATTGAGTGCGAAGTTCGTATTTGAAGGCAAATGTGACTATCGAATGTAATCAATGGGTGACATTAATTGGCAGAGAAATTCTTTTATATTGTCGAGTGTTCTCGATTAAATCTGGGGTGGGATTCTGTAAGATATAAACGATATACTTACCTACTTACATGGCGCTATAGTCCGGCGTGGACCTGGGCCTCAAGCAACACTCCTCTCCAGTTAGCGCGATCTTTGATTAACCGCCCGCAGTTGGTTGAGGTCGCATTCCACTTGTGCGCGCCACCTAAGGCGAGGTCTTCCTTCACTGCGTTGTCCCTCCGGGGAGATATCGAAGACTCTTCGGGCCGGAGCGTTGGTGTCCATTCGCTCTACATGTCCTAGGCATCTTAGTCGACTGATACGTACTTTTGTGACCAAGTCAATTTCACTGTATAGCTCGTAGTGTTCGCTGTTAAATCGCCTCCTCCAAAGCCCGTCAACGCAGAAACCGCAACCGAAAATCACTCGATGAATTTTGCGTTCGAAACGACTAAGATGATCTACATACATCCGCCTTGGTTAACATTCATGATTCTGTATATAGTAGAAGGACTGATGGAATGATGAGGGTCTTATATAGAGTATCTTTAGTGTTTCTTGACAAGGCCTTACTAGTCAATTCCCTTCTTAGGCCAAAGAAACAGCGATTGACAAGTGTAACTCTTCGTTTGAAGTCTACTGTCGCTGTGGTGTCATTATTAGAGTTTAAGGCGGAACCGAGGTAGACAAAGTTCTGAACTATCTCAAAGTTATGACGTTCTGTCTGATTCGTGGATGTTGTGTGTCCCTTTTGGATGACAGCATATATTTTGTTTTGCCCTCATTCACCGCTAAACCCATTTTTGCCGCTTCTGTGCTCATACTTGCAAACGCAGTAACAGCTCGCTGCGTTCTGCCAGTTATGACAATGACGTCAGCGTATGCAAGTAGTTGCACAGACTTTTGGAAAATTATGCCCGTTCGTTGACTAATGATTTCAGGCGCTCACACAGTACAGCAGATATGATCTTATATAGGCGGTGTTGAGGAGACTGTTGGTGCTCAATACGCTAACCATTTGTGCATTGCTGCAAATATTTCAAAAGACCGCCGCAATTTATCAGAATGTGAATAAATGGGGTGTGCCCCGATATCTCGAAAAAAAAATCTCGGAAGCAAAAATCTCGAAAAAAAAATCTAGAATTAATATTAAAAATGGTGTTATAAAGTGAGATACGTATGGGGGGAATGCTGCCCCTGCAACCTCCCTGCTTGGGTTTACTGTTTGGATATGGGGTGGGTGCAAAAAAAAATCTCGATTTTACTTTTTATTTTCGAGATTTTTGTACATTCGAAATTTTTGTATTCGAGTTAAAAAAAAAAAAACTTTTCGAGATTTTTAGCCTTCGAGATTTTTGTCATTCGAGATTACGCCCTGATCCCGAATAAATGATTAACGATGTCCATTACCACATTTTTGAAGAGGAACTTTATATTCCTCACTTGGCAGTAAGTTACATCTCCAATGAAACGAGAAAGCGACAGCTTGAGGTGAAATTTCTTACGACTCGTTGGGCAGTAGTTTTGAACTCCGATAAATCGGAAAAGCAAATGGGCGAAGTGAAACTTTTCTAGCTCGTTGGGATCTCGAACTACGATAAAATAAAAAAGCGACGGTTGAAGTGAAACTCTTAACGACTCTTTTGGCAGTAATTTCATACTCCGTTGAAACAAAAAAAGCGACAGGTCCCTGCTGATTAAATATAACTTTTATCGAATTTTTGCCGAAATTATTCAAGCAGCACCAGCCAGTATTTTTATGAAAAGTGGAAAATAGTAATAACTGTTAATCTCCTAGCCTAAAGGAAGAAAATCTTAGACAGTATGAAAACTGTAAGACATCTGTGTGCTATACGCTATACCACGTAATAGTGCAGCCATTCTAGTGACTAAAATAAGACTAGGCTGGCTTGAAAAACATAGTCTTGAAGATACAATTGAAGACGGGTAAGGATTTCGTAATGAAGGCCTTTTGTGTTGATCTTATTAACACACTACGAATTATCATTGAACAATATTCGGTATTGTTCCGCATGCTGCTGATGGAATATGGGGACAATATTGAAATCATCGGTCGTGCCCAGCGAGCCAGCCGTGATAGAATGAGGACAAAACTAAGTATATGCTATCAACAAACAAACAAGCATCTGTCCACCACCGTCTAGGACAAAACGTCACTATTGATAGCAACAATTTCGAGCTCCGTGATAGGTAAAGAGTTCATCAATGACACCCTTGTGAAGATCCGGCGAAGAATTAGGCTACGAAACCGCTGCTATTACAGTGTGGCAAAACAACTGGGTTCAAAACTCCTGACTCGAATGACGAAATGTGTGCTCTACAAAACCCTTATCCTGCCAGTTCTTCTTTATGGCGTCGAGTGCTGGACGATAAGTACTGGGCTCCTTCGAAAGAGACATATTTCGCTGGATTTTTGGCCCTTTGTGCGAAGACGGGCAACTGAAGGAGAACTTTGAACTCTATGAGCTGTACTAAGATGTGGATATAAAGCTAAAGCACATCGAGCGAATGGACAATAATGCTCCAGCTAAGAGGGTATTCGAATCCCTGCCCCCAGGTTCGAGAAGACAAGAAAGCCCGAATCTCCGTTTCAAAGACCATATGCCAACGCGGATGCCAGCGGGCTTGGTCTGGAAGCAGCCTGCCCGGGACCACAGAGAAATTAATCGGACATCAAAATTGAAATAAGGCAAGACTCAAGACTAGATCTTTTTACAAATAATACTATTTCTGTTGGTGATTAGTGACAGCTTTATAGACAGGAAGCAGAGGAATTCATTGGGCTCGTATTCCTCTCTAAATAAATTTAAATATCTTGACTAGGCAGTAGATGTGTGTTTATTGCCCCACAAGAGGTAGAAGCACAAACTAGAGAGAATAGACCACCAGCTCCGCCCAAAAATGAGAGATCCATAGAGCCAGTTTCAAAAAGTTATTAGGTGGTTAAGTATGTGTGCCATGCTAAAGTAAATGGAGGGCGAATTGGTCACGCATACACTGGCACCTAATAAAATTTACAGTTATTTCTGTGGTACAACACGTATTCACAGATAGAAAAAGAGGCGGCGCTACTCATTTCAAGAGATTACAAACTGGATTTACGAAATGCTTAACAGCAGAGTAATTAACTCAGAAATCGGTGAGAGCAACATAAGGAGAATAGTGACCAGGGGCACTCCACAAGGGGGCGTCATATCTCCTCTCCTGTGGCTCCTAGTGGTCAATAAGATCCTTACAGCTCTAAAGATAAAAGGGACAAAAATTGTAGCTTACGCAGACGACATTGTAATCCTAATAAGTGGAAGGTACCTACCCACTATTAGCGAACTCATGGAATCGGCTCTAAAGGAATTATCCTCGTGGGCAGGACCAAACGGCCTCGGAGTAAATCCAAGCAAAACCGAAACTGTCCTTTACTAGGAGAAGGAAAATTGAGAAATTCGATCTGCCGAAGTTGAACGGTATTCGCCTGAAACTTTCCTCAGAAGCTAAGTATCTAGGCATCATCCTGGACTCTAAACTTACCTGGAAACGCAACACAGAAGAAAGAGCAAAGAAAGCACTATGTGCTTTCTACGCATGCAAGAAAACCTTTGGTAAACGCTGGGGTATGCGCCCTTATATAATCCATTGGATGTATACGGCAATTATAAGACCCATACTTACCTATGGGTCCATTGTATGGTGGAAGGCAATAGAAAAGGTAACCTATCTCAATAACCTATCCAAGGTACAGAGATTGGCATGCATCGGAATAACGGGAGCAATGAGATCAACAGCTCAAGCCGGGCTGGAGATGATTCTAAATCTTCCACCCCTAAGTGAATACATTTGCAGCATGGCAGCCAAGGGAGCCCTCCGCCTAAAGGAGGCAAAAACCTGGAAGCACAGCTCCTATGGACACGCCTCCATAATTCAAAAATACTTGAGTACCGATCTGGCTAGAACAACGGACTACATGATTCCGTACCAGAGCTTCAACAAAAACTACTCTACCTACATACCCCAAAGACAGGATTGGATTACTAACACGCACGCAAGCGTACAAGAAATACAAATCTACACTGACGGGTCAAAAATGGAAGTAGGCACAGGAGCCGGAGTTTTCTGCGAATCCTTATGTATAAATGATTCGTATAAACTCCCAGATGAATGCAGCGTCTTCCAAGCTGAAATCGTCGCCATCGACAGGGCAGCAAGTACCATATCTACAAAGAATCTCGACCCTTCCAAGATTACAATCTTCGTAGACAGTCAGGCGGCCATTAAAGCACTAGACAGCGCAACTATTAAAGCAAAGACAGTCAGGGACTGTCAAAAAGCCCTAAACAAAATAGGCGAGAAACACAAGGTCACTCTCTGCTGGGTTCCCGGACATAGTGACATTGATGGAAATGAAAAAGCAGACGAGCTAGCAAGAACTGGGTCGGAGCTTGATGCTGTCAATACCATTGCATCAATAGACATCCCAATTAGCGTAGCAAAAAGAAATATCGACCAAAAATCAAGGGAAAAAATTAACACCACCTGGTCTAACAGACACGACTGTGTTATATCCCGTAGCCTTTGGCCAAAAATTGATGAAAAAAGAACACGATGTATTCTGAGAATGAATAAACGAGATATTCGAATCATAACGGGTGTACTGACAGGCCATTGCACCATTGGTACCATGGCACAAGACTGGGAATTAACGCACCAGACTACTGCAGGAGCTGTCAAGATATAGAAGAAACGGAGACCATCAAACACCTGCTCTGCGAATGCCCAAACCTCCAAACTAGTCGACTCCGATATCTGGGAGACAAGACTTTTCGGAGACCTAGAGGACATAGTGCAGGTACCATTGACGGACACAATCAGGTTTGTTAAAAGTACGGGATGGTTTACTTAGTAGACCATCACCGCCAAGGAACAACTCCAAGAAATCAGGTAAAGTGTTTATGCATGTTTTTTGTGTTGTCCAATAAAATGTAAATTTTAACCACCACCAAAAACTAAGGGATCACAATGGACCAAAAGTCCCCCGTGGTAGCACAGCACATAAAGCTGTGCACTTCCCTCTAACCTAACCTAACCTAACCTAACCTACTCATTTCAAAACTGGCTCTATGGAAAATGGAATTCTCTTTTTTGCCCGAAGCTGGTGGTCTATTCTCTCTGGTTTGTGGGCAGAAGTGAGAATTATTGCCACAAAAATTAAAATGAAATACTTGCCACCATCGACTGGTGGCCATGGGTTATATTCCAATGTTGACTCCGTGCTGTTATATGAGTGCAGCCAATCACTGTAAAGCTGTAGATCCCAGTAAAAATATGATTTCGAAATAAAAATTATTTTCTGGCCAAATCGCATATCTATCATAGGCAACTTGACCTGAGAACGGGCCATGAGCCAATATGGGCAATAATCCATTGGCGGAAGTGGCAGTGGATTGGTCCCATAATTCTAAAAGGTGAAAATTCCATAGCTAACTATACATGACATGTATAATTGTATACGATGTGGAATCTGTCAACCGTAGACGTAAGAAGAAGAAGTTGAACCAAAGTTCGACGGGAACTATGGGGAAGAGTTGGGGGCAGCTGAAACTTATCGCTCCAAACGGCACACGGTGGCTAAAAACGGGATAAACGAAAACGACATAAAAAAAGATCGCGTTGAAAGAAATATTAAGAAGAAAGAGACTCGAACAAGTTAGAAGTTTCCCAGTAGACTGGGGTAAGAAGCGCCTGAGAGGAAATATATTTATTGACACATGAAAGGATTCTGTGCATATTGCTATTGAAGTTTGATAAATGTGCAATAGGGTTCAAATGGTTTTGTTGGAAAAGCCCTGTATATACTCTACACTTTCGCCAATCTATATCATCATCTTTATATATAAAGCTGTAAGAATTTTCTTTGTTACCTCAAAGCGCAAAAACTACTGGACAGTTTTCAATAAATTTTTTTTTGAAATGTTTCCTAAGCCTGCGAGATGGTTTTAGGCTATATCTTTCATTGCAACGTCCTTTATGACCGTTGCGGCACGGCTAGTTAGGTATAATTGTCAACTTTTAGCCAATATATAGTTCTGTATAATATAGTAACTACAGGCAATTTTGTATCGGCTAAGAGTACTTAGATAGCATTCGACTGGAACACCCCATTAATTTGAAATAATTAATTTAAATCAAAATTCAAATGTACGCATTCATTGCATTATATATGGGATAGAATTTGAATAGTTTGCTTTAAGGCGATTTATTGCTGTGAATTCTCTTAAATTTGCCCATTTGTTTGGTGCCCATGCATTGCATAACACTGCCAACAATCGCACCCACACTCGCATACAAATAACCTCCCTAGAAATAAATTACCTTTTGATAAATCTCAGTCATTGCTTTCGTTTCCTTGTTACCAAACGAGCAAATGTCGGAGACGACTATACGAATAGAAGGCACGCAGCGTATACACTAGAAGGAAATCCATTTCAACAAACTTGAGAAATTTGGCAAAATCTATTCGAACGTAAATCAATCTTGCATCATAATATATGGAATTAGACTAAGATGTGCCGAGCAAAGAGTAGGTATAGCCCCAAAACTAGCTATAAGGAGGAGGAGGAGCAAAACTCTATGGGAGAGAGAGAGTGGGAAAGCTATAAAGAACAACAACGAACAACCATGCAACAGCCCGAGAAGAAAAGGACCAACTGGTTAGCCATGGTCGGTTGGTGGAAACAAATGCAATGCATCATGATGGAATCTCACCCTTGCGCCCTACTCCTTCGCTGGCGAGCACAATCCTTGGGCAATGCGCCTTCCGAACATTAATTCAAACAAAAGTTATATCCTTTATTAGCAATTCGTTTTGTTTGTACGAATGCATCTATACACAAACACACATGTCTACTCTTATATGCATGTTCGTTCCATTGCATTTCGGGATCCTTACAGTCATATAGTCAAGGACGAGACGAGACCGAGAACGAGAACGAGAACTCTCGTGCACATTATTCAAGGCGAATGGCAATTTCTCGTCTTTCCGTCGTTTATTTGGTCAACCGTTCAACAACATATGAGTTGAGCTCTGTAGGTGGACGGCTTTTCTGATAGCCTGATGACTATTCCTTTTCAGGCCGCCGCCGGCCGCCTCTGGGGTGTACGCTTCTTCTCGGCCTTATATTTGTTCCCTTATACGAGTGTATGCATATCTCGAAGTCATCGTCAATCCTTCACAGCCCAAATTCTCATAATTCAACACATAGTAGGTACAGTACACACGTTCGCATTCTGATGTTGTCCTCGTATTGTTGGCCCACAACGACGACGAGCAGGAGCTTTCTTTTTGGAGGTGCTGCTTGTCTCCAATTGCATGCGGAGAAGGTTACTGGATCGCTTCCTTATGGAGAGCAAGAGCACATGCAAACAAATTGATTAAATGCTAAATGAAAAGTGAAACAAAAGAAATATTGCATACGATTATTATCAGCATCTACACTCCACAGAGTGCACAACGGGAGGTTGGATATTTCCCGTACTAATGCCTTGCATAGCTATGCAATTGCGACTTGTCGTTATCGTGCCAACGAGCCATTCTGCGACTATCACAATCACAAGGGTTAACGTATGGATGGCACTTCCTGGGGAGCGAAAATGCATTTGATACTATTATTGATGCCAAAATAAATATAAATCCAAGAATAAGAAACGTCCTTGACCTGTGAAGTATAAAAACGACTTCATATAACAATTATACAGCCCTATATGGAACTTCGGGGTTTTTCAACTCACACTCTCCGCCAGCAAATGTATAACAGATAAATCATCCCCACAACCCTGGGCCACCAATTGGTATCGAAAAAGCATAGCCAATCGTAGGGGTTGCAACTGCATCCTGTCTATGCACACTTGCGGAATAAATTATTGCAATCACACGCAATAACTCAGTGTTCAGAGCACATGTTGCATACAGACACCGAGCTAACTCTTGCAGTTGGCTTGACTTGACTCCACTCGAAGCACTGCAGTTATAGGAGATACCATGTAACGCCAGTGATTGATTTGTATATGTATTAGCAGAAAGACGGACTCCAAAGTTCCTCTTATACACAGAAATCCTGGCCGGGCCCACCCACACTGAATCCTAGGCGAAAATATTTAAACTCATTTGTAGTCATTGAAGCATGGTCGCGTTGTCATCCCCAAAACTAATAAAACTTTATGTTTTTATATGTTTTGACTTTTAATATAATGCGCCTCCTAGACTCGGAGGAATACCATCATCGCCCAGATACTTGGTGCTCATCTGTGTATACGATGGAAAACCGTAATCAAAGAAAATTCTTAATAATCATAATAAAATTTTTCCTATGCGCCTGTATTTGCGCTTCCTGGGAGTAGGTTGTTGGATGGCTGGCAATGGCAATGGCAATGGCAACTCGTGGCTGGGCTTTAGCAGCTCGACTCGAATGTGCCTTTGGTTCGTTGTAGTGTAGGGCGCGCGAAAAATTCCGACTTAATGAAAAATACAGAGAGGCACAGGACTCAGTGTGAGGGAGAGAAAGCTCTAGATCTAATGACATAGGATTGATGTTAGCTTAGGATTGGTTGACTGCCGGCTGACTATATATGGGGGAGAGCTATAGTGGGTGGCTGGGAGAGCTGTAAATAGATGGATGGTTGGATGCCGGCATCCTTTGAGTTAGTTGAATAATAACTAAATTAATATGGATAACTTGAGTATCATTTATATGTTAATAAGGATTCAAAACTGTCGCAAATGCGCGTCAAAGATCAAGAAATGTTCGCACCAGAAACAGGACTCCAGAGACTAGAGACGTTCCTTCATTTTTCCTTTTTTTTCTGTTTCACTTTTATTATTGGAAATTATCAGGGGAGGTGATGGAATGGCATAGTAGCAAAGTAGCGAATGACACCCGAAATTCTTCACTTCGATGAGTTTTATACGCGATACAAAGTCAAAGTAGGCGTGCTATGTTATTACCACCCACTGGGTATGATGTTGTTATTTAACGTGGTCTTGTCTTAGCGGATCAAAAAGTTGTATGAAATATTTACGGCATGGTCTTATTTTACAGGTTGAGCCAGCAGAATAGACTTTGATAATTTAATTTTTGATGGTTGGGGTTTTTAGAGGTGTGGTGACTAGGAATACTACAAAAAAAAAAAAATGTTTAATGAAAAGATAAAATAGACATAATCCTCGTATACCGGCCCTTGGAAATTCATCATTGTTCCTGGTCAGTTGAGGTATTTTGTGTGGCATAAAAAAATGTGGCACCAAACCAAACTAATCGGACGGTGTTGGTACCTACTTACGAAGTAAAATGAAAATTTTAAATTTTATAGTTGTTACACAATTTACACACTAGATAAAAGTCGGGAGAGCATTCACCGGCCCTGGCACTGCGGCTTCTCTAAAGGAGCCTATTTCGTCCCAGCCATCTTTTGACTCCGGAGACAGTCAGGAAGACGAGTATCTTCTTCTTCTTCGCCTAGGACATTCTTTCTGAGACGAAAGACGGCCGGACATTCCATGAGAATGTGAAGAGAGCATGCGTCACTTTCCAGGCAAAGTCAACATGTGGGGTCCGGTTAAACTCCAATTCGGTGAAGATGTTTCTTCATAAGGCCATATGGCCAGTAATTATACCTGTCAGGATTGTTAAGTTATTTTGGTTCATATTAGTAAGAAAATAGGATTAGCCTTCGCTAGGGGAAGGGACCTTGACGTGTGCACAATCGTATAAGCGCTGGTGCGAAGGCTTAATGTTGCAATGACTCAATGGGCTATGCTGTCGGTGGCGATAGTCAACTGAAGGCGGTCACCCATGGCAGACAGGCTGTTGAGGAGCAACTAACAAAGAACTGCCTATGGAGAGTAAACCGCATTATAAAATCTCGAATCCAAGGTGGAACAGCATATATGCTGAGGGATGCGTGGCTAAGAGAGTGCTTAGGCGCTAATATGCGGACTCCGAATACCAGGCGATCTTCGGTTTTAAACCAGCCTTCCTGTACCGTACCGGGCTCCGGCATGGGTGATCTTTCTTTCCCGTATACTCGTGGGATCAATATTTCGAACCAAATAAATAAAAACTTACAGACTGATGCCTCTGTAATCGCATCAATCTCTGGTCTTGCTGTTGGGCAACCAGAAGAGCAAACAGATCGTGCAGCCACTGGGCTTTCGATGGTCAACAACCCTTGTGCTATGGATTAGCTGGGGGAGAACTGTTTGGTGCAGTTCTGCCCATGTGTTTTAAGCCAGTTCATTAGTTTCGATTTGAGCTAAGCTCCTAATGTACTTCCGGAAGCATCCCTTACAGACACCACAGAAAGGTTCAGGTCAGTGACATTGTCGCGCCGACTTTAGCGAGTGAGTCAGCTGTTTCGCTTCAAGTTATTGCCCCTGTGGGCTGGAATCCAGTGTAAGATGACAAGGTTTTTCTTTGCAAGTTCGTAGCTGGCCATGTAAGCTTCCAGGACCAGCTTCAATTTCATAACAATTGAATACAGAGCTATAAGAGCAGCTTGGCTGTCTGAGAAGATAAATACAGTTTTACCACGTGTATCTGTGTTAGAACTTAAATTTATTCTGGCGCAGTGGTTAATGGCAAGAACTTCAGCCTGGAATATGGACGAGTGCTTGCCTATAGGCTGACTGTAAGTTTCACTTGAGGCGATTCTCCATAAATGACAGATCCAGTTCCTGAATCCATCTTGGATTAGGTTTGTATTTTTCCCAGTCTTCCCTTGGCGGGATGATGATAAAGAAGTTTTTATGGAAGCCATATTCGGGAAGCATGTCGTCTAGAAATATGCTGAATGGTCTTTCAGGCTCCATTACGACAAATAGAGACAGGTGGCCTCCATGGTTGGAATAGGGGTCGATCGTCGATGTTGTTCGTCAATGACTAGGGACCATAAGAGGAGGACACCGTCTAGTCGTTAACGCCGAACGTTCTACTACTCTTTCATTGAGCATTGCCATTATCCACCTTCCTATGATTGGGTACAGATTCATGTTGTTGAGAGCCCTCTAGGGGCACTAACTAGGGCCAACATTTGACCGCATTGTAGAGAAATGTTAAATAGTTATTTTGCAATGTAGCTATTATTTGTCTTACTCAGTGAATGAAGACTTTAGACTTATGTACTTTGTCCTTTAAAACAAATACATTTTGAAAATAAAATCTTCACTAAAACAAAGAAGGAAGAAGTCAGCCAATATAAGCTATTCTAGGTCTAGATATCAAAACAGTTTCTTCTTTGCCACACCAATAAAAGTAAGTGGTTACCTGTTCTGAGTTACATTTGAGGTTGAGGGCTGCTGCATCTACCTGTAAATTGACTCCGTTGAATAGGAAACCAAAGAATCCGAAGGCATCGAACAAAACCGTACATATCAATGATATTCGATTAAACATTAAGACTAGCTTCTTACCTCTTCTGACTTGTCCAAAAAAATGTAATTTTTTAATGCTTTATAAACATTCGGAAGTTGATTGAAGAGCAGTCAAGAAAACGATACACAAATTAGCTACATCATCTACCTCTCTTTGTTTCTACAAAGTGCAGCTTTCGTGTCCATTCGCTCTACATTACCCAGCCACTCGAAGAATTTTCCTGTCAAAACAACCAAGAGTAACCAAATCCGCTTTTGATAGAGTCGATGCCTCTGCACCATAGAGGGACGATTAGGGTCTTATACATAAAGGGCCACTTCACTTTAGTTGTTCGAGAGAGGGCTTTGCTACTCAATTGCTTTCTTATCCCAAAGAAACAGCAATTGGCAAAAGTTATTCTTCGTTTGATCTCAGCGCATGTGTCATTGTCTGAGCTCATAGCGGAGCCTAGGTAGACAAAGTCCTTAACCACCTCAAAGTTATATCTGTCTCTATAGTGACATTCTATACGAGACGTCGCGGTCGGTGTTGAGTGTCCTTTCTTGATGACAGCATATACTTTGTCTTGCCTTCATTGACCGCCAAACCCATCTTCGCCGCCTCCGTCTCCGTCAGTGACATTACGCCGCGTTCTGCCGATTATGCCGATTATGCCGATGTCTTCGGCATATAGGCGAGTAGATGGATGGACTTTTGAAAGATAGTGCCTCCGGTGTCAGCGTTTGAGTTTTGCACTCAAAGAATGTCATCGTTTACAAGACCGATGTTGAAGAAGTCACATGACAGCACATGGCCTTGTCTGAATCCTTTTTTGACATAGAAGGTCTCGGTGAGTTCTTTATACCGACCTTTGTTTTCCTAACCTAACCTAAAAATCTGAATGCGAATCAAATGAAGTCCTGAAAACTGTGTTAATCTACACCGAGACTTGATCCTGTCACCAGAAGCAGAGCACACTTATACAACTGAGGTTATCCGGAAACTAAGCAAAGGACAAGCTTGAAATTAGCATGATGGTTCGTTCACTAGGTACCGAATGTGTTCTGTTCTACCGCTTCTTCTCTTAAAATGAGGTACATAAAGAATTGGAAACAAAGAGATTTCTTTTGAACAGTTAAAAGACGTGTAGACTGTCTTGTGGGTTAAACGTGGAACGCCTTGCTCAGTAAGTATGCACACTAACATTCCCTTCAGATAATCGATATCCACCATTATAAAAAAAATACACCAGAAATATTAGTAATCAATTTGATTAATTTAATTTAATATTTAATTTACAGAGGAAAGGTCATCTTTTAGAGCATATCATCACGTCTACTTATAACCAACCCAAGTCATGCACGAATAGACCACATCAATCATATAGAAAATTTATAAAGGACTCTCCAATGTTCATAGCATAAATGCCATTTCGATGACATCAATAAACCACCAAGCACAATACTCGTACTCCTTCGAAGAAGGAATCGTTTATAATACTAGTACCAACGGCGTCATTGTCATCGTCATAGTCCTCGTCCATTATGGAACAATTCAACTCAAACCCTTATCTTTGGTTGGCTTTTTGTTTATATTTCTTTTTTTTTCTTATACATTCTCCCGTTTCTTATATTCTGAGTTATGACCACATTTATATGAAAATATGTTTTTCGGATTATGAAAACTGGAAAATAGAGCAACGGCTACGAATTGATGGGAATTTTCCTCTGCATAACGAATTGATATCCTCTAAGGAAGGCGGCAGCGAAAAAAGTAAAAACCGGATAAAGTATGAAACGTTTTTTTTTTTTTTTTCTTCCTTTTTTCGTTTTGTATTTTGAATACGGATATGGAAATGACAATATGTAAAGGGATGAACATCACTAACATTTTTGATAGCGGGGTATGAGTATGATGCCGCTTCGGGATTTGTATATGAAACGCCCGCAGCGTTGGTCCGCATGTCTCCCGGCCGACTATAAAAACGAATACAACGGATTTTTATTGTCACATTTATTGCCAGCCATCAGATATACGAACGTAGTTCTCCTCTTTTTTGCCGAGGATATGTCCTTAAAAGAATTGGCCTCCTGGAGCGTATGTAGATGTATAGCACTACTTGGAATGATTGCTGCAAAAACCAGAACGGCCAAACTTCATGTATATAAAGCGCCAATGAGTCGATTGCGTGCCTGTTGCGGTATCTTCCTGCCGATCTTTTGCTTTCATATGCGGTATAGGCTTGGGTATAGGAAGGAACGTATTTTTAGTGTAATTCAAAATGATTATAGATTTATATTTTGCTGTTCGATATTGTCGAGAGTGGACTAGGCAGATTGACATTTATCGATATCAGAAAAGTACATATTTGCAATGAGCGACGATTAGCACGCAAGGGAGCACCACTCCGCCGGGCGCTTTTTAACGCAGTTGAACATAGTTTACCTTTTTAGATCAATGTGATTTGGTTTATGCTTGAGTACCTATACTGCTTTTCAGGACATTGGAAATATACTGTCATAGAGTTCTGCTTATACTAATAAATTAAAATTGGAACACGACATGCACTCGATTCGATTGCGGCCGTTTTGAAGCGCGTTATACGTCATAAATTATTCCCTGAAGGAGTAGAAAACAATAATAAACGTTTCTACTAAGGGAGGGAAGTATAGCCACAAATCTGCAATCGTTAGTTATACAATTAATTTCAGTGTTTTTTAATCAAAGCCTAGACTTGCGTGCCTTTTTATTATACCAATTTGTATAGATACATGTTATTTCAAAGGTATGCCGTGATTTAAAATATATCCAACAACAGCAACATTGACAGAGTGCCCATCTTTCGAGAACATCTTCAACAGCAGCAGTCTTTTAGAAACAGCTTAATGAATGTCAGATGACTGGAGAAATCCTGGAAAACCTATTGAAAAAGGGTAAATAAAAACCAAATAGGGTAGATAACAGCAGACCGCAACATTTTTAAGATGCTACGTTATATACTAACGTTAAATACTACTACCTATAACAAGGCTATTCGCATTTCGTTTACCTCGAAGTTTCCGTAACAAGACTTCGTTCGTCGGCGAGTTCATCAAAGAATCCCAGATGATTCGCCAAAAGCCACACGAAAGAATAAAATGCGAACGCATCTAGAGAACGTTTATGGGAATTGGAAAACGATATGCAAATTTAAGGGAATTGCTTTGGTGGTAAAGAAGGACACATTTATCTCAACTATGCATCACAGTTTCATTTTTTACTATCTGTATCCGCCCGTTTTTGTCCATGCCTAGGTATGTTGTTCCTGAAATACGTTCTTGTCTATCAGGATAATGCACATAAATTCCACAAATTTTACAACTTTGGCTCTCATGAGTGTCAAGAAAATAAAGCAAAGGCTCGAAGAAAACCTCCCAAAAATACCCCAAAATACCTCAGAAATGCCCTAAAGTAGCGTATGTAAAAGTGCTTCATCTGCACAACTGGAAGCATCAAAAGTATTTAACTCCGACGCTATTTTTAATTTCCATACCCATGAAAGACCATAAGAGTAACAAGAGTAAAAGGAAGTCATCACACAAACTCAACAGTCAACTACATTTTGCATGTCCGCCAGCTCCCGCAGCCATGCGCGAGCTCAGGTTTCGATTATCAACACTAAGCAAATTTTTTTTTTTATTTTTTTTTTTTTGTATAAATTGACTTATTCTTAGATGTACTGTAAAATAATTTATCTGCGGAAACATTTTTTTCTTTATTTTTAAAGTTTTCAATTTTGCTTGAGGTTTCTAAGCATACTTTAAATACACCAGACTGCCTTACAGGCGCCTATCTGACAGTTTTTGGTATAGACCTATTCAGCTATGTAACTGGAATGAGTCATGTCACTATAAACATGATTTGATTAAAAAAAAATTATTAAAATGTACCTAGTCAAAAAATATATATTTATGTTTTTAGGCCATTTTAAGCCAGAAAAAAAAAAAAAAAAAAAATTACTCAGTGTCCATAAAGGAAACGCGCCCCCATGCTTGTTTCGCCGACAGAATATTACGAGTTAAGAACCATTCACATGAGAGCGAACGAACAAATTGATGAAATTCGACCAAACCACGTTTATTGTACTTATGAACAAAAAATTGCACATTTTACTATTCCGCAATAATTATCCCAACAAAATGTATAAACAAATTAAGTTTAAACAACGATATTTCGAATTCCAAACTTTTTGCCGCCAATTGTCAAAGTTTATTCGCAATCCACAACCTTAAAACGCGTTTTATAAACTAGCGAATAAATCATTCGTCCGAACTTAATAACTCAAATTAGAAATTGGCAGTAGAAATAGAAACTGAAGTCTAAAATTCGCGATCTGCGGCGATCAAGAAAATTGTTCATGTGAATGGAATGTTAGAACTTGCGAATACTCGTTCGTTCGTAGATAGTTGGTCGCTCTCATGTGAATAGTCCTTTATGACATATTAAAAAATGTAAGTGAGTTGAGTGCCCCTACCTTTATAACTCATTGCATATGCATATGCCGCACGCCGGCCGGCCGCCACCTCAAAGCAGCGCAGCACATTTGAAACATTCGGTTTAAAATTGTTTGAATTTGACCTTTTCTTTCTTTCGTATTTCTTCGGAACAAGTCGTCCGATTGGTATGAAATGAAAACTAAGTGTTACTCCATTAAGCTCTATGTAATATATTAGATTTCCATACGGATTGGGAGAGCAATTTTAACGTAATGCCATAAGACTCTAATGCCACAAACAGAAAAACAAATTTATTATACTATAAAATGTTGAAATAATGAATGAAAATCATTATTAGGATAATAAAAATAAATATAGTGAAAGAGAAGAGAAGAAGAATAGATGTAGAAAATTCAATATTGAACGGAGTCGCTTTACTTTCAATAATTGTTCCTCGGTCATATCATACTATACATTTCAGAATATTGCTCACTAATAATAACTATGATCTTCAACACATTTTTAATTTCATCTCGTAATTATTCTACCTAAGGTCAAGCACAATTCTTCCATCTACCACGTGTTTCTTCTTTCTTGATGGTGCACTCATTTCGCAAACTTAAACTTAAACTGTAGAAGTAGATTGACAAGAAAATACAAAATTTCACCCTATGAATGCTTCTTTCTATTTTCAAGTTAACTGTTCATTTATCTAGGAGAATACATTCGCGCAGAGGTTTTATCTTTGTGCACATTTGAAGCTTTTTGCGATACGAAAGCGAGCAAATATCTAATATTCAAAATAGAGGCTTTTATGAGTCTATGACTCCAAAACAACTTCACAGACATGTTTTGGAATTCGTGATAAAGCTTCTAATAACCTATTAGAAACGTATCTTCCAGATAAACTTTAACTTTTGATTTCAAAAGTCTCGGATAGTGATATGTGAAGAACAGCCAACCAAATCGACCGTGCTAATAGCCGCGCATACAAAATCCTCAGCGTGCACACTTTCCGAGGGGCAAACCTCGACTCACCATTTTCTTGTTGCGGCTAAATTCAGAGCTCGACTATCCAACGATAAGAAGCTCCGAACCGTCCAAAAGAAGAAATTCGACGTTGGACGCCTTAACACACCTGGAGTAGCCAGCCAGCGCCTGAATATGAAGCTCTCCTTTGTGCTTTCATCTACAACAAGACGCCAACAATCAGTGGTGCCAGTATTACGACATCATCAAGGAGGTGGCCGAAACCACTGTAGGGTACCAGCCACCCCAGAGAAAGAGCCCGTGGTATGATGCGTGTACCGGAAAAAGATGACAGAAAATGCATACAAGAAAACGCTGCCGCGCAAAACAAGGGAAGCGAGAGAAGAGTATCGAGCCAGGAGAATTGAGGAAAAGAAGATCCTGCGTAGAAAGAATAGAGCTTACGCAGCTTCACAGCTCAAGGAGTTCGAAGAGTCTTACGATCGTAATAACATCCGGAGGTTGTACAAAAAAGCAAAGCTACTGGCTGCTGACTTCAAAACCTGAACGCAGGCTCTTCGAGACAGCGAAGGAAACCTAGTTACCGAGGCGCAGGGAATAGTATAGATGTGTATAAGCAGCATTTTCAGCAGCTGTTTAATGGGCAGCATATAGAGAGAGTCATAGGGCAAGAAGAGAATCCACCTTCAGTCAATGAAGAATTAGTTCCACCACCTAGTATAGAAGAAGTTGGCTTAGCTATAAAAAAGCTTAGGAACAACAAGGCCATAGGCCCTAATGGTTTACCAGCGGAGATCTTTAAATACGGTGGTGATGTTTTGGTAGGGAGCATGCACCGAATCAACAACAACCAAGTATGGGTGGAAAACATGCCCGATGACTTGACTATCGGCTCCATATGCCCCATCTACAAAAAAGGCGATCCTATGTCTTGCAAGAACTATCGAGGCATATCCCTGCTTAATGTCGCATATAAGATCCTATCCAACGTATCTACTATGTGAACGTCTTAAACCGTTCTGCAACACACTAATCGGCACGTACCAGCCTGGCTTCCTGCCCGACAGATCGAAAATATACCAAATTTTCACACTGAAGCAAATCATGGAAAAGACCACCGAATTTCAAGTCGTATGATCGCTAACATCGTCAGGAGCTCTATATGTCCATGGCCGAATTCGGAAACCTGGCAAAACTGATTCAGCCGTGTCTTGCTCTACAAAACCCTTATCCTGCCAGTACTGCTTTATGGCGCCGAGTGCTGGACGATAAGCAAGAAGGGAGGAATTTTTGGTCCTGTGTGCGAGGACGGGCGAATGGAGGAGGAGATACAACCGTGGATGTGGATGTAGTAGTCCTGTTGTAGTAAAGCATTTATAAAAGCGACTTATGTTAGCGACTTTAGTTCGCTCGTTGGATAAAAAACACGTAGAGCTCTCTTCACATGCACCTTGATCTTGGCTATACTTTTTTTATTTTATTTTAATTCAACGACCTGTAACTATAGAGCACATCTCTTAGCCCTAATAAATTTAGCCACCGCTGCGTATGTTACTTATATAGACTCTCTGCATCTATACCAAAAGCCAGCGGGATTTTGCATAAGAAGCCGCAAAAACTTTAATAGCAAGCGACTGAACTTCTTTCAGAAAATATGAACGGAAAAAAAAAAGACATTACCTTCTTCCAAAACTGCTGTTGTTCTTCCCATGTCTGTCGGTCTTTCTTCTCGTATATGATTCCTGTTGCAGTATAGCAATACCATAGCCAGTAATCTTGATTTTCCTCAACTGTTCCTTTGCAACAGGCACCAGTCAGTAGCAAACATCATATGGAACTGGATGGAACTGCTAGAAACTTTTCCTTCAAGTTCACTTTGGATTTTTTTTCCCTGATTTTTAAGGTTTATTCCCTTTTTCTTGCAGCAACAGCAATAGCAACAGCACACATTTGTGTTGCTCATGTGCATGTCAGGGTTTCAGTTTTTTTTTTGCCCACCTTCAACCACATCAAAATAAATTCAACTAAGTAAAACATCGCTTCCGGGCGGGAGTAAGTTTCTCCAGATGTACAAGACAAAAAAAAAATAAAGGAAGAAGAAGAAAGCGTATTCGTTTCATACATTCTCGCCTGACTGATGGCAGATGATGTGTGTGTTTGTAAGAGATACAAAACTTTCACTGAACTTCCAATCCAAGTTGCAACCCTCGCCTTGGCATGTCAAATACGCAGCCCCCTCGCATATAGCCCACAGCCCGATATGGTTAGACGGTTCTCCCCATCATCATCATCATCATCATGACATCTGTATGCAACAAGGAACATTGCCAAAATCAATTCAAAGCGGAAATTTTCAAATACTTAAAATTTATTGTTTCGTTAATAATTCAGTGTTGTAAATTGCATGAAAGGAATACAGGAAGACGCACAAAATTGAGACACATATCACGCGGAAATAACAGCGGCAGTTGAAAGTCTATAAAAGTTTATTCGGGAATCGGGACCTCACGTTCGTCACGGTAATATTAAATTTTGGTTACACAATATTGCCGTTGCGAGAGAGTCGATGAAAATTATTTATGAAAATAAAAATTGCTTCCCTCCCATATACGTATATTGTATTGATACAGACAGACAGTGATGTATGAGATGGGCTGGAGGAGATTCACAATGGCAAGATTTCAATACATGGTCTGTTGGAATTGGAGGGTTTTCTCCGTCTAAAGAGACTTGTCAATTACAATGAATAGGAATAGTTTCCAATAATTTTTGGACAGTTTATTAAGTGAATTCAATGCAATACAAAACAATCGTGTCAATATATGACATGCGTGTCAATATTACGTTAGATTCGATTTTGTCCTAAAGTTGGGTGTAGACAAAATCTGACGTCAGCATGTTAAAAATTGACACCATTGTAATAGTAGCTTTAGTAAGGCGTCCATGCTCAAAAGCAGTCATGACGACTCATGATGAGAATTAGCTTAGAAGATGGAATTAACATAAGTACCATCAGGGCCGGATTTAGGGGAGGGCCCACAAAACAGGGGCCCAATATTTCAAATTCCGACGAGTAAAAACCAGACAAAAAAAAAATTAATAAGTAAAAACCAAATCATTATCAAACACAGGACCGACGGCGATGAACATCATCTTCAATATCTTCGAACTAGAACTTCAATATTCTCGGTCGTAAATAGCGGCAAATTGCAGAGTCGCGAGAAATACATTTCAAATCAACAACCACCTGCATTTGGGATCGACCGTTAAGCAACAACAAATACATTACCCGACCCTGAGCAAAAGTCATCATGCTCGCAACCCTTTTGGGAAAAGTGTCATAAAAGTTGCATTTATCAACTTAATCCCATTTTTTACAATATAAACATAATATATCCTTCATTCCTTGCGCAATTGGTTTTTCCCAGATTGATAAAGGGTTTTGAAAAAAATAGGCAGTTTTTTTGTTTTAATTTCACAGAAGATGGATGCTGCAGCGTAGGCATTGGTGGAACTGTACAAAGATAATTTAGAGCCTAGTCTTGATAATGAGTTGGTTCAATTTCTATCTATCTATCTGTGAAGATCAACATTTTGGATAATTAAAATTATAAAAAATAGACTTCGAACTACGATGGGAAGAAACCGTTTATCAAAGCTATCCCTACTGAGCATTGAAAGCGATTTACTCCGGGAACTGGATTTCAGCGAAATCATCAAGGATTTTTCGTAGAAAAGAGCTCGCAAGGTTCCATTTGTTTTTTCTTTATTTATATATGTATGTTTTTAAGATAGTTTACTTGTTTTCGCAATAAATTATTGAAACACTTGGCGGAAAAAGAATGTCATTTTATTTGGAAAATAATAAGCCAGGGGGCCTCCAGACCTCTAAATCCGGCCCTGAGTACCATTATGACATATCCGAACTGCAGGTGGGATAAAATCACCAATGCAATAAATGTAGGCGCTTAAGAACAAAAGGTCTGATAAACAGGGTAGAACAGAATAAAGGTTGCGGTTTTGAAAAGCACATTATTTTATCAATATTTTATTTTGCCTGTAATTAACCTTTAGAAGGAAGTGGAGACTTCAACCAAAGACAACTTAGTGGATGGCACTGAGCAAAGGTTATACATATATGTACCTACAACCTCACGAAACGAAACGTGTCGACCTATACACACAAAAGATACCGCAATATGCACTACGCAATGCTGTAAGACTCAAGAAGTCTGGGTGTCGAACTGCAAGGACGTACGGCTACAGAAACATCCTGTACTCGTTACGAAGCGGCATGGTCACCTTTCCACCGACTATATCACACCATCACATCCAAATTAAACCTCAAGAAAGTCTTTGATACGTAGGTTTCCCTATGACAGAGCTCAGTGGAAGAGAAACGAAGTAGTAAGGGACTTCGACACGGTCGAATATACCGACGGTTCTAATATGAACTGCGGTATGGGGGCCGGTGTCTACTCGGACCAAAAATATCAAGATCACACCCTTGCCAGCGTTTTTCAGACGGAACTACTGGCTATCCGAGAGGCTTGCAAGTAGCTAGGGCATGACACAACGCACAAACAAAACTTTGCTATCCTCTTAGATAGGCAAGCCCCCATCAAGCTATCGACACCGGCTAACTGGTGCAGGAATGCTAGAAGAAGCTTACCCGCCTGGCCAAAATTGTTTAGTTTACACTTATATTTGGGTTCCGGGGCATAGTGCCATACAACAACAACAGGAATCGAGCGTTCAGATGAACAGGCCAGGCAGGGCTCAGCTCTATACGGCTCACAAAAGCCAACTTCGAATAGGGAAGGTTAACTAATTGCGTCATATCAAGAAAAATATGTATGAAAAAAACAGGGGGGTTATTCCCAAATGCGCGACGGATCGTATTGAAAGCGATACCTCCATTTCGACCGTCTTCGCTTTTGGTTATTCTCAAATGCGAACGAAGGCGAAAATGATATTTCCAGTGCTTTCCAGTTTTTCCATTCTGAGTTGCAACTTTGCATGTATTTTTCCAACACTTTGACAGCTTTTTCCCGCCACAGGAATTTAGTTTATTTTTTATCCGCAAACAATCCGCCAGCAATCCGTCACCTATACAGCTATCGCTTTTGATTCGATCAAATCGCTTTTAAAAATACAAAAATACAAATCCGCCATGAAAAGCGATCCGCCGGCGCATTTGAGCATAAGCCCCCAGAGGACCTATACTGAACGGAACCCACACATACATCGCCAGAATTACGGGTCATTGGCCAATTGGAGAGCATGCGACCAACTAGATGTTCCATACAACTTCCGCTGCCGCAGATGCAGGAATGCTGACGAGAGTGAAATTCTCTCCGATTTCCTTTGCAAGTTTCCGGCTATAGCAAGAGCTATATTGCGTACACCGAACCATTCATTCTGCGGTGACCTTAGCGACGAGTATAAAAGGATATAAGATCTTATCCGTTTTCTCAACTCCACAGATTGGATATACTTACCTTATCCTTCTCAACATTCGTCACAAACCATCAGGTCGCACGGAGCTTGGTAACAAAAGGCACATCATTGTTCTACTTATGGGTTCATGCTGAAGAGTTTCCTACCTAAATCTATACATATAATAAAACTGTAGGACTTTTCTTTGTCAGCTAAAAACTCAAAAACTACTGGACAGATTTCGAGGAAACTATTTTTAAAATGTTCCTTAAGACTGTAAGACTGCTATAGGCTATGTCGTTTATAGCTACGTCCTTAGGAACAGTTTTTAGCCAAAATGTATTTTCTGAAGTGAAAATATATACATACACATATACCTTGCTACAAATGGATGTTTATACTTTTGCGATCGTCAAACAAAAACAATACGTATACTATACATTCGAAAAGGGTTGATTTGTTTTCGCAGTGAGTGCTATGGTCAGTTATATATGTAGGTATGTATATTATGATCGAGAGACGTATAATACAAAACAGGTTTCATTTCAGAATTTCATTCGATAAGTGGTATGGTAACAGTGTAGGGTTGGGGTAGGTAGTTGTTTGGATTCCAGAGGAAGAGGGAAACAAAGGAAAGGAAATACAGCATTACAAACAAGTAGCATGAACAAGGAGAGGGAGGGCGATGAAGAGCGGGTGCACATAATATATCCAATACATTACATCTATTATCGATATCGCCACGCTAAAATTGGACAAACGGGGGTGACGCCTCCCATACAAAAAACATCTTATATGATTTTCATGATTCTTTTTTTGTGTTTTTTTCGTATTGCTGTATATTTCAGGTTGAGGCAGAAACAAAATTCCAGATTAATTCTCATTTTTCGTATTTTACAAAAGAACATTATTATCTAAGACCTAAGCAATACAATTCCTGTGCACGGGCAAAGCTGGGCGGGTACAGCTAGTTTACCAATATTTTAGTATAATTGACCGAAGTTCGAGCTTGAGTGCTCTAGGATTCTACGACGTACAGTGAACCTGAAACAGGGAAATTCGAGATTAATCCCACAGACTTCCAAACGATTGGCCTTGCGATTTATTGATCGTCATCGCAAAAGCCAATCGAACGGGGAACTGAATCCGCTGGAATTGGAATTGAAGATCAGTAGGAATAATCGGAATTCGTAGGATAAGGGCTTCCTCTCCTTTGAATTTGCCCTTGATGATCGTCGCTAGAATCACATTGTTTATCAGCTTCTCGACAGACAACCGCGTACCGTTGCACAATTTCGGATGATTCAGATTCCGCAACATGATCGATCCCACCTTCAGCTGTAAATTATGTGGTATAGTTCCTGGCACATCAAGCGAGTTAAAAAATTCCGTCGGATAGTTGGTCGCTTCATCCTCGTCGGTCACGCTGTCAACGGATTTGTGCGAATGTAGTTCTCCAGCGATTTGACTTTGAATAATGAAATTCAAGCTATCGACGTCCTTATTCTTCGCTGCTAGTATTTCCCGTTCACTAATCCAATTGAGATATTTATAATTTTGTGCAATGCCGGGGAACACTTTGGTGATGAGTCCTCCTTCGACGATGTGAACTCGCAAAAATTTGCCGTGAACGATATCAATCCAGTCGAAACATCAATGGGAATTTGGCCATTGCCAAGCGTCAGCAGTTGTCTCGAGAATACAGCAGCAGATGGGTCGTTCTGCAATGCGACTCTCATGTCCGTGGTCAATTTCAACTTCTTGACATGCCGCCACAAAGATGACGATTTCAGGCATGCATTAAGTTCATCGGCAGCAGTTGATTTCGGGATGACAGGAAGCGTTTGACGAAAATCTCCGGAGAGCAATATCATAGCCGCACCAAATCGTATCGAATCACCTCGTAAATCCTTCATCGTCCGGTTAACTGCCTCCAAAGCTCGTTTATGCGCCATCGTGCGCATCATCATCCCAAATAATGATTTTGCATTCTCGCATCAATTTCGCTGTCGCCGAATTCTTGGTCATTGTGCACGTTGGCTTGTCAACCGTGAGAAGATTCATCGGCAGCTTCAAAGCGGAATGTGCAATTCGACCGCCTTCCAACAATGTGGCAGTAATGCCAGAGGATGTTGGCTTTTGAGATCTTGACCAAATTGTTGCCAGAATCAAAGAAAATGCCAAAATTTCGTCGAAACAAATTCAAATTTTTCGCGTTTTTGTGGAATTTTCCGAGTTTTCCGCTAAGAATTTTATATTTTTCCATTCGAAAAGCCATTCCGGAAAAATTGCACACAAAATTCCTTTCGATTTTTCCAATTCCCGACTTTTCCGGAGGGTTTTCCCAAAATTTTCTTTCATAAAAAGCTTCTCCTGGTAATTACGAACAACTGAAACCAAATTTGAGCCAAATTGGTCTTGCCGTTCTCAATTGATGAATTACTATACATTTTTGTCACCATTTTGATATAAAAACTGTGCGAGAAAAAATCCGGAAAGAGAAACTAGGCCTGACAATTTTTAATGCTGAAAGAAACGGATTATGCTTAACATATTTTTAAACTACTATTTCTACACTTTATTAGGATGCGCTAAATAATTATCTTCGGCTATTTTTTTTGACAACTATGAAGTGTTGAAAATTAGTTCACCAAACTCCAATTTAAAAAAAAAACAGAGATTTATTGAATGTTACGGCATTAATTTATTGAAATTCAGTGTTTTATTTCCTCTTGAAAATTCTAGCAAAACTCAAGCAAAAGAGAATGTCAAAAAGGAAAATTTATTATCTTGCTTCCGGAGCGGGATAAATCGCTGATAGCTTAAATCAATTTCAGCTCCATTTTCCATTTTCGACCACGATAAAAAATTAACCGAACATAATCCCATTTATCCCAGTTAACAAAATTTATTTATTTATTTATAATGAGTATAAGATCATGTGATCAAAATTTAACGGTACTGCGATGTCATATTTCAGTATTATCAGACCGCGCAAATGTTTCCGGATTTTTTCTCGTACAGTCCTTATATAGATATAGTGGTGGAAATAATAATAGAAACAAGCTGGTTCTTCGTCGCTTATGGCAAAAATAAAATGTTTTCGGGAAAAAAGATAAATTAAACCCATACTAATAGTTTTAATACAATGTAATCAAGAAATGTAACATTAAAATGTTTAATAAAAAAAGAAGAGAAATAGTGAATAAATGTCGATTCTGGTTTTCCTTAATTTTGGCCTGGAAAAAATAATAGAAACAAATTATTTTTCTGTTAGGAATTAATTTACAGTAAAGGTGTTTCATATCCTTTTAATACTTGGTCGTTGCGCCCTTATTTTTTATAACTGCTCCACATCTTCGTCGCATGGAATGAACCAACTTGGCACAGGTCTTGGGAGTTATAGAGTGCCATGCATTTTGAATAATTGACCACAGTTTTTCCTTATTTTGGCTCTGCAGCCTCCGATCCTGCGCATAAGGGTGTCCCATAGATGTTCTATCGGGTTAAGATCAGGAGATTGTGATGGCCACTCCATAACATTGATTTTGTTTTTTATGAAACCATTCTTTGGCCAACTTTGAGGAGTGCTTGGGGTCATTATCCTGCATAAACTCCCATTTAATAGGCATGTCCTCTTCAGCAAATGGCAGGATAACATTGTTTAAGATTTCCACGTAGTCTACGGCACACATTTTATCCTTTATCATGAAAAGTGGACCAACCCCAGATACTGAAAAACACCCCCAAATCATTAAATTTCCTCTGCCATGTTTAACTGTCTTCTTTGTATATTTGGCATCGAATTCGGAATTCTTTGGTCGTCTGACGTACATTTTCCCATCGGAACCAAACAAATTGGCCATAATTGACCTTGGTTTCATCCGATCATAATACGTTATTCCAATTAGCACGGTGGAGGTGTTTGTTGGCGAGACTTAGTCTCTCTTTAGTATTTTTATTGCTCAAGTATGGAACTTTTCTAGGACTTCTCCCAGGAAGACCTGCTTCCTTTAATCTATTTCTTATTGTACGACTTGTAACGGGTGCGTTTAAATCATTTTTTTAAAAAAATGGTTTCTTCTTGCATAGTCGTATTAACAGTTTGTCAAATCATGGAGTCTTTTTTCGTTTTCTGCATCTGGTTTCTACTTTGGGACTTGAATGGATAGCTAAGAATACTTTTTAGACCTTTTTCTTTTAGAACACTTTACGACCTTAGCTATTTCATCTATTGTTTTGCCGTCTTTTTTATCACCTCACGCTCAGAACTGGTGCAAAGGACTCCTAGACCCATTTTGACAAAATGTTAATTTCATAGTTTTAAGATTTTCTTCTAAAAAACACTAAATTACAGGATAAACTAATTTACAAAAATTTCAATTAAAACAATACCGAGCTTTACTTCAAAATCACTGATGCCGACTGTGGTAATCGTTTGATTCTATTATTTTTTCCAGGCAAAATAACATTTTTGCTCAGACTTTTTACTGTTATGTTAGACGAAAACTAAAAGCTGATAAGAGCGAATTGCTGCAGCATTTCGAAGTACTTTTACCTAGCATTTGAGTATAGAATTGATTTCGGAGAAAGACCAAATTGTATGCAGTTAATGATGGTTCAGCATTATGTAAATACTTGTTTCTATTATTTTTTCCATCACTGTATATCGCCAATTTTTTGGGGAAAATTTAGTATATCAGGTGCCAACATTTATCCCTAAAAAAACGTTCTTGGAGCAGAAAATTGCATTTCAATTTTTGAATTTTTTTTTCAATGTTTGATGCTTTTTTGATTGATGTCTATTTTTAAAAGTTCATTTTTATTCGCCATATACTTCCTAAGACCCCATGCTCACTGGCACTGCCCACTGTCAATGTCAGTCTACCGCTGAAACACTTCAAATATTTGAATTATCTCGTTACTTTCATTAGTATTCATTATTCCGAACAGCCCTCCTATAGTAATTGAATTATCTAGTTAGCAATTAAAAATAAAAATTGCCGCACGGTATACGGTATTCTATTCTAGATACATATCCTCCATCAATCTGTCAAAAGGCAATTTTAAAGTGATTATTATTTCGTTCGTTGGTTGAATAACCGAATTGAGGAGAAATTCTCGAGAAAGTGTCCTTGTTGGGTAATTAAAAAAACACATAAAAGTATAATCAATTTTTTTTTCGCTCGTTTATCGCCTCCCCTGACTGTTGCGCGCCTTTGTCGAATGGAGAGGGGGTGGACGGAACTTGACTTTGTATGTGATCTGAAAACACTTGAAAAACATCCCTCGTCTGTTTTTTTTTTTTTTTTTTGTATTTTCCGTGTTAATCATCTCTCCCTTAATTATAATTCACTAGAAGCAAAGAACAAAGTTTTAAGGTGGTCGAACCCTCGGCGGTATGTGTCAATAGAAGCGAACAAAGTATTTTTCAAAAAAAGCGCAACAACCGCAACAATGACGAAGTACTTTAAAAAAAAAAGTTTTTCTTTTTCGGCTTCGGTGGTAATTGAAAACATTTTAAGAACCTTCTCGGGTTTCGGCTTCAAAGTGAAGTCAAGGGACTTTAAGTAGCAAATCATCTATGAAAGTTCCGACGTCACCTTTAATTGGTGACGGGACTAATTGGGAAAAAATTAATGAACTTTCACTTTAGAATACAAAGAGAAAAAAATGCCGGAGTAAAAACAGAGAAACCAATTTCGTAAAGGTTACATTTTCGGAATTCTAATTCGATACCGTCGCGGATGTAAGAAAATTCGAGTGGATTAATATATCATCATGAACTAGGCAGAGCCATGGAAAAACAATAAAATATAAAGCGGGGGGGTTCATCAGGAATTCCATGAAGATGTAAGTTATTGATAGCCAACAACAGAAGGAGGTCATTTATCAAAATTATAGTTTTTGTGTTGATTCACATTAGGGCAAGGAGGGCAACATTGAAAGCATGCCAAACAGCGATTACTTTTCTATAAAAGAGATGTTTCTGGTGCGGTGAAGCCGGATGATTCTATGATGTGCTGCATAGCTTTCTTCGTCCCACACCTGCGTATATAGGTTGTGGGACTGAGTCACTTAACAAGCTTAGGCCCAGCGGCAGGCATCTTTTCCTGGCCCATAAATTACAATCCATTATTGAGTTGCCATTGTATGAGATGCTGGGCGAGTTTTCCGCTTCGACAAAAGCGCAATAAATTTCCTTCCTTTGCCTTATTCGCTGTTCTTTTTTTTTTTTTGTCTTCATGCGTATGGTAGAACACTTAACCCGAATAGAGGATACTATACACATATAAAGCTATAGGTACCTTTGTTATTTGGAATAACGTAGTTAAGTAAACGGAAGTCCTTTAGCAGATAATTCGAGAATTCGAAAGAGATTTGTAATTGGGGGGCGTGCGTTGCCACTCGTTGGAGGATATCGTGAATTATGGCCTGTATCCTACAATTGACTGCAATCGAAAGAACATGAAACAGGGAAAACTGATTGAGGAATGAGTTTCGGGGATTAGGCACGGTATGCAGTCAGTACATATCTATGTGTTGATAATAATCTCTTTAAATTTCGGACCAATATTTAGATAAATATTTTGTCTTTCAAGGTTTTTTATGATTCATGTTTCTGCAGAAGACCGCGCATTCGGTTGTCAATTGATTTCAAAGTAGCCACATTCAAGAAGCTGACTTTGTAAGTTTAAAACGGACACACTTCATCCATTACCATTCAGGTTTTTAAAGACATTTTCGCTCGTATATACGTTTATGAATTCACTTCAAAGATATAATAGAAATACAGCTTTGTACCAGCTTTGGTAAGTCTTAACTATGACGTTTTCCATTGGACAAAATGAAGCGCCCGGAATTGAGCAAAACAAATTTTCTGAAACTGTTCAATTGTATGTAGATTGAACTACTGATGAACCCCAACCCACCCACCATATCGGGGCGAAACGCATTTTGGAGTAGAGGCTAACTCAAATTTAAAAATTTGTGGTTAAAGAAATAAGGTTTTGAGAAGAGCAAGGGATATAAAGCTATAACAATATTTACCTATAAAAAAGTTTGGTCTAAAAGGTGAACAGGTAAAGCGCTGAATTTAGACCATATCAAGTTGCATTTTATGCACTTGTAAGCAGGAAAGTAAAACACATTGCATAAAGAACCTATGGTAGCTATGGCCGAAGAACAGACGGACCTGAATCTGGGAATGAATATGAGAAGCTAAGCGGTGCTGTCCCAGCGAAGGAATGGACTGGATTAGAAGTTGCAGACATGACATACCGTTTATGAAAATTAGAAAGAGAATAGGTGACAAAACAGAGCCTTGGGGAGTACTTATTCTACTTACTTAGATAGCGCTACAGTCCGGGATGGACCTGGGCCTCAACCAACACGCCTCTCCAGTTAGGCAAGATCTTTGACTAACCGCCTCCAGTTGTATACTCCAAGTTGGTTGAGCTCCCCTTCCTTCCGCCTTGGGGAACACCATCATTTATGTGGTAAGTGTCAGACTTGAAGTCATCTAAAACAACTTCAACAGAACGGAGAGAAAGTTGGTTTCTAATCCATTGAATACCTAAGTGACTCATCGATTCCAAAATTACGCATTTTCGACAACAGACCTTGTTACCAAACTCTGTCAAATGCCCTTGAAATAGTAGGCGCAGTGGTGAAGAGATTGGTACTGCTTTTTGGTGAGATAAGCCATCAATTCACCAGTGGGTCTCTTGCCATATATATATATTATATTTTATAAGCTAACCTTTTCCAGGCAGACATCTACGCGGTTAAGAAAGCGGCTCAAACTGTCTTAGAAAGGGAACTACCAGCAATGGCAGCAGCACTTAAACCGGTTAATTCCAATCTGGTAACTTCTGGTAAGTAAGATGCGGCTCTGAAATGGACAAACTAATAGCTGACCCTGAATGGCAAGAACTATACCAGCTTCTAAGAGCGTCATAAACAAAGCCCCATTGAACTTGGGGGGAGCAACACTTCCGGTTATACCATAACACGCAGCTTGTGGCCCGCAATTGACACGAAAAGGTAAAAGATCCAAACATCGTTTGATAGAAACTAAATCCGAGTACTCGTTGGAGTAATAAACGGACACTACATCATTGAAAACATGGCCAAAAAACTGGGTATCTTTACAAATGACTTCTGCAGAAGTAGGAAGACGAGGAAGTAGAATTTGTGGAACATCTCCTGTGTTACTGTCCAGCCCACCATGAACGCGGCTACTCTTGTATGCACGTTTTTTTATCGGCTTGGAAGATCTATCAAATACATATATCAGATTTACGAAGATTCATCAACAGATCCGAATAGTTTTGTGAGTTGCATGTCCTATCACGTACCTACTATACAAGGGTAATCATAATGGGCCTCAATGGATTCTGGGTGAAAATTGCTTATATTGCAAACTGCCCCTACAACCCAACCTAACCTATAAGCTAATAACGATTTATCAGCGTCGTTTCCGCATGACCTTGCAAGAAAGGGACATAAGTTCTATTAGTTTGAGAGATTCGCTTCTTTAGGGACATCCGGGACAAATGCTGTACTTTCTTGGGTAGAGTGCAGAGGAATAGGACAGATGAAAAAGCTAACACAGTGGTCTTCCAGTGTGGAAGAACACCTCTTCAGTATACCGTATACGATTGGGGAGATACTGTCTGGTGCAGCGGTTTTATTCATGTTTAGATCATGGAGTGTGCGCAGTAGCGCAGTGGTTAGTGCGCTGGACTACTGTGCGAGGGATCCCAGGTTCGATCCCCGGAAAAACACAAATTACATCTTAAAGTTTTTTCTACTGCGTCACCTCTCGCGAACGTCTGACAAGCATCCGAGAGTATGACTGTTCTGGAAAAGCTTCTCAATTCAGCCGTTTGGACTCGGCATAAAATTGTAGGTCCCTTTCATTCGTTCCAAGAATAGAAACTCACACAAAACGAATGGTTGCGAGAAGCTAGGCCTAGGGTGTCTAGCCGCCTGTTGCGTCAACTATTTACTTATTTATTTTTTTAGATCATAGAGTACTCTTCCGTGGGCGCAGTAGCGCAGTGGTTAGTGTGCTGGACTGCTGTGCGAGGGATCCCAGGTTCGATCCCCGGAAAAATACAAATTACATCTTAGTGTTTTTTTCTACTGCGCTACCTCTCGCGAACGTCTGACAAACATCCGAGAGTATGACTGTCCTGAAAAAGCTTCTCAATTCAGCCGTTCGGACTCGGCATAAAAATTGTAGGTCCCTTCCATTCGTTCCAAAAATAGAAACTCACACAAAACGAATAGCTGCGAGAAGCTAGGCCTTGGGTGTCTACCGCCTGTTGCGCCACCTATTTTTTTTTTTTTTTTAGAGTACTCTTCCAACGGTACGATGTGGATTTGTCCCGTGGTAAAGTCTACGCTCTAGACTCTAGAGAGTACAGGTGGGGATAAAGCAGATTAGCTCTTAAAGAGCTGACAGCTGGTGTGTCACTGTAAATGAACGTTGGGATCGTTGTTGGTGAGGCCTAATTCTTAATATTTTTTTTAAAATTGATCAACGAATTGGGTAGTGGGTACTCTTGGGACATTGGATTTTTTTGTTTGCCAAAATGTTCGGTCATATAAGAAATTATTGTTTTAAGGGCTTTTTGGCCTGTTTGAACTTTTTTTGATTGTCCTAGGAAGGTTTGGCTTTACCAATATAAATTTCCTCCTCCACGCTCCATCGATACAAACTGGACCGAAAATCACTCGAAGGATATATCTCTCAAAGCGTGCCAACAGGTTTTCATCAGCTTTCATTAGGTCCATGCTTCTGCACCACATCATACAGCAGGACCGGTATGATTAAGATTTTGTACAATATTTCCTTTGGTTTACTTCTTAGATGCCTTCTTAGCCCGAAGAAACACCGATTGGCGGGAGTTGTTCTTCGATTGATTTTTCTGCCGATGTTGTTTTGCGAGATAGTTGTAGAGGCTGTGTAGACAAAGTATTTCTAAGCTATATCTGTGCACTCTGACGTTTTGTCCGAGTCGCCGATGTTGAGAGTCCTTTCTCGGTGACAGCATACATTTCGTTTTGTCCAGCCAGACTAATCTTCGCCATACTGCAAATGCGACACTGACAGCTCACTGAGTTCCCCCGATAATGTCAAAATCATCTGCATATGTAAGTAGTTGAACGGACTTTTGAAAAATTGTACCTCTGATGTCGGCTTGTGAGTTCCGTACAATTGCTTCAAGAATGATGTTAAAGCGGTTACACGAAAGCGCGTCTTTGTCTTGGGTTAAACCTTTTTCGACATCAAAGGATTCCGTGGTATTCTTTTCCACTTTGACGAAGCAGCGAGTTTTCTCCATCGTTATCCTGCATAGACGGACGAGTTTGGAGATGCCGAAATTAAGCATGGCTTTGTATAATTCGTTCTCACATACGCTATCATAGGCGACCTTGGGCCTGTACCATGAAACAACAAGTATTGTTCAATGGGAGCATTTTAACATATACCTCCAATAAATTGCTACTGTTTAACAATATTTGTTCTTTCGTGGTACTAGCCTCTTGTAGTCGATAAAGAGGTGGTGTAGAATATGGATCTAGAATTCCTGTGTTTTTTCTAAGATCTGCGATAGTGTGAAGATTTGGATTTTCCTGGCCTAAAATTGCACTGAAATGCGGGCCGATCATCAAGATCAGGATTATTTCTGCTGTCAGCGGGTGGCGAGGGCAAAGATGCGTATGTCTTTGAAAGAGGTCGTTCGGAATATTTTAATTAACTTTAAGAAACGCGGATAGCTTAGCATTTTTGTTTTATTTCGTTCTCTGAAAATTGCAAACTTTGGGTGACTTTATCCTTTACATTCTTTTCGTATTGGTTGTTGGTTGTCCTCAAGACTAAAAATGTTTCGATACTGAATCCGCGGTACTAATAATCATTTTTAGTGTCCAGGCTAACTTTTACGAAGTCACAATGGCGAAAATTTCCATATAAAATTATCCATTGTGACCGTCAAAATATTTAAGTTGAAGACTAAAAATGATTATTGGTAAGGCCCAATGACACATAGCGCTTCAAAGAAAAGAAACTATGTCATACGTAAAAGAGAGGCACGTCATTCTTAAAATTGCGATTAACACCAGCCTAACCTAAAAATCCAGTACAATATCGTTGGACCCTTATGATATGGTAGCCAAATCGAAAATAAAATCTCATATACGGAACAGAATTCTTCAGCACGGGGACTTTTGTCCTCACATCAGCAAGTAATCAAACAACATCTTACAAAATGTGCATCTGTTAACATTCCTTCCCGACTCTCCTTATCCCGCAGGATAATACCAACTCTTGGGGCAATTACACTAAGCTCAGGCAACGAACAACATTATACCATGACAACAGAACAAGAACAAGACCAAGCGATGCCGATGCCAATGCTCCTGTCAAATATATTATTAACCCCCGCAGCGATATTATTCATTAATAAATACATATTTTTCTTCCCGCTGAAATAAATTTCCAAACATAATGTACGCGTTCCATTATTTTTCTTTTTTACATTTTACCTATAATAACATTTTCAATTCCATTCCTCCCCCTTGGCACGGAACGGCATAGCTAGCTATATTGTGCTCGCGCTCGCGCCATCACCCGCTAAAGGTGCTGCGGATAAAATTTATAAGCACAAAAAATTGAATCCTAATCCATGAATATAGATGATTATGATGGCCTTTGGTATGATTTCGCTTACCGCCGCGCCCGCCCCTTGGAATGGCGGGCGGGCGACGGGGTACGATTGTCATAATAACATCGTATCGCGGCCCATTGTTCAAGGTTCATCTGGTTAATAAGCCGGGCCCAACGAAGGAACTGCCAACAATATTTTATATACGCGAAAGGTGATTGCTATGCTTCGAATTTACATATATTCGTTTGGCAAAGTCGCTCTAGCTATACCCACCACACCGCCGCCGCACCGCGCGGGACTGTAGTAGATCGTAATAATTTTTTTTCCTAACCATAAATTATTAACATTGAATTTTTATTTTTATCTAAGTGCGGGTGGATTTGTTTCGTCTCCTTTTTTGCGGAACGTAAAGAGGAGGATTGAGGATAATAGAAAGAAAAGAACAAAAACACATTAAAAAATCCGTTACGGGTGTTTTACACCACCCTACTTAAGTGAGCAGAGCGCAGAGATAAATATACGTTACGTACACCTCGCGATTTGTATTCTCCTTTTGAGAGTCATGCTCTTGGGTGGTTTTTAGAATAGGACGAGAGCGGGCGGTACGAAAAATCAATTTTTATGGGACATCAAAATCATATACTCGTACCATGCAAAAAATTCGCAAGGTCGTAAAGGTGTTTGTGGAGTATTTTTTCTCAGTGTAGAAAGGACAGAACCACATTTTGGGAGAAATTGGTTTCATTTCCATAGGGTGTTTTTAATTTGTGGGCCTTATGATATTAATATATTTGTCAATACTTTAATTTAGTAATCCTGACAGCTGACTGATTTGATGTGTTTGGCCTGGTGACGTGAACTGTTTAATCAGTTGACGTTTATGAAGGAGTATAGGCGACAAATCAAGTCAAAAATGTCTCGACTGAATACTAAGTGGACATTTTTATTGCCCTGGATTTGCCCTGACGTATAGAGCACCAGTCAGAAATTAGGTGGAAAAGGGGAAGGTCTGTTGAAAATTGGAGTAGGTACTACCGAGAAGTGAAGGAAAATCCAAGCGACAGTAAGTATTGATAGATTTTTAACAGGACGTATAAAAATGGCATTGTCACAAATTGCTACCTAGATGAGGCTTGGTTCGAATGCCTGTGAGTGCACTAAGCGCTTTTGTCAATGCAATGTCCAATAAACGCAGAAACAAATATTGTGACGTCTATATTGTCAAGGACGAGGTCATAACGACGAATTTAGTTATTTTTAGGGTTCATAGGTTCAATCTAATCCAGACGATTAAAGGCTACCAGATTTTTGAATGCGGCCGCGCATTAATTGGTCTGTCAAATAAATTGTGTGTAAAATAAGGTGGGTAAGTAAATATTTCTACAAAATGCAAAATGAAAACATCGTCCGTGACTGAAAAATAAATACCTACCGCTTATTAAGCCTTAAATATCTTTAATTTGTTATGCCCAAAACACACGTGCAGAATTCACTGCGCAGCAGGATTAGAATACAAATGTAAATTCTGCACCCACTGCAGCACTGCAACATGTCTCTATTTCTGAATCCACTGCATACCAACGCAGTGAATTAAATTAAATAGACTTGGCATCATGTCGTCTGTATCGCACTCTCGTATTTTTCCTCGCATTGACAGCAACCGCTGCAAATTGAATTCTGCGCATCTGTTTCATCTGCAGTACTGCTTGCAGTGAAGCATTCAGAATTTCTGCACATGTGTTTTGGTATGGATTTGGTATACATTATTTTACATTCGATGGGGCTTACAGTCCAAGGTGGATCACAGCCTTAACTAACCAGTTTCGTCCTTAGTTTGTTGAAGCGAGTTAGGACGAATGGAAAGGACCTACATTTTTATGCCGAGCCCGAACGGCTGAATTGAGAAGCTTTTTCAAGACAGTTATACTCTTGGATGTTTGTCAGACGTTCGCCAGAGGTGGCGCAGTGGAAAAAACCTTAAGATGTTATTTGTGTTTTTTCGGGGATCAAACCTGGTACTAACGGCTAAGCCACTGCTTTGTGGCTCTACTAACTACTTCGAGCTTATATCTGTCTAATGTGATGTTTTGACCGAGTCGTCGATGTTATAAGAGTTATTGATGACAGCATATATGTACTTCGTTTTGTCCTCAGTTACAGACAGACCCTAAAGTTACATATAATAGCGCGTCACCTTGTCTTAAACCTTTTTCGACATCAAAAGGTCAGGCTTTGACGAAACACCGAAGTTTCTCCATCTTCATTCTGTAATCGGGTGTGAAAATTTGGTCTCTGGATGACTTTCCTGGGCAAGTTATTAGCGAAAGGTTATAGGCATTCACACAGTATACTCGAAGCCGACAGGATCTATCTTATACACGACATTCAGTGGACTTATTCAAAATCTGCTATACGAATAAAATTTGGTTTTCAGAGATCTGGAATCGGATTGTTTCTGTTGCGTGTACGAACAATATACGTGACGGATTTTATTTTTGTTTCGTTTGTAAAATTATCACAATTCCGTGAACAAATACCTCTTTCACGGATGTGGCTATTCGATCCCAGTATAAGAAATTTTCATAGTGACAGTGCACGTGCAGTATTGTTAGGTGGAAGCCATTAGACAAATTTTTGCAACTGTCAATTGTTATAGTTCCCTAGAAGTTTCTGAGCTTGCCTTAGGCCCTGAATGTTTTTAAAAGATGTGGTTAATTTTTCTCTTTCAATCCTCCTGAACTCTTCTCGTAGGGTATGATCCCCTATGCCGCAGAACGGTTCAGGTCTCCGCTGCTCCTTGTCTTGCCAGAGAGTCCGCAACCTCGTTTCCCATGATGCCTGCATGACCAGGTATACAGCAGATGGTTACTCTGTTATTCTTACCTAATTCATTAAGCCTGTACCCTCTGTCTGTTTTTCCGAAGACTGACTGCCAATAGAAAGGGCTGACTACATCCACATAGAACTTTCAGACTCCGTCAGAGGAGATAGGCGGGGGGTTTAGACTGTTTCGGTCACCCTTCGTCGCCCTCTCCTGGCGCAGCCTACCCTGATCTGTACCAGCCACCCTCCTTACTAACGGACTGTCAGAGGCTACCAGCGGGGGGTTAGACTGCTTCGGTCACCCTCTGTCCGTTTCCGAAGACTAACCGACAAAGAGAAGGGCTGACTCACCAATCAACCTCACCACCTCACCACGACAATTCGAAGACCCCGTCAGAGGCAACAGACGGGGGGTTGGACTGCTACGGTCACCCTTCGCCCTATCACCGATGACAAATAACGATATCCACCTTCGGTACCAAGCAGCAGGTGGGAGTGCTTCAATCAAGCTTTTCTGCTCAGCACCAGCCTATGTCTGGCGAACTGATCGTCAAAAGGAAACAAACGGGAGGCAGTCTGTTACGGTTGCCCCCAACCTTTTTCCAATAGACGATACATTCACCGACTCCTGGTCAAGCAGCAAAGCCTACTGATTCAATCACCCACCTCTGCCACGCACCAGTCTCCCTCCCTAGTGATGGCCGCGTCAAGGGCAATAGGCAGGGGCAGACTGCTGCGGTCACCCCCCACCTTGACCCGAAGACTAAGCCGAAACCAGGTGATGAAACTCACATAGGATTCGACTGCCTCAGTCACCAACAAAAACCTCCTAACGAGGTAGAAGCACCCAAAGGCGCAAATAGCGCAAACAGAATTCCCCAAGGTAATGCCCGGCACAAAGAACCATTCTGGCCAACTCCCCCACCCCCCGTGGTATCACAATGGACCAAACTATGGTCTAAGTGTGCCCCCTTTTGGGGACAGCCACCTTAGTACCTTACCTAACCTAACCTAAGCCTGTACAGCCATTCCCACACAAGCTTGGATTTTATGATATAGGCACCAAGTGCCTTGATGGCGGCTTGACTATCTGACATCACATGTTGTAATTATTTTGTTGTTATGAGTGTTCCATCACTATTCAAGCCTTCTGCTATTACCTTAACATATTATCTATTATATTTTATTTTTTTTTATATATTATTGACAACTGTCAATTAGATTTATCTAATTTTGTGAACCAATAAAACTCTCTCTGAATTCCACTATTAAAGCGATTGGACGTCTTTTTCAATACTTTTAATCTGCGCAATCTGTGTGAATCCGATTTTTATAACATCATCACAGCTATATCACAGTTTCTGTAGTTTTTCTTGAGAATGATCCGAACGCACCTATCTATAGCGCATATTTCAGCTTGGAAGATTCTGGTACATTTGCCCATGGATTCGTAGTGCTTAGTTCCTGGCCCAAACACTCCTGCATCAGTTCCCTCGTCCCTTCTCGATCCATCTGTATACCATTTTACAGTGTGGTTGCTCAGTCCATAAATCATGGATTCATTGCTCCAATTTTTCTTATTGCTGAGCTTCGTTATGAAGTTTTTCTCAAAATTGAATCTTCTGATACTGTCATCCCTGGGTATAGTTGTAAAAACGATATTCAAATTTTTTCGAACTTTTGTTAACGATTTTGCTTTTTTTTCTTTCTGTGTTCAAGGTAATTTTAAATCGTTTGTCTTAAACATCTTACAAACACCGACATAAAACCGAAATCATAGGCGTTTAAGACAAACGCCAACGGGAATATGGGTGATTGTGTGCTCTGTTCTGTATCGTTTTTTCTACCGATAGCATCCTAATAAGAATTGTCAGTGATTTTATTGTTCGCTTATAATTCCCTGAATTTTTTTTTTATAAAGATAACATTACTAATTGTCTCTAACCTTTCGTAGTATTGGCTCGAATTCGAAATTTCAAGCGCATTTCCATCCAAAACTTATCCTACCTATTTCGAACTACGGAAACCTCAACTTTGGCAGGAAATCTGTTTGTTATGAGTTTGATGCGCTGTCGCTCTAGCGAAGGAATTGATGTAAAAAAAAAAACCTTTGTCAACACAAACGGAGTCAACAATAGTGCACATGGATCGGACATCGACGAACATATTTCTTATTCACTGGACTTGTTTTTTACCTCTCACTCTAATGCGTAATAAATACTCAATGCAAGTAGGTATTGCGTCCTATAGCAGGCTCACCGTGCCACTTGCATTATAAGCATTTGTCTACTACATACTTCCCTAAAGGCCTAAAAAAGCCCAAACGTCCAATCTCAGTAAGACTATGGAAACGCTGATAGGCCGTTCGCTTTTGAAGTACCTTGACCTCGATGCCTTCACGTGGCATCAGGTACACAATCCTGCTCTTCGGACTTAGAACTCGAACGACAACGAATGTTAAGCTAATTAAATGCCGAACTCGTTGGCTTTATAAAATAGGTTTTCGACAATAGAGCGGAACGAATTCTCGTTATTTTGTTTTTTTGCTGACCTGCGTGTGACTCCAAGAACGATTCAAAAGGTCTTCTCAAATGAATATTTTTTCCACATACTCACCTGACCACAATTTTAAGACTTTCGTCTTAACTGAGACACGTTGGAAGCTTCAGTAAATTCTTAATTTGTTCAACAAAGAGTGATCGATCGAAATCGCCAGCTGCAACACCATCAGCAAGTCAACGATAATACCTGTGTTTAGTGTACTGGACTACTAAGCGAGGGACCTCAGATTCGATCCCCGGAAAAACACAAATCTCGCGAACGTCCGATAAACATCCGAAAGGTCCTAATACTTATGATTTGAGAAGATTTGCTAGGACACTCGTACCATTGGATGTTTGTTAGAAAATCGCGAGTGGTGTGGTGGGACAGTCAAAAAAAAAACCTTAATACAGAATTAGTGATTTTCTGGGGATTGAATTTGAAGCCCTCGCTAGACCAGACTAACCATTTAACTGCTGCGATTTTTTTTTCCTCTGGATGCGAAGAACTAAAGGGTGATTTTTTTTGCTGTTTGGTTTTTCAGCCTGATTTTTTGACAGTTCACGCGTGATTCCTGACACGTGTCAAAGTAAAAAATGCTCAGTTAGCATTGCCATTTAACCGTGGATAGTCTTACGCCCGAACAATGTTTGAAAATTATTGAATTTTATTACCAAAAATCGTTCCCAGTAAAAAAATTCAAGATCAAAATTGTCATATATGGTATGACGAGCAACCAGAAGCATAGCAAGAACTGCCAGTGCATCCACAAAAATGTACCGTTTGGTGTGGTTTATGGGCCGGTGGCATCATTGGGGCGTATTTCTTAAAAAATGATGATGGGAACAATGGTGCTCGCTATCGTTCGATGATTTCGATGAGTTCCAAAATGGATTTGGACGAAATTTCAACAGGATGCCACATAGCACGCTAATCCATGGACATATTGCGAGACGAATTTGGTGAGCAATTCATCTCACGTCATGGACCTGTGAATTGGCCGCCTAGATCATGCGATTTGACGCCGCTGGACTATTTTTTTGTGGGGATATGTAAAGACTCTCGTCTATACGTATAAGGCAGCAACAATTGCCGCCTTGGAAGACAACAGAACTCGTGGGAGATACCAGGCGATATGTTAGAAAAAGTATGTCAAAATTGGACATTCCGGATGGACCTCTTTGAGGCGTAGTCGCGGTCAATATTTACACGAAATAATGTTCAAAAAGTAAATGGAAAGAATTGATTTATCGACCCTAATACATACAAATTTTACTAAATTTTCTAATTTTTATTTTTATTTAATATTAATTTTAATAACCAAACGCTTAAAAAATCACCCATTAGTAGGTATTAGAGTTTTCACAAGGTCTGGAACTGGGACTGTAATAGGATGAAATCTTCATCTCCTTAAGATAGAACTTAACTTTTGACCATTTTAGCGTTATTGCATCCACCAAGTAAAACTGCCACGTACAAATCGAAGAAGAGAAACAAGACAAAGAGTAGAAAAAAAAAAAAAAAAACACGAAATATCAGCCCAAATGCAATTGCTTTGTACAGAGGGGTGGCTTCGCTCTTTTGCAAGAAAGGAAGCAACGAAAAAAAAAAAAATTAATAGAACGACGGATTCTAAGAGTTTCGTTCTTTTTTTTTATAAGCTTGTGTTCAATGAATTATGAGTGTCAATAAATATTCTTATTTTATAGCTCGTTACATTTTTTCTTCATATTTCATTAAAAATATCGCGGTTTTGCGATACGACTCGATAAGGGATTCCGGTTGTTTTTTTTTTTTTCGTTCTTTCGCTATACCCCCAACAAGGGTGGATTCTATTACAACTAATGGTTTCTTTTCTTTATCAGAAGGTTTGCTATAAATTTTAAACTCGAAGATTTTTAATTACAAAATGTAATTTTTTTAACTCGGCGGTTAATTTATTGGATGCATGAGGAGGAGGATGATGCTAAGAGTTTGCGGATGCGGTTGAATGGATGGGTAGAGGTGGTTAAAGGATGGGGGGTTGGTTGCAAACATTTTTCAATTATCAAGTAACATCTTATGTTGACGACGATGACGACGACGACGATGATGATGACTATGAGGACGACTACAACCAGCCAAAGAATAAAATGGGAAGCCCCTTTGGAGGTCCTTTCGTTCGAGCATGTAAGATTTATATGAGTAGGCAAATAGGAAAATCCTGTTCTTCTTCGTCATCGCAGCCATCGTCAGAGGTCCCCTGTGTCGAAATGTAATTTGAATAAAAACAAATGAAAATATTCGTTACCTTAATGAAGCACCCTTTTCTCTATAATATACGCTGGTGTGGTGTGGTGATGGTAAATGCTACATACGAAGGGGCTGTGTACACATCTACACTCTACACTCTACAGTATGTGGGTATTCTGGGGAAAGAAATTGAAAGCTTTAATGTTTTCTCAGTGGCGCGAGTCTCACTCAAGTCACCTGGAATCGAATTCGAAATGGATGTTATGGCATATGTGAGAAGAGAATTCTTCTTGTCTTGTGTATGAGGCGAGGACGGGCCCCGGCCCCGGCCCATTCGTAAGGTGAGTAATAAAACAAAATTAAAATAATACTCAGGGGATGAGATGACGATGCGATGCAAACACACACACACACACAAATACAGAAATACAGAAACACAGAGAAAATCTTGAGACGTGCAAGCAAGAAGCAAATGTTTATGCATGGAACCGGAATATTTAGGCCGTTTGTTGATAATGACGACGATAATGACAAAGCTGTACAACATGGTGTACTATACTACAGAGCAGATCGCAAATAAACATTGATGCGTTCTCGCATAAATTTTTACATCTCTTTTGATATTAGGATGGAAAATGAGTGCTTTTGTACCTACCCCTCCCTCCTCGATGTCATAAAACCCCCTTCAGTCGCTCACATTTGTTAATCTTCATAAAGCAACTTGTCTAAGAGATTGCAGCACGGATTTTTCAAACGGCGGCTTAGGTACTGATGGGTGATTTGAGAGCTTACTTCGTAAGTGCACAAAACAATTATATATGTTCCCAAACATAACGCATTATGAACAACACTATTCAAATGTGTCACGTTTCAATGACACGCTCAAATTTATTCATTACCCCAAAGACCCAAGGACAACGATGACGAAGACGTGTCAAATGCACTTCCTCGCATTAAACAACACACAAGCAGCACTTATAATGAAGAAGGTTGTAGATATGAATGTATAGCATCCCAAAGGGCTATAGTGGTCATTGATATTTGCGGAACTTCCATCAAAGAAAGCAGGATGTTTATCGAAGGACAACGCTTCAACCCTTGTCGGAGTGATTTAAGAAAACTTTGGCCATTTGAAAGTCCTGTCCACATATAGTAGATACTTTGAGTCCAAACCAAACGCCCCCCCCCCCCGGTGAAGAAGAACCTTTATGATCTTTGATTGAATTTGAAATTGTTCAACTGACAGGGGGCGAAGAACCGAATGTTCTTTTATATTGTTTCTTGAGGAATTCCCCTTTGCGAATGAATTTTAATTGAATCAAGATTTTGTTTGTTGATTTCTGAGTTCCTTTCTTGGAATTTCTCGACTATGGAACGGGCCGGAGCGGATTACAACACTTTGGGGCTATACATGTCTGTGTTTATTGATTTATGCCCTAAATATTGTAAATACACCAGAAAGGACATGTCCACAGTGTGATTCATGGCTAAGCAAATGTGAATTGCTTAAATTAAGTGTAACAAATTGTAATGTTCCCAAAGCGGATATATCACCACATAAATTCAGGACATAAGCAGGAAGACGAAAAAAAAAAAATAATAATAAAGCGGTCTGCATATTAAGTTAAATGGCAAACAAAAAAAATTTTAACGTCCTTTTAGGACATGCGGCTGCCTTTTTTAAAACCACATCGCGTCCACTTTCAAAACTTGTAAGCCGCAGGAGATTTTCATACTAATTTCGCAACTTCCCTTATTCTGCCCGCAGTCCAAGCCAAGTCTTCTCTGTCAGGCTTCCGAAAAAATGGACGCATAGATACGAATATGAATACGACAAGCAAAAACAAAACACAGATGACAAAAAAAAAATGGATAAAATTATGATATCTAAGGCCACATATTATAATAATGTCCATTTTCTTTTTGTTTCAGCCATTCTCTGATTTTTCAGCCAAATTTTACATAATATCGTTGTAATTAATTTTTCAACTCACAGCTCGTATGCATTTTTTTGTTTGGGCAGGGGGTCGCGCACGGCACGTCCTCCCGCGGGTGTACGAGATAACACAAATGTGCACTACCTACTTCAAATTTATTATCAACTCGGGAGCCTGAGATATTCAACGTACGATGTATCTTATGTTGACATTCTGTGAATTTCTAACTTACCCTAAACAAATATGACGCAAAGATGTCCTTTGATTTCAATACTATACTACCGCGTATACCCATCAGTGGATTACCTAATTAAAAAATTATTTTCCAAAAAAGGGGGTTGAATCAGCAACATGACAGGGTTGCTCATATCTTCTTTCGGTTTTTTTTTTTTTTTGTTTTTGTGTCTCTTGGTAAATTAATATCCTTTACCTTTTGAAATATTTACATGTGACTCTATGTGTGTGGGCATATAGTATATAACCCTTTCCCGGCCTTATTCTATTTTATGTGTTACCATCAAAATTATCGCGTTGATACTTTTGGGCATATATACATACATTCGGGCCTCTCATTCCATCTCATACCGCAGAGCTCATATTGTTATAATGAATATTCCTTAAAAGTGAAGGAGAAGACAATAAAGGCGTTCACCCTTACACCCGCGATGCTGCCTAATATGAATTTATTGTGTAATAAATTTGTTTAATCACAAAACGCGTGCGGCGCGGCGCTTGATTATGCGAATACACATAAGTGGCGGTAGTGGGTTTCAATGCTTTCGGGGGGTTGGTGTGTGTGATAGAGAAGATGATGACAGCCTTGCCAAGGGTTTCTAACAGCAGCAGCAACAAAACCTGACTAAACAAATATTAAAATTCAACTAATTATCATTCGAGAAGCGTTAAGTAGAGGGCTTCAGTATAGGCATCCCTTTATCATTAACCATATCACCGAATTGTCAGGGCTTATGTTATATAGCGAGCGAACCCTTTAAATTTTTCCTTTCGCAAATTCGATCTGCGAGCGTTTGATACATTTGAGATGGCTGTTGACATTTTTCTTATCATCACAAATAGTGTCAATTGAAGCTTCATGAATCATGAGTATTTGTGTGTTAAAAATATAGCGATAGATTAAATGTCAAAGGGCACAGAGTGAGATGGGGATTAAAGGGAATATTGGCGTGAGCCGTGTCAAATGCTTCGTGTAGTATTCTCAAAGCCTACCTGCCTTTTTCATAATTGGAATTGTCAGATCTACTACCATTTTATTAGATGGTATGGAGAAGATTTACTTTCGTGGTTTGATGGGAAGTATAGTAAAGAGGGTTCTCTTTCCCTTGACTCAAGTGTCAAGATATTTAATTAGTTCAATGGAGAGCTAAAGCCGAATTTTCTCATCCGTGAACGAGTGACATGTGATGGAGTTTGTTTTTGTTTCTTATTTCGATGTATATCGTCAAAGAATCCGACGATTCGGCCCCAAAATGTGCAAACCAGTTAGCAGTTAAAATTGGCAAGCAACGCAGAAATAAAACGATAATCCCCTTTGGATTGTTAAATAATGGAGTTGGCTCCATAATTATGTAAGGAAGCCACAAAAAAATGTTGATATATTTAGGATTTAGACCCATCTTCCTATGGCAGCATTTCATTTTTAAAATAGAAATATGATGGACATGAATGGAGTCAATAAATTATGAAAGGAATACCGGGCAGGATTCAAGCATTCAATGCAGAGACGCAACATGTAAAATGCTGTGCATAATTGGCAACGAAGTAGAGTGCGCTATCGAATCAGCTTAGGCTCATTAGGGGGCCCCATAGTCAGGCTAGAGTCTATACTTAATCGTAAGTCCCTTGGCATTTTCGTACAGGAATCTGCTGCAAGCAATGCCCTTCGGTTAAGCCAGATTAAAAGCTGGAAACATAGCCTGATGAGGCATGCAGAAATATTGAATAAATAGACGGGTGATAATGTTTGCACGGACTGCACTACTCCCCGCCTAAATTTCACAATAACATTTACCACGTGATTCTTCAGTAGAGACGAATATCAACCGATATTCGGATAAAACGAACCCATCTACACGAATAGATTAAAAATGGAGTTCGGTTTTTATTCTGAAAGTCTCGGACTATCCAGTTCAATCAGACTTCCTGAATACAGCAGCGTATTACCAGCTGAGATACTGGCAGTGTCAACAGCTGCTAAACAGGCTGCAATGATGGCAATACCTCATGCAGATGTTACTATTTTCATTGACAGTCAAGCGGCAATAAAAGCAAACTCTGGCGTTAAGTTAATATCGAAGCTTGTAAGTCGCTGTCGGGAAGTGATATACGGGTTCCCAAAATAACCAGAAAAGTATTGCCACTTTATAACAAACAGAAAACCTGGACAATCTTAGAAACGAACATCATTGTGCTCGGTGGTGGTTACAATACGCTGAAATACCTTAGATACCAGGAAAATTAGAATAGACACGGATGACCAGTAGGGCACAGTGGCTAAGTGGTTAGTGTGCTCGACTACTGTGCGAGGGACCCCAGGTTAGATCCCCGGAAAAACACAAATTACATTTTAAGGTTTTTTCTACTGTGCCACCTCTCGCGAACGTCTGACAAACATCCGAGAGTATGACTGTTCTGAAAAAGCGTCCCTTCCATTCGTCTCAAAAATATAAACTCACACAAAACGAATGGTTACGAGAGGCTAGGCCTAGGGTCTCTACCGGCCTATTGCGCTACCTATTTATTTATTTTTTTTTATACGTGAATAAGCAAAATTAGTTTAATTGGGGCTCGGAAAAACACGTATAGTCATGGAGAAGCCAATGCATTCTGAACGTGCGACTGTATGGTGTGAATTTCGGAGTGGCAGCATTATTAACTCATTTTAAGGTTCCGTTTCCATAGGGAGGAACCTTATTATGTTTTCGTTACGATATGTGTCCGAATCCACTAAGCCAATTTTAGGTCTATCTCAAGAACTAATTGACGTAGAAGGCTGAAATTTGCACACAACGTATACGTATAACCCCTAGTTAAACGGCTAATATATATTATATCAAAGAACAACTGACTTTTCAAGACATCAACTTTGGTCAAGTACGGAACCTTCGGTGCGCAAGTGTAGGTATTTGCACTTGGCTGGTTTTTCTTCTTAGACGACAATGTAAGAAACGTTACAGTCCATGGAGAGCGCTACTGATACCTATTATGTATTTTTGCGTTTTCCGCTTATCAATCCTGTCTCTTCTCAAAAGTCCAGCATAATAACCACAAAGCCACTGCGCCCACAACTCCGGCTATACTAGCTTCACGAATGTTGACTTCCAAATTCGGATTGACTTGTGATTTAATTTAGCCTTAACGAATATTATCTAAGAGCGTCAAATCAGATGATTGCGAAGCCCAATTCTCGCATCCTTATCGTCAGATATGATCCAATCGGTAAACTTATGCTTCAAAAAATCGAGCCTAGCACTAGATCTATGGGCTCTATGGCTATGTAATTTAAACCACATCTGTTATGTTCTAAACATCTGACCACTGACATTCGAGTAACATAGCTCTTCGCTCCTCATATAGGGAGAAATGAGGTTGCCATGGCATAAACCATATCACACATTGGGTATTCGGACTACTACAGCATTTACCTAATGTTAAGCTTTACCTATACACTTGTCGGCTTTTCTTGCTTCAACAACGGACATTTTGTTTGTTGAACCCATCCATAACCAAAAATGCGTCTCTTCAGTATCATCGTCCAAGTCCAAGCTCAAGGGCTAAATCAGCAAACTCTCTACGCAAACAGTTAACATTCGATTTCAGCTCTTGAGTCAATACGACTTTGTAAGAATGTAGACCCAATCGAAATTCTCCAAGTTGTCTGAAAAAGTCTCAATTGTTGTCGTGCTCGTGAAATCGAAAAATTTGGCACATTGGGAATACTGGCAGCTGCAATATTCTCCTCAGTTCGCACTTTTCGTTGTCTTGTTTGTGGCTTATTGTATAGTGGCCTCACGGTAACATTTTTCCATATAGCCTGCGAAGGGTTAACAGTGACGACGACTGGTTACTCTGATGAATAAATGTTGAGCTCTCACAACTGAGCTCAGACTTTGGTAATATGTCTTTACACTTTCAGGAAGCGTCAACGTGAGGAAACTGCAAGCTATGCTGAATATTTTGGAACCTGAAAGTAAAAAAAAAATGTTAAGGAACTGTGAAATAAATAAAATAGATAAAAGGTTGGCGCAACAGATCCGTATAGGACCATAGAGTTAGCTTCTCACAACCATTCTTTTTTGTTAGTTTTTATATTTGGGACGAATGGAACTGTATCTAGTGAATTTTATAGCCAATTATAGGGATCCTACTTAAAAGAATTTTAATGATTTTTTAGGTTTTTGATGGTATTCTGCTCTAAAATCAATAAGTCAAGTCGAAATATTTTTCCCATTAGTGAAAGTGAAGTTATGAGGTGTTGCGAAAACGCAACACTGGGTCTAAGTACATACGTACATATTTTTCTATTTTTATTTAATTCACTTTTAAAGAAAACTATACAAATATGAAGAAAAATAAAAGTTAGACTATTTTAGATTCGCATGAAAAATCGAAAAACTTTTGTCGTGAAGTGCAACATCACAAGTTTTTTTCACCGTTTGACTTCCACGACGACATCGGAGCCTCTTGTTAGAATGCTCCATTATATGGTTACCTACCAGCTCGAAGAAACGTGGTAATTTTTGAAGGACGTCCACCACCCATTGGGGCAGAACCATACTTAGAATCGATTATTTTTTTCAGCTGCATACAAGTAATGGTAAAGCTTGTAATACTTCGGATAATGTTTTCATTGAAAAAGAGCTGGAAGAACTCGAATGGGTGGCTCTCAAGACTCAATGTTAGAGGAGGCAACAATGCTCCCTCCCACGGTTTGAATTTATAATAAAATAAGTTTAGGTGTAAGCCATCCTCATCACCTTTGCGCCAGCTTTGCTCAATTTTACCCACTCTTCTTCAATATCTACAGCTCTGTTTTTTGCACTTACTTCTACCTAGGTAAAAGCTGGTTGAAATTCATTCTATTGGGGTCAGCTGTCAGCACAAACCTCTTCTCCACACTCTTCGTCTGTAATTGCACCGTCTGTATGGTAGCAAGAAAATAGTTTCAGGGAATTCATTGTTATATTCTAACTCGTCCAAAATATCTGACAGAGTCAAAGGTTTCGTCCTAAAAAAAAAACAATATTTGCTTATATGTAGGTACATTGACCCAGCGTTGCGTTTTCGCAACAACAGAATTTTCTAAGTCAATAAACGTAAACCAATTGCATTTATTCGCATTGATTTCCTTTATTTTTATGTTTGGTATGTAAACTAACCGAACAACTAAACGATATTCTTATTCTTGCATCCACTTTTACTTACCAATGATTTTTATCCATAGAGTTTATGTTTTTTCGCAAGAAAATATGCACTCCTAAAAAAGTCGAATTGAAGAACAACTCAAAGCGATAATAACAACAAATACAATCCGTTTGTGCAAAATTATTCACTCACAAGAGAATAGAACAAGAATAAATTCACTGCAAGCAACAACAACAATGTAGTTTAAAAAAATCGTGTTGTGACATGCTGTTCACTGTTGCGAAAACGCAACGCTGGGTCTAAATGGGTCACCGAGTTTCCCAAAGTGTGCTCCGCCATGAAAATCCAAGTGCTCCGCGGAAAGATGGAAAAAAATATGAAAATTCCATCAGACTAGCTAATTTTGTGCTTCTGAAACTACACAGTACAAAAATGCGTAAAAAATAAATCGTGTACCTACTCCAGAACTTCAGAGCTATCAAAATGGAAACGAATCAATGGCGTTAATAGCGAAAATATTTGGGTTGTTCTACGAAGCTTGTTTTCGGGGAAATACTAGAAGTTTTGAGAACCACAAAAGAAAGGAGATTGGACGCAAAACTACTCCAAAGAGAGGTTTGCCAGACAAGTAGAGCCAATCCATTTAATGTCCAGAAAAATTAGGGAGATTATTCCACCTAAACTCCATCAAGAACTCATAGCCTTGGCGCTGTGTCGTAGAACAAAATCCTCGTGGATGCATATTCCACAAAAAACAAATTATGTCAACAAAAACCTAAGGAAGAGCCGGAATTTCGAAATACTCGGCCACTTACAAAAACCATAGCAATTTTGGACAAAAGTTCTTTGGAGTGCCAAATGCAAGTTTAATTTATTTGGATCCGATGGAAAAGTGTATGTAAGGCGTCCTCCAATCAAAGAATTGCAGCCAAAGTACACGCTTCAGATCATAAAGCATGGAGGAGAGATAGTAATGGTCTGCGGTGCATTCTCTTAGCTCGATGTTGGTCCATTAGTTGTAGAAGTGTATGTAGTAGTAGGTATGATATGATATGATTTTATAACACTACAACGATCCTTAGCATACTCCGCGGAGAGTGAAGCAATAGCTTACAGATAACAAAATTAATGTTTTGGAATGATCCGCGCAAAGTCCCGATTTGAACCCAACTGGAAACTATTGGGCCAACATCGAAAGATCATTAAAATCCAAAAAATCAAGAAATATACTGAAGAGCTTTTCGAAAAAAATTAAGGATGTCTAGTGTCAGTGTCAGTGTGCTGCATTACTGTGCGAGGGGTCCGAGGTTCGATCTCCGGAAAACACAAATTACCTCTTAAGGTTTTTTCCACTGCGCCACTCTCTCGCGAACGTGTGACAAACATCCGAGACTCTAACTGTCCTGAAAAAGCTTCTCAAATCAGCCGTTTGCCTCGGCATAAAATTGTAGGTCCTTTCCATTCGTCCCAAAAATAAAAACTCACAAAACAAATGGTTGTGAGAAACTAGTCCTAAGGTGCCTATACAGACCTGCTGCGCCAAATCTATATTCATTTATTTATAAGATGCAGGATTTTAGAGGAAAGTCTTCACAAAAGATTGAGTGCTGTTTAAAAAAAATTAAGGATTCCACTAAATATTGGTAATTTTTATAAGTTTTGGAAACGGGAATTCTACATTTTTTGTTATTCTGTGGCAAACTCGAATATGAGTTAAAATGTTTTTGAATAATTTTTTTTTTTTAATATCTACCAGATTTATATATTTTAAAAAATGCTAAAGGTCACATCACATAGCTACATGTTACTTATTTCTTCAATCTAATGAAATTAAAAAAAAAAATGGAAAATAGTAATTGCGTTTTCCATAACTACGAAAAATTGGATACGTGCGGACAACGAAGTGCTCCGCGAGAAATTTCTCTCCAGAAAAGTGCTCCGCGACCAAAAAAGATTGGGAACCGCTGGATTAACATAAACAACGACTTCCTGGATAGCTCGTAATTATTAAAAGAGCGCCCATTTAAAGCCAATGCCCAAAATCAATTCTATTATATTCCCATCTCGACGAACTCAGTCACACAGAATCCTTAAAAAACAATTATATTTTGATATAAACATACAATTTTCAGTGTTTTACTTAAGATTAATCTCTGTTGCAAATTTTATCGAGAGACACCTTGTAACGCACACTCAAATTTAACCAATCGCACACATGTCTGAGGCGCATTATACGCACTCATATACCCTACCAATCACGCCATTACTCAAACCTTAGGCCGTTAATTCTCCCTTTTTGACATTTATGAGGAAAGAATATTTTATTTATTACAAATTGTTCGCCATTAACGGTAGTAAATCTTGTGCACAAGAAAAAGTATCATTCGAACTTTTATCATCATCCTTTATTGTTGACAGGGTGGTTTTGAAGTCTTCGCGCGCGCTCGTTGTTTCGCCGTATTGAGAAAGCCATTTCAATAAATTTGTCAGCGGTCCGGATGATTACTCGAATAGGCGTATCCAAGGTGAAAATTGCCTCGTTCCCCGGCATTAATATTGTATTTTAATATCGCTTTGGTTATTTACTGCTGCGGGGGTTTAAAAAAAACTTGCAATTTCGCAAGTTCCTCAGATACAGAGTACGGATACAGATACAGATACAGGTGATGGCGCAGATCGAGAGAGCTTACTTTAATTAGAGAAACAGATGCTCATAGTGGGGGCGGCTGGTGCCTGGCCACGTTCTCTCTCCCAATAGGATAACAATAAAGGTTCGGAGAACTTCATGCTCCATCGAATTGTAATCACATCATTTTGAATTGCTGCGGGAGAAAAGCTTCTAATGCGTTTGCAACATTGTTATGGAACAACACTCATACTATCCGGCGCATATACACACTATACAGATGGACGATTTTATGCTCCTTCGAAATCCCACAAAACACACGAAAAGTCCTTCGAATCATTAGTGCCGAAAACAAAACACAAGCCGTTTTATAGCCAGTCAAATGATCCTTGATTGTTGTGTTGCCTGCTACTTATGGTTTGTATAGAAGATGAAGAAGGAAGTCGCTATGTAGCAGTAGTACATTCAAGGGTCGGTCTCAGTCGTCTAGGACTAGGACTGATTGTTGTTGTGCTCAGAGTTCAGAGATCGGAACGTCCCTAATGAGAAATCGAAATGGAATTGCAAAATTATCTTTAGTGTCTTCGGAGGGAGCTGTATAGTACTCCATACAGCCGAAGGATTAAACTCAACTGTTGTTGTTTTATCGCAACAAATTTCATGTATCGAGGTAATTACACGAGCAATCCTATGGCTACGTCATTAAAGTGATTTCATTGATTGCTTCTGCAAGAAGGTTGTCTGTGTCTGTGCGTCTGGTGCTTGATTAGTTTTCTTTTGGCCGGCTTCATTTTTACCCTTATTCGGGGGGTGGAAGGCAATCTACAACTGAACAGCCTTCCTTGGGATGTCGATTCAAGTATATCGAAGGATGAGCTATAAAAATGTTCCTAGTCGATTTCTTCCGAATTCCGCTCTAATTACCTTCAAATCAGCCATGCATCCATTCGGTCGGCCGTCCAACACACGCACAATGGCCGGTGGCCCAGCTTGCTAGAGATCGTAAAACCTATTGGCAGAGTAACATGCATATGAAGCGGATATTGAATGGGTATGGTATCATCAAAGTGTGTGTGTCGTATATGGGGGTGAACCTAGGTGATGCTTCTACTTGGGAGCAATTAAATTGGAACAGTTTTTTGACTGGGTCGCTTGACTGATTTTTTGGTACACAGACATGTTGGTAATTTATCCACATATGCTGGTGTGGCTCTATGGAGCACCACCGTTTGGATGCATGTGAATTTTATTGGACGGGGAATTAATGAGGAGTGAAAGTTGTTCGAATGGAAGCGGACAAATTGCACTCGTAAAATGGAAAAGCTGGGTTTCTTTTTGGCATTTCGTCGGCGGATAGGTACTTTATTTTTATTGCAAATCCCCTCCTGTTCCTCGAGGAGAAACGCTCAAGGTAACTACCTACGTACTGGCCAATTATGGGGGCTGGACATGACTTTCTTTTACGACACATTGCGTGCAACTTTATTGAAAATAGTTTTATTTGCTCATCAAACAAGCATCTCTATTTGGAAAAGTTTCTCTAGTCTAGCTTCAGGATATATACCTAGGTGTTCATGAGGTGTAATCAGCTAAGTACTTTTGGTGGAGTTGGTATCGGATGCAGTTTCAGCTGCTCACGAAATCATTTAATTTTTATGGAGTGGTTAGCGTTAGAGGATGCTTTGCTAGAGTTGTTAGCTATCAATACATAAAGGGAATCAATATGATAAGCGTAAGCGTATTTCATTGCAAACATGAAACATCATCAAGAGGAATTGTTATGTACCATTTATATTGAGTTAATTTTGGAATAATTGCATTTGCAGATTTGAAAGAGGTTGGTTCAACAGCTTTTTTATGAGCTTCGTACAACTTCTTTAGAACTGCACACGTAACGAGCGAGTAATACACAGTTTTCTCCTTGGAACATGTTTCCACAAGAAGGCTGCACATAAGTCTCCAAGAAAGCATAGCTTATTTGTTTGACAATCAAATTAAATTATTGGGCTAACGTAGCTTTACCTTAGGTTAGGTTAGGTTGAAGTGGCTGCCGACAAAAGGCCGACACACTTAGACCAATTAGGTCCCTTGTGATACCACATGAATCTATTAAATTTCATCCTACTCGTTGAACCAGTTTGAGCTTCTGATGAAGCAAAGGAGACTACGAATGTCTAGGTTTGTTAGATCGTTTAGATCATTGTAGTAGGAGGCTCCCAAATGGAGTTTCCGTTTTCTGGAGAGTGCCGGACAAGTGCAGAGGAAGTGCTGAATGGTTTCCTCCTCCTCTTCATCCAAGCAGCTTCTACAAAAATCGTTTGAGAGTACGCCAAGCCTTATTGCATGCCTACCTATAAGGCAGTGTCCCGCAATGACACCTATTGTAGCGCCGATATGCCTCCTGTCAAGAGAAATCAAATTCTTAGAACGTTTGAGATCTAGCTTTGGCCAGATCTGTTTTGTCGCTAGACATGTCGTGCCACATGTCCACCTAAGGTTTGTTCTTTGGATGGCATCCTGCTTTATTATAAGTTTACACGTAGCGATTGGGATACCTAAAGTACCTTTGCTTGGTACTATAGGTAGTGTAGTTCCCAGCTTGGCAAGTTCGTCAGCCTTACAGTTACCCGGAATGTCTCTATGCCCCGGCACCCAGCAGAGGTGAATGTTGAACTGCTCCGACATCTCTCTGAGAGACGTGCGACAGTCTAGGGCTGTATTAGAGTTAATAGAGGCTGATTCCAGGCACTTAATTGCAGCCTGACTATCCGAGAAGATGCGGATATCTTTAGCGGATATCACGTTTTCTTTTAGCCAGGATAAGACTTCCTTTATTGCCATTATTTCCGCCTGAAAAACGCTACAGTGATCTGGGAGACGGAAGGAGAGACTGAGGTTTAGTCTATCAGAGAAAACACCACCTCCTACACCATCGGACGTTTTCGATCCATCTGTGAAGAATTGAACCGCCTCATCATCAAAGAACGTCCCCTCCTCCCAGAATGACCTATTGGGGATGGAGACTTGGAAGTTTTTATCAAACTGTAGTTGTGGTATGGTGTAGTCGATGTTTTTCGGGAGAGTCTTAAATGTATTTAAGATAGCAGCATGGCCAGTTGGTTTGCCGGTCCACTGTGAAATCGCTTTCAAACGAACTGCTGAAGATGCTGACGTTTGTTTGCTGAAGATATCGATGGGAGTCAGGTGGAACAAGATGTCAAGTGCAGCAGAAGGTGTGGTGCGAAGAGCTCCACTGATACACAAGCAAGCGGTTCTTTGGACTTTGCCTAGTTTATTCCGATTTGTCGCTTTATCTAAGGCAGTCCACCAGACAGCCACACCGTACGTAAGTATCGGCCTTATGACCGAGATGTATAGCCAGTGGGTGATGCGAGGTTGTAGGCCCCATTTATTTCCTATTGCTTTTTTGCAAGAGAAGAGAGCTATGGTTGCTTTTTTAACTCTTTCTTGTATGTTAGACTTCCAGCTAAGCTTTCTGTCCAGAATAAGACCCAAGTACTTGGCTTCATTGGAGAAAGTCAGTCTTATGCCATTTATAGATGGAGGGTCAATATGCGGAATTTTGTATTTCCTAGAAAAGAGAACAAGTTCGGTCTTGTGAGGGTTGACGCCCAGCCCACATTGATTCGCCCATTTTACTAGCGTGTGGAGAGCGTGTTGTAGGAGTTCTTTTAAGGTATTTGGATACTTTCCTGACACGGCAATAGCAACATCATCCGCATATGCAATCACTTTGTAGCCCTCCGCTTCCAGGCAAGTCAGCAGTTGATTGACCACTAAGTTCCAGAGAAGGGGAGACATGACACCACCTTGTGGGGTACCTCTACTGACAGATCTTCTGGCAGATGCCCCGCTCAGACTAGAGTTGATGATCCGGCTATTGAGCATCAGATTAATCAACTCCCTGAGCGAGGTGTCCACGTTCAGAGCTGACAGTGCTCGCGCGATTGCAGATGCATCAACGTTGTTAAAAGCGCCTTCAATGTCAAGGAATGCAACCATAGTATACTCCTTGTGACGGAGGGAATCCTCGATGGAACATGTCAGCGTATGCAGAGCTGTTTCCACGGATTTACCTTTAGAGTAAGCATGTTGAGCAGTGGATAGAAGTTTCATATCAATGCTATTGCGTAGATGGATTTCGATCAGTCGTTCTAGAGTTTTTAAGAGGAATGACGAAAGACTAATAGGCCTGAGGACCTTTGGACCTTGCTCTACGCAAATCTATGGAAGTAAACGACATTGTGCATATAAATAAGCGTCGATATATCTATGCTAATTGCGACTCCAAGAAGAAACATTTCTTGAGCACTACAAAGACAATCAGTTCTTTCTAGAAATGAAGGTTAACCCCACCTTGAAGGTTATTTTTTAAAATAAAAAACCAAATACAGATCTGTATATGCACCCAAAAGCCTAAAGCTTCTCGCAACCATTCGTTTCTGTGAGTTTTTATTTTTGAGACGAATCAAAGAGATCTACTAGTTTATGCCGAGTCCGAACGTCTGATTTTGAGAAGCTTTTCCATGACATTTATACTCTCTTTGTCAGACGTTCGCGAGACGTGGCGCAGTGGAAACAATTTTGTGATTTTCCAGGGTTCGAAGTTGGGACTCCTCGCACAGTAGATCCAGCATACTAACCACTAAGCTACTGTGCCCACAAAATTACCTTTTATTTGGACTTAACAAATTGCTAGGTATAGACTGTGGCAAATTATTTGCGGCCTGGCTTCATAAGAAACCCAGTTTTCACTTTGGTGTTTGATTTTCAAGAATCTTTTTCTATTACCTTTCTTTTAAAATAAGTGATATTCGAAATATACCCCCATATATCGGATTATTGGGCAATGAGTCTAGAAAAAAAGCATGAAAGGCCGCATACACAGAGTGCTCTAATGTGGAAAGGCGACTTATATTACAAAAAAAAAATCGTCAAATTCGCACAATTCTTTGGCAAAAATCAGGGTAAAATGTGTTATCAAGGTAAGACTCACAACTCTGAGTCGTGTTATTTCGAATGCTAAGCATATAAAAAGAGTTAAAGTAAGACAGAAGCCAACCCTTAACCCAGTTCGAAAAGCACAAAGCCTTAGTTTTTGTCGCGCATTTGTGACCTGGACTTCGGAGTGCCATCGCCTGGTCTTCTGAGACGGAGAAAAAATAATTTGGAGGTCTACTATTTCCATGACCTCATCATTTAAACCGGCGCAGCATAGAAGAGTTGGAGATGTGAGTATAGTGTGGGCAGACATTTCGTATTATACCACCTGCAAATTACAATATCTGTCAACCACATTGAATGCGTTGTCTTACGATGGCTTTTCCATACTTTCTATAACCATTTTGGACCTCTGCCTTGGATTTATCACCATGATAATTCGCCAATACATAGAGCCCGGCTGTTAAAACGGTGAAAATCGTGCAAACAGTTCGTCTAGAACAGATGTGGTGGTCGTCTACTGATGAGCCCACCCACCACATCGGGGCGAAACGCATTACTGGAGTCGAGGCCAACTCAAATTTAAAAATTTGTGATGATATTCGACTATATCTAAAGTAACCCAAGCCATCGAATGAGCTTGGAGCTCGATTTCGCTAAATTATTTGGCCAATTTGTATACATCCCTTCCAAACCAGATGTGTGAATTTTGTACCGGAAAGGTGGCTTAAATTGAAAATTTTTGTTTAAATATAAAATACTCCAATTACCAATTTAATTTATGTTTGTGTTAAATTTAACAATTTAAATAATGTTTGTGTTAAAAGAATCAGAATTCTCTAAAATGTTTTTTTTTTGTTTAAGTTTTCTATTCAAGTGGCGCAAAATTAGGACCCCACATTTTGCCAGTTTTTAGTTAATAATTTTGTGTTAATACTTAAAGCTTTAGTTTTAAATCTTTATTCTTATCAAACCAAAACAACTAAATAAAATTTAATAAAAAAAAAAAAACAAATTAAAAAAAAAAAAATAAGTCTCTACCATGCTTAATTTGGGACCAGTGAGTGATAGAAAACCGACCTTCGGGGTGTGCTATTCAAGTGGCGCGGAGTGTATTCGACTTTACTTAGCCTCATTCAACTTGTCTAGTTCGGCGCTGGTGGTAGAGAAGACCCACATAATAGTGACATATGTATATCCGGCAATGCGGCGGTTTTTTAACTGGGAAGAAAAGATAATTATCAAGCACTTTAGTCATTCAAACTATGACTCCGCAATCTCGGAGAAACAGTGGAGGATAAGATTGAAAATAAGATCTTGACGGTGCGGGCACTTAGAGTCCTGCAATCTGATGCATTTCCAAAAATCAGTTCAAAGAGAAACTTTCGGTAACCCAAGTGGAGGTAAATTGTTGATTTAGGAAATTTTTTACGAATAATAATGTCCTAAAAGTGGTCATTCTGTGCGATCGCCTCTCATACGGCTCATTATCATTATTGCCATATGTCCTTGTCCATCATAAGTTCAGATGTGTTAAAAAACCCATCGAGCTAAAGGTACATGCGACTCATTTCCGTGCAAATGTTATGTCACCAGCAGTGCCTGTAAAGTACAATCTTGTCAACTGTGTCACCGTCATGCATTTTGAGACACAATGTCTCATGTGCATGTGCATGACCGCACGATTGATACTGTGGGATCGGGAATCAATCAGCATTGACACAATCACGAATGTCACGTACATGTTGACCTGATAAGTACATTTTTATGACGTAAATATATTAAGAATTGTGACGTGACATGTGCAATCGTATAGCTCTACTTTAGATATTGCTTATATTCAGTGGTGGACCACGTCCTCAACCAAGAAGCTACATGCCTTGCCTTGACTATACAAATAAATGAACCGTAAAACATTCGCAGAAGTCTTTTTTTAGTCGACAATCCCAGCAGGACGTGAACAGAAAAGGCAGTTTGTGACACCAAAGAGGTTGCTGAAGTCTATTTCCCACCGATGACTTGGAAAAATACCGCTGATATGCATTTATACATTTATACACTCTACATGTCTTAAAAAATGTCTGTTCGTAAAATCTTCGGTCCCGTTTGCGTCAACGACGAACTATACAAGCTGTACAGCAACATTGACCTGGTCAAAAATTGCGCATCAGTCTTCTATGATATAATTTTTTTTTCTTTTGCCAGAGGTTGCTACTATCCGATGGAGTACTCAGACACAACTACTGGTTCATCGTACTGACAAACAGACACCTTACTTTACTGTACTTAGTTTCCCGCTGTATCGTCGTCCTCTCCACAAGCTGGACAGATGGTGCTGTCACTCAAGCCTAATACATTTAAGTGTTTGGTAAAAGCTTGGTGGCCCGAAAGGACGCCCAACAAGCAGTCTGCAGTCGATTCTCCTGAGAGACAGAAGGAAAGACGCGGACCTTTTGCAGAAGACCGGATGCAGACGTTTGATCTGTCTACACCCAGCACAGTAACGCCACCGACACTTGTGTTCACGAGAAACCCAAGTATCAATTAATGACCTAACCACATATGCAGGCAGACCCAACGCAGGTTCAGGTCCTAAGAAAGCTTCTTCTGAACCCAGCCTGGCAAGCTCATCAGCGATGTGACCTGGGACCCAGACAAGTTTCACTGTGTTGCCTTCCGACCAAGTTCAGAGAAAGCTTGAGTTCGTTTGCAGGTAAGAGGGGTAAGCAGCGCTTTTAGTGCAGCTTGGCTATCGCTGCAAACGCATATACTTCTAGCCCTCAACCTGTTCGTCACAATATAGCGCATAGCCATAAGGATAGCGAAAATCTCCGCTTGGAAGACCGTCGCATGGTTACCCAAGGGGTAGTGTATTCTAATGTTGTCGCCTTCCGCGAAGACTCCAGAACCAGACCCCTGTCCGGTTTTAGAGCCATCCGTGAATACACGATGGCATTATTTCCCTGGCTCAGAGTCTGCCCGAAGCCATTCCGTTGCCTGAGGAAAGTTGACGTGGTAGTTTTGTCGCAATAGGATTTCTGGTGTCATTGGGTCAAAGGATAATTCTCGCACAAGTTCTTTAAAATTCCAATCCGCGTTTTACCAAAAGTCACCTCTCTTTAACCGACAGATGGTTTTCATCGTACACACCATGATAAAAATATCAAGGGGGGGGGAGGTTCTTCATAGCATCTAGAGCAGAGCCCGAAATGCTAGGAAAGGCCCCCGTCTACCTAAGACAAACCGTTCTTTGAAGATTGTCAAAAGGGGCAGTAACACCTTTCCGCGAAAACCTATTCCACCATACAACCGATGTACATGAGAGAAGTGGTCTTACCATTGCCGTATAGTTCCATCGTCCGTCTACCCAGGACGGACGATTAGAGGACGATCTCGCCTACAGTAGCGCGAGCAAATAAAAGGCGACCTCAACTTACTTGGAGTGCTCAACTGCAGCCAGTTAACTAAGGATCGGGCTAACTGGAGAGGCTTGTTAATTGAGGCCTCGGCTCACCACGAACTGCAGAGCGGCCTAATGTTGTATCCAACGACGGTACATACATTTTACCTATACAAGACGACATTTCTACAGCTAATAATGCAATGCAATGGTACTCGTTAACTTAAGATCGAAAAAGAGCGAATTACATCAAGAATTACAAGGCGCAGACATTTTTTTTTTTTTTTTAAATACTTCTCTCGGGAAAGGCGAACCTATAACGCTTCAACAGCGCCCCGAGATGCTTGCAGATGTAGGTTAGTTCTGCACTTAAATTGCTGCAAATTGTATAGATACTTCTGGAAATATATCCCCAGGAAGCGAGTTCCAAAGTTTGCTTGTCCTGTACCAGAAGAAGTTTTGGAAAGTTGATTTCCTCGCGGTTGTCAAGTGTACTGTATGGTCATGAGCATTAGCAGCCTATCTTGTAGGACGCCCAAAAGTTGCATTTCGAGGGGTAATGTCTTTGAGTTCCTCGGAACATCTACCATGGAAGTACTTATAGAACAAGCATTGGTCAGCGACTTGTCTTCTGTGCACCAACGGTTGTAGATTTGATGTGAGTGTAGGGTCTCCAATAAGTCGAACTGCTCGTCGCTGTATGCTGTCAAGTAGGTTAAGTGAATGTTTTGGGGCCGAGCTCCATATATGGGAACAATATTCCAGGCCTGGTCTAACCTGAGCTTTGTAGAGAAGGAGAAGTTGCTTGGGGCTAAAGTACCTCTTTGCACTAAATAGGTAGCCCAACTTAGCGGAAGCAGATATGGCGATATAGGATATGTGGTCCTGTCATGTGATTCCAGAATTGACTGTGACTCCTAGAAGGTGCATTGAGGCATTAGGATGGATTGGATGGTCATCCATTTGGATCTGAGGAACTGTTGATGCATTTTCCTAGAAAATGTTGTGAGCTGTGTCTTGTTTGCATTAAATACAACCAAGTTGTCTTTTCCGCACTGCAAGATTTTGTCCAGATCATCATTTAGAGAACTAATTTGTTCACATCTCTGACTGTGTTGTAGCCTGAGCCGCATTCACAGGGTATAAGAGTGCTGTCATCTGCAAAGCTGTAGATATTATTATTTGTCGATCCAAGCAAATCGTTGATGTGGAGAAGAAATAGAGTTGGAGATAGAATAGATCCTTGGGGCACTCCTGCATTTAGAGCAAACGAGTTCGATGATACGCCATCTACAACAACTTGGATCGATCTTCCCAGAAGAAAATTTTGCATCCATCCGCAGAGTTGTTGTGGTAATCTATAAGACGCTAACTTGCCTAATAGGGCTCTATGCCAGAGTCGGGCAATTGGGTCAGTTTTCGATAGGTCCAACTGGTTTTTCCACTTTCTTGTGCATTCTTAGCATTCGCGTTCGTGCTTCTGCAATAGAACATTTGATGATCCACTTGAACTCCAAGTTCCTTCCGAGAACCAACTCGTATATATGTTACTATTTGAAATGCACCATTTCCCTAAACAAAAGGACCATGCTTACAACCTATTCCATACAGAAATCCGACCACCCAACCGACACCTCTCCACCATATAAGCGTCATATTAATAGCTCGCCTATAGTCCTTCCATGAACGGCAACCATTCTGTCATTCCACTTGAGTTCACTACGACTAGCAGAAATTGATGTAATCAATAGGTCCCGGTACCGGTTCCGTCCCGTTCCGTCCGTTTCTTAATGAAGCGTAATCGCCTTATGTGACTCACTTACCGATGTTACGACTCTCACTTGTTACTTACATCTCGAACGTTTCTTATCAAGTTTGGTATAGAGAGAGCGTCCATCTGCTTATCGTCCATCAGGCGTACGCAAACCTAAAAGTTTTTGCCGACTCATAATGTGAATTCCATTCAATTGCTATAGGAACATTCCAGGAGGCGAGAGTCCATCAACGAAACTCTCTATTCAATGGTAAATGTTGAACATTCCTCTGCCACCCTCGTAATCCACTTATGGCCTACCAATATTGTTTTCCCATTAAACTGATCATTGAACACCAAAGGCTCTCGGACTGAGAGCCCCATTAAACCAATTAAATTAATTGAACGCTCCAATGGGCCCTTTGCAGTCGGGATTTTTGGGGACGCACTGCAGTCACAGTGTGCATGGGCGAGAGAAGCTGTGTGTGCACTGAATGCAACCCCATTCAGTGCACGCATTTAGGGAATGAGATGATGAAATCAGTTGAAAGGCGAAGGGATTACTTACACACTATTGATTTCTAATTGACTTTGCTACTGAATTGCCACTCTAGAGGGGGACAGGAGATACGACAGTTGAAGCCCCAGACGGAGGTGTTAACATTGCCAAAAGGGACGAGTCCACATGCAATTGATTCGAATTAAGATATGTGCAAACATTTTCGATTGAGCTGAACTTGATCTTAGGTTAATTGATGGCAAACATTGAGTGGACGCACATCTGTCACCTGGGCCCCAATCTATAGATTAATGCGCCTCACCAACTCAAACTCAAACTCAATCTGAAATGCAAAACACTGGGCCAGGCATGCAATGTGCTTGTGCATCCTTTACGGAAAGTTCAATAAAAACAGTTGCAAATCACCCAAGAAGGTCAAGATTTATGACGAAATTCTAGTGTGCATTGTGTGCTTAATCCGCATGTCATCCTGTTGGAGTATAAATTGCCAGTGCCAGGATAGAGTATACCCAGACGACGACGACGCTCACACATGCACCCTTCAACTTGATTTAATTCATTTGCACGATGGCAGTTGCTTTATGAAATCAACTGAGAAGTTCTCCGTCTCCTCCCGGTCGTCGTAGCACAAAGACACATAAATCAATGATTGACTAATAGTCCTTTTTGCATATTCAACCATTGAAAAGGACATCTTGGAATTGCACAACAGAGGTTTAGGCATTCATCATCGACCAATGCGTTCGTTTGGCCAGTTGGTTGGGCCTCCTGCTGCTACTGGTGATGGGGGTGGTCCTCTCTCTCTCTTGCTCTTTATCCGGTGCCCGTCTCCAAGTGTACAAAACACAAATCATTGCACACAAAGTTTTGCTGTGACATACAACTATGAACGCTGGCGTTCAGGAGGAATCAACTACTCCTCGGTCGACGACGACGAACGACGACATTGACCAGGATGTGCCAAATAGAATACGGAATTATCGGTGTTGCACATGGCAAAACTCTCCAAGGATGTTTGGATTGATATGCAAATTAGTGAGATGGGAAGTGTCCTACCTCCCCGACTGACATTTTCTTCCACCAGACAGATACATCCCCATATAGAGCACAAAGCTGAGATTTAATACATGTAATCAACATTTTTAGGTTGGATTTGCTTCGATCGGATGCAATGCAGCCGAAATATCCCAGGAAATCACCTGGAATTAACCTAACAATGCCAAATCACAAGGTGTTAAGCATTTACTATAGTTTGGCTCGTTTTGATGGAACCAGAACCAGATTAACTACGGCACTCATGCATCCTTACTTTGTGATTTGATTTGGCCAACAATCGTTATATAGAGTGGTGCAGTCGATTTGTTTTCAGAAGAAGAATGGAAAAAGAAAAATTCGCAAAGAAGGAGACAACCAGATACACAAGTTTCGTGTGCAGTTCCGGAACATAAACCCAAGATATACTGGCGAATAGTTCTATTGACCGTGACGTCTCTGCAATGTCACAGTCTTATTTATACACTTCCGGGTTTGTTTTGTGTTGCAGATCGCTTCTTCTTTCTTTATATTCGCTTTCACTTATTTACTTTTGGGGTGGAGGAAATTTAATTACAAAAGAGACAAGTGGAATGGTCCCTACGTTAATTTATAGCTTGGATAGCTTGGATAGGGTCCAACGTCTGAGGAAAAAATCGTTTGCATTGAAAAACGTTTTCAGTGTAAAATTTAATTACTAATGTGTGGTGGAAATTCTTAATTTTTTAAACTAATCTAAGAATAGATGGAGAAAATGAAAGCAGAAAATGCTGATTTTGACACCGCCGAGAGATAACAGGAGACCCGGTCGATTGGGCTTAACTTTTAATTCAGTAATTTGCTTAATTTTGCAAAAAACTATATTTTTATGAGATGCCAAGCTAGGCAAGCATTTTTAAATATCCATGTCCAGTTTCTGGGACATTACTATAGTCTCCAAATCTATAGATAGGTAGCCACAGTTTCACTTATGACCATCAGTTGGGACCAGCGTCCAGTTACGGAGCCATCTATTGCATACTTGTTGGAAGATAGATTTAGTATGAATCTTAGGGGTTCTTAAAGCGCTATTGTATCCAGATCCTCCCAAGCTTTTCCGAAGAGCAGTCGATGATGGAGAGTCTGTTTATCTACTGGAACCACCCTGATTTGAGTATTATTCTCATGAGAAGATCCACATTCTCCTTCTACATTTTGACAAGTACTTCCACCAAAGACGAAATTGGTGGGGGCGAAAGCCCTAATCTTAAGCTCTCCTTCTGTCTACCAAATTATTGTAGCGTGTTAAAGGCGGAAATAATGGCGATAAAAAGAGTCTTATCTTGGCTAAAAAGAACGTGATATCCGTTATAGATATCTGCATATTTTCGGACAGCCAAGCCGCCATCAAATCCTTGGTTTCGACCTCTGTAACTTCTCTAGTAGTCCTCGACTGCCGACCGTCTCATACGGAGATGGCTGAACAGTTCAACATTAACCTAATTTGGGTGCCAGGGCATAAAGACATTCAAGGGAATTGTAAGGCCGATGAACTCGCCAGAATAGGAACAACTCAATCCATCCTGCCGCATAAAGGCATCCTAGGCATACCAATCGCTATACTTGCAAACAAAAATTGAAGCCGGATGCTATCGAGAGTCCAAATCTTAGGTGGACAAGTGGCGCCACTAAGGCATTAAGGACACCCGTGAGTACCTATGCGAATATCTTTGCGACTCAGTCCGATCATGAATTTAGATCTGTCTTTGCTCATCTGTGGCCATAATTCTTTAGTGTGCCTGCAGGTATTGAGATTGGTTCAGCGTACCTATAGATTTGTTCTACTCCAGGATTCAATGTCAGTCTTTCTTGCAAGTGTGCTTAGCGGAGTTCTTACAGATTCTGGGGCCGAGGATGTGTGCATTTTCGATCCGTGGACACCCAAAACCGACATAACTTTGAAGTGGTTAGGGACTTTGGCCCCTATTGTGAGTGTCGATAGTTGATCGTTGAGCGACAACTGTCGATCGATCGACAACTGTGATTGTCAATTGCGATTAATATTTGTCGATTTGACAGTCGCTTGTAGTCGATTACAAATGTCTGGTCCATGCTTTGGAAGTGGACATTTTTTTTGCGTAGGAATAGCTAAAATCAATCGACGTAATCGACAATCACAATAAGGGCCTTTGCCTACCTAGGCTCAGCTATGAATTTAGACAATGACACCAGCGCTGTGATTAAACGAAAAATAACTCTTGCCAATCGCTGCCTCTCGAACACCTAAATTGTCCCTTTACAAGACCCCTAATCATCCCAGTCCATTGCATTGACTCTGTATACTTCAGCTCGTATAGTTCTTCGTTGAATCGCTTCCTCCAAAACCAGAGCAGATAGACTAGAAGAAGATTAGACAAGGCGGGTGCCAAACTATACACAGCTCAGCATAGCTTGTACAGACTACTTATATTGGAGGCAGCTTTAAAAACTTATGAGAGTGTGAAAAGATAGTGAGTGTCAAGTTGGTCTTCTTGGGTTTATCCGAGCAGAACTTTTTATGAACATTTGATCGACGATGGACATTTCGCTGATATGGATCGGCTTCAGTTATTTACACAATATGTCAGAAAAGATCTTGTACGCGATATTGAGGAGACTGCTGTAGCCGCTGTGGGGGGGTCTTCTTTCACATTAATTTGGTAAAAAGTTTTGAAGTTCCATATCCATCATTCGTCAGACCAAATCTTAGAAATGATTTGATGCATTCTGAGCTCCAGCTGATTTAAAAAGCTTCACCATCACCAGCCTTATATTGATCTTTACTTTTACCATGTCCTCTACACCTGGGTTTATATTTTTAAAATTCCTGGTGCACTCGAATTTGAAATTTTTGGTCGTCTGATGGCAGAAATAAATTGTTTGTGCCTTTTTTGGGTAGTTTCTCTTATGAGATCGCCTACCGCTGGGACTCAATCCTGCGACCATCGGGTGAGCAGAAACTAATCTATCCTACACTCTACTTTATTTTTACTGGAACCCCTTAGCTCTATAGATTTCTGTAAGTGATTTGTTGCCCTGATCTGACAGGCTTACTTTACTTTTTGTTAAGACTTTCGTATATTGTTTGTGGAGTAGAAATTCACGGCTTCTTTAAACGTCGTGTGGCCTCTTTTTCTTCCAGAAAAGCCGATATTCTCTTCGTTTCCTTTGCTCGAAGAGTTTTCGAACAGCTCTAGCTCCATTCTACAGAACTTCTTGTTTTGGTAAATTTTTTCGTCGGCATTGTTTGTCTAAGCAAGGAATTCGTTGAGATGGTTATGTCAAACCCCATCACATTAGTCACGAACTTATTGATTGCTTACTGGCAGTGTTGCCACTGATCCTACAACAGACTTTGCTATACCGATCGCAGCTAAATTTCTTGCTTAGGTTATGTTAGGTTAGTGCGAGACAGGAGAAACCTGTACGTGCTATACACTTAGATCAATGTAGATCCGTTCTGATGCCTTAGCTTATGACTCCCATACACTGGAAACCTATTAAAAACTTACGGATTGGTAAACCAACCCGATGCACCTACTTACAAATTTAAGTAGGTCATTAATGGACATGTCGGAAAGTTCTTCTATATCTTCGAAAAAGTAGCTACCAAGGATTTCTTGCTAAGTCAAAATTGTACGTCCAACTAGGAGATTCGTGGTGGCAGTCATATGAAACCCATCATAATGCAGTAGCATACTTCTAATGGTATTGCTTATGTTTTAAATAATTAGTATACTTCTTAATTTTTCGAGCTCATTTTCGACAGCGTCTAATGTCAGGTTCCAAGGTTCCATTTTTGTTCAGCTTAGTTGTCGCAGAAGTTTAAAAGGTTCTTCCATCCGTATATATGTAACTTATATATCCACCGTCAAATGAATATGTATATGCACTCATACTTTTTGATCATCTGTCGTAAAGACACCCACACCAAAAATTAGTATAAGGCGACTACCCCATCCAACAAAGTATCAAACTTTAAAGCTGTCAACAAAATGCTACTAGGTATTGATATAAAATCATTTAATTCCGATTCAAAGCTAAAAACCAACAGACAAACAAAAAACTTCCCAAACCGCCTGGAGCCGTTGTCGGTTCAATGGTTGACCATTGGTCAATAATTTCTATTTATTTAAATTGAGACCATTCACTTGGTCATAAAATACCCAGAAGTTAATGTTTCTGACAATTTCCAATGCATAACAATTGACCCATTCATAAACTTCACAAACTGTGTACATATCATCCCAAGTTTCTACAAAAACAAAAAAAAAAAAAAACATCCAAAGTTCTGGATATCAGCAGGAGTAGATGGAAAAACTTTGCTTGTAGCTGGAAGAACTTTTTACTCAGTCTTTCCTTTATCCAGTCGGTTGACCAGTCGAAGATACATATCGAAATTTCAAAACAATGACATGACACAACGGGTGGTGGTCACTGGATATTGAAATGTCCTTTGCCGTATATGTGGTTTTATATATAGATAAATACATTTACATTTACATCTCAGCCAGCCGTATAGGATTGTCATATTTAATAGGTTTCGACACTTTTGGGGGGAAGTGAATTGAATCTTCATCTGAGTTTTAGCCCCTCAATTTGAGAAGAAAATGAGAATTGAAACGTTTGTCCTGACGTTCGCAAAAAATATCCGGAAATGGGAGTTAAGAACGCCATATTTGATAAAAATAAAGGAGGGTAGGGCTCATGAGACTCATAAGACCGGAAAGACGATTTTTTTGAAATGCTGAATTTTTTTTACCAAACTTTACTTGAATTTGGATATTTCGGTATTTTGAGATTTTTTTGAAGATACGTTTACAATACAATTGTTTGATTAGATTAGATTAACAAAGTCGAGAGAGCCTTTATCGGCCCTGGCACTGCGGCCTCTCTAGAGGAGCCTATTGTGCCATCCCTAGTGGGGTCCTAGAGCCATCTTTTGACTCCGGAGATAGTCAGAAAGATAAGAATCTTTTCTGGCGGTAATTCAGTAAGTTTAACTTTTGTAAGTAATTTTTGTGGATGTGTCCCCTCTTTTCCCGCCGTCTTTTGACTGTTGGAGCCGCTTGTCTACCTGGCTGCGTGCAGGATATTTTGACGTTCCAGGCATTGACTGTCTGGGGCAAGGGCGATTCGGTTTGCGAGCCGGATTTGGTTTGCCTGACCCAGCAGAGGAGACAGAGGAGGTTTTGTCTCTTTTGCCTGCCTGCTGCGGTTTATGTTTAGCAGCTGTTGTAGGAGCAGGCTTGACTGGTCCCCCAACAGGCTGTTTAACCACGAGGGTTGGCTCAGAACTAGTGAGTTCAGAGGAACCCGAAGTAGTAGCGATAGGTCCGACGAGAAGCGATTGGGCAGCCTCCTTGGGCACCTGCACGCTACTATTAGGCTCTCGGAGGTTTTGTGATGTTCGGGAGTAAGGATTCCTCTTGATCCTGAACTGAACCCGGTTCATATTGTAGAACAGTTGGCAGTTCAGGTCCTCAAGAAGCTTCACTGAACACTCGTCCATCGAAATGGTAAAGGCAGAACCCTGGGGGTTTGAAACTTTCCGAAGAACTTTCCAGTCCTTGGTGGGTAGAGCTCTATTTTGCAGTCTGAGTGACCTAAAAATGTCGTCCGCCGATCGGCCGGGGAAGTATGCGCCATGCGGTAGCCACGCAGGGTTTGGGGAGATCTTCTCCTTCGACCATCCGCAGCTTAGCATTCTCCCAGGGCGAGATTTTGGTAATGATAATGTCTAACCAGTCTCTGGTGCTTGTGTCTGTACAGTTCACAGTTAGCCACCCTGGCTTGTATGAGCAGCCCAGAAAACGAATCTGTGGGGCATTTTCGGGGAGCTTATTCACCTCCTCAACTATGGCGTCTTCCACAGCTTTTTGTTGATCAGGCTCAAGGTGACCGTTTGGGAAATTATCCAGTAGGATCCCTACCTTAATGGATCCTGCTATGTCTGCGAATAGGGGACCATTAGGTTTTACTCTTTTGCTCGGTTCGGCGGGCGAATCGGTATTGGATCGGGGACGCTTGCTGGTGGTGGGTGCTGCGTCGGAGGCAGGTTCATTGAGAACTTTCTCCAGCGCCTCATTGTACGTTACACCATTTGCAAGAAGGCGCCTAAGCCTTTTCCTGTTAGAGGTGGATAAACGTTTTCTTTGTAGGGATAGCTTTCCCATCCCTATGTCTTTGACAGAGTCAGAGTCAAAAGCGTCAGAACAGCTCATGTATGTCTCTTCCGTGAGCACGGAGCTCACTGCGTCGACGGATTAAATGTCGCTGTCGATGATTTGTCGTTCAGGACGGTCTGTACGTCCATCCCGAATGGGTTCAGCTGTAGGCTGACAGACAGAGATTGGGTTATCCGTATCTCCGTCAGTTCGTTGTGTTTTTGTTATTAAAGGCTCTATTTTGTTCCCACGAGAAGCTAGGAAATATACTGTCCCTCCGCACAGAGCCCCGCATGTGCAGATAAGGCTAAATAAAACCGGATGTCGCCATGTTTCCGGAGTACGACGTTAGCGACCGAGCTATTTTTAAGGAGCCCCCAGCCTGGGCGGCTATCGGCACGGTACGTCTGACACCACTAACCCAGCCCCAATTGGAAAGGAGGGGAAGGAGAGACGGAACAGGGGAAGGTATAATGACGGGGTTTAATACACACTCACGTGGTGTATTATGATCTAGTGATATATTAATATCCCAGACCAACGAGTTTGAATAGAGTTTGCCTCTCTAGATCCACCATATTAAGTTTACAGCAGGGACACCTCGTGCAGGATATGGTTCTTCACCACGTATGGACGGTCTTAGGAGTAGGTTTTACTCCTCTGATCCCCTTACCGGAAGATCTTGCCCCCTGGTTGGTTGGTTGATGCACCCGGAGTCCAGACTATAGCGCCTGGGCCACCTAAGTGAGTAAGTAATTGTACAAAATCGATATCTTGAAAACACTTGAATTTGAAAATAGGCATTTTTCGATTCTTAAGCCACAATAGAAATGCAATGGGCTTATTGAAATGCAAGCATATGACATGCCAAGGTTCAAGCAATAAGCACTCATCAGTCTTTCTCTTTACTTTTTACTGCGGCTACTGCTCTTTTTATTGTAACGCCTTCAGAAAGTACGCACCACATACTACAGCGGATAACTTCATCATTACTAAAGGACTGTCTATTTTCTTCACACCCCAAAATCGATTCATATTATACGATTAATACAAAGTAAACAAATTTAATCAATCCACATGCGTAACATGTGTAATGCGTCCTCAATGCGACATTCAATCGGTGTAATTAAGTGTCACAACTGTGCTTAATTGGAAATAAACTTCGGCTGATGGTAGTCTCTGCTATGGATTATTTAGTGGATTTTGTAGGCGAATCGGGGGGTGTCGGCTATCCTTAATCACAATGTGGCAGTTGTTTTCTTCTAAAATACGTATGCTTGCAGTGTTGCCATATTGAAATTGTCATGACTATTGACTCGAAAACAGATGAAAGTGAGGTACATTAAAAGTAATTGTACAATAATGACCAAACAATCCTATAACTTCCATGTGGATTCCGTCATGTCATTCATTATAAATACACCAGCCCTTCGGTGCATGCTTAGCTATCATCGTTAATGTTATGAGCAAATGCTATAAAACTGGCGCAACAGGTCCAGTCCATGTAATACAGTAGAGGCCTACCTATACGTTTCTTACCTATAAAGAGTGGGCCAAATACAAGTTTCTTTTTAAAAATGCAATAAAACAAAATTAAATTTTGTCCATGTATTCTGGCTTTATTAGTAAGAGCAAACATTCCCATTAATTATGAAACACAACGTCGTTCAAGTAGCTCCCTCGGCTGGCTTCGCAGTAGCGCATTCTGTCACTGCAATTTTCCAAGGCCTTGTTGATGGTTTCGGACTGTAGCACACGGATTGCTGGGATGATATTGGCCTTAAGTGCTTGAATCGCTTCCGTATAGTTGGCATAACATCGGTCCTTCATGGATCCCCACAAAAAAAAGTCGAAAGCGGTCAAATCGCTGCTCCGATAATTGAAGGCCAATTGACATCGCCAAGACGGCTGATAACACGATTTGGGAATTTGGTGCGCAAAAGATCGATTGTGGCATGGGCTGTAGGGCATGGCGCGCCATTCTGCATGAACCAGAGGTCGGCCAAATCCATGACTTCAATTTCAGAAAAAAATCGGTTAAAATGGCTCTGTAACGCCCACCGTTGACCGAAACGTAGTTCCCAGCCTCATTTTCGAAGAAAAATGGTCCAATGATGCCACCATACTCCACAAACCACAATCCGCTGGCAAACTGTCACTCTCTGTGGATGCAGTGGCTTCTCGACGACGAGGACCCATGACCATGTTGTCCACTAGCATACCAGTCTCACGAACTTTTTGCATAAACCTGCGTACAGCAGGCGCGTTGGGTGTTTCATTTCCGCCAAAACTTCTTTTCAAAAAACGGACTGTTTGGGCTATTATCCATCAGCACTCACTTTGGAAATAAGTTTTCAATATTTCCCAACGTTGTTCAAGCGTAAAGCGACTCATTTCGTTCCTCGGAGATATGATACTGGAAATAAAATCCAAATAACTTTACGTACAAAAAACCTCGCACCCACTCCAAATCCTACAAAATTCGTTTTGGACTTTATTGACATTTCAAAAGTGCAATAAAGTCCAAAATAGTCCAAAATTACGTTTTGGACCTTTTTACATAAGACTTTATTTCAAGGCACCTCCACTCCTAGGTCTAAGACCTTTTAAAATACACATTCACATGGAGGCAAGACTGAACGTGAGCCTGAGCATCCATCGACTTTTCCATTCGAACAACATTGACGATTGATTAAAGGCCATTCAGCAGGCTTCTAGGCGACATGATATCATAAAAACTTCTAATAGAACCTCCAAGGAAGGACTTGGAAAAATACAAACCCAATCCATAACGACTTGACCTAGTCTAGTACACAGACGGGTCTAAGATGGGTTTAGCGACTGGATCTAGCAGTCGTCTCAAGCAAGCTATATTCAGTCAACCTTAGCAAAAATTCAACCATATTCAAGCTTAAGTACTTGCCATTGCACCATTGCGCTTGAATAAATCGAAGTTTTAATACACGTGGTAAAACTTTATTTATCTTCTTACCCAAACAGCTCTCAAAGCTCTTGACTCAACATAAAATCGAAGTTGTCCTAAAAACATACACGGCCATCTACAAACTTGCTAAGAAAAAACTAGTCATTCTCCTTCGAATTCCAGCCTGCAGGGGTTCTGCTGGCTACGAAGCAGTTGACGCCCCCTGAAACTTCCCTGCCAGTGAGCACTGTAGGATTTGGAATGAGTGCTCCCTCATTTTCCTATTCCGGATGGTCCGGGGTCTTGGAGCATCTTGGAGGGGATGCTATCGGCGTCTCGAACCTCCACCCGGACGTCTGGGCCTGGTTAGAGTTCGGCTCGGCCTTTTCGGTGGGCCCTGGGGACATGTCCTGAACTGGTGACGGCTTGGCCTCTTCGGTGGGCCCTGTGCTCGAGGTCCCAACAGGTGACGGCTTGGCCTCTTCGGTGGGCCCTGCGCTCGAGGTCCCAACTGGTGGTGGCTTGGCGACGCTCGCTGGTGGTGGCTTGATCGTGACGGTCCTTGTGGTGTCCCCGGAGATCCCATTGACGTTGGGGTGGATGACGTGGACAGATGGGTCCAGATGCCGTTCGTCCCATTTCTCGGTGGCCCTCCTCCGTGCAGCCCTGACTAACTCCGTATTACAGCCCGTATTACAAAAGCCCCTAAATCAAATGCCCGTTTCCAAAAGACCGTAAAACAAAAGACCGTAACACGCCCCCTGAAACTTCCCTGCCAGTGAGCACTGTAGGATTTGGAATGAGTGCGAGGTTGAGTACATATATACAAAGCGACTTTTCGCCAACAACATTTTTTCTAATTTTTTCATTGTTTTCAAAAATTTCCTCTGAAAAAATAAAAAGCCTGTAAAAAATACAGGCTTTTCGAAAATGTTCATTTACGGGCTTCTGCATTACAGAGGCCTTTATTTTACGGTCAACTTTGAAATTCTGTGTTTGCATTTATGGGCTAAAGTTTTACGGTCAAACGTTTCGTTCCGGCTTAAAACACCTGGGGGAACAGGGAACTGCATCAGTAAATTCTTGCCCGAATTATCACTCAGAAAATCCACTTCCTCATTAATCTGGACAAAAATTAAATGATAATCCTGAGCGGAACAATCAGTAGCCGGTCTCATGAACAAAAAAAACATCTTCACCGCATTAGAGTATCTTTGGCGATGAAATCGTTACTCCAATAAATTTTGCTGACATATTATACCCCCAGAGAAGATTGTTGTTATGATTGTTGTTATTGTCTTCCTGACTGCCTCCGAAGTGAAAAGATGGCTCTGGGACTTCACCGTCACCAGTCACCACAATGGGCTCATTTAAAAGAGGCCAGACGCCAGAGCCTTATGAGGCTCTCTCGACTAATAAATCTAGTCCGATCTAATGGCAACAGTGTAAGCGAGAATTTTAAGATTGAAATTGTACAAAACTCAGAATTCATTAGTCTGTACTAGTGTTCCTCAACATCTGTCATGGTTATGACTATCTCTATAGATACTAATGTTCTGTGCGCCAGCCATAGTAAATTCGATGTTAGTGTTTTGGCATGGATTTTGGATATTAGTTGAACTGATAGTCTCAGTATATTCTATCAAATAAGTTAAGTGAATACCTTGGGCCGACTTCCATATGCAGAAGGAGGCAATATTCGAGACCTGATGGGATCAAATTACAGCAACCGTGATCGAGCAAAACCTCACTAAACTGTGCCGTGCCGATTTTAAAATGCAAAACAAAATCAAATTTTAGTCACGTATAGTACCTACTCGATCACGGATTCGATAACTCGGCCTCTGGGCTAACTTGGTGTTTCATAAAGAGGTGTGCTCTCCTAAAATTCGTTAACATTTGAAGTAATTGCTGCGCACAGTTTAATAGAGGTACTAAATCAGCCATAATTCGCCTTCATCTTTATATAATTCACACGGAGCAACTGTAAAAAAACTAAACCGGTTGGCAACTCAGGTTACAGACCAGTTACGGACTCAGTGATGACTTGACTCCACATACGAGGAAACTCATCACCAATCAAAATCTCTAGTTCGTTCAGTGTCGTAATGTTTTTCAACCTCCCCAACGACTGATTACAAACTGGTTTTTGTGAATCGCAAACGAGTTTTCAACCAGTAGCGTCGTGTGCGTCGTCCCATTTGATTACACATGGAATGACTCAAAGCAAACTACAGTTGCCAATTTGCATCGCTGATCAGTTTTTTCCCAGTTGCTCCGTGTGCATTGGGCCTTAGGTATACTTACTTTCTGACATAGGCGGCTCTACAAGCTCTTAGATAACTGGCTTCAAGTCAGTCGCCTTTTACTTGCGCCCGCGATAAGGCTAGGTTTTCCTCTACTGAGTTGTTCCTCTGAATTAGACTCGAAGACTTTACGGACCGGAGTATTTATTTTCATCAGCTCTACATGTCCTAGCCATCTTAGACCTGGTCGATGTCGCTTACAGGACAGCTCTTAGGTATAGTTCGTCGTTGAATCTCCTATAAAGCCCGTCAATGCAAACGGAACAGACCGAACATTTTACGAAGAATCTTTCTCTAGAAACGATCGAAGATATATCTTCAACCCCTTTTGGTTGTTCCTTCTTGTAGACAACATATACCTGGTTTTACCCTCGTTTACTACCAATCCAATTTTTACCGCTTCTGACCCAATATTAGCCAACGCGCCATTGACAGTTTGATGAGTTCTGTTAATGATGTCAATGTCATCCGCGTTTGTAGATAACTTGTGAAAATTGTAATGCACTAGTAATCTGAATACTATGAGGATATGCGCGCAATCTCCCTCCTCATGTGTTCATGCAAATTCGCAGACCTTTTTGCATGTGTCCCTTATTTGCGTGAGCTACAAGAGCTAGAGCTAGAAGAGCTTTACAAAATTCCTACACATCATCACTCTTCTTATAAAAACTTTTTCTAGAATTTAATGCTGGCAACTCTCCACCACGTTGATATTAATTTCGATTGAAATCATTTGCCACATCGGTTGGATTTGATTGTCTCCTTGCGACGAGCGCGAAATTACTACCACACAAATGTACGAGGCGAGGACTATATTCCTATAGTGCTTGTATTAAAATAACCCACACCGTATTGGGTGGGATGGGGGTGGGGTGTGAACGAGCATGTCCTTTGTACAAATATATCAACTAATCTGTGGGCAAAAGGTACATCAGCCGTGTAATTAAGGACATGTATTTTATTGACGGCCGTCAGATAGAGAGAGAGAGAGAGAGAGAGAGTGGCAACTTCTATGGCGCTGTCATTGTTGTTCGACCCTGCACCGAATGTGCTTTAGTGCGATTTCGATGACGGTCCAAACCATGGCACTTTGGGGGACTCAATGTTGTCCAACACACATCCAATTGGACCATTTACGAAACGAATAAAATGTTATTGCATCCTTGTACGATACGAATATCAAAATTGGATTTCAGTTCCCTGGAAAATGTTATTCTGGATTCGGTGGTGTCGCCGTGTGTCGGGCGGCTGCACATAAAACGCTGATTAATTTGACCTCCATTTACACGACGCTCAAAATCAGAACATCATATACCCCAATCCCACTCGATTTAAGCGTCAAATCAATGCTGACAAATTCCTTCCGAAACTCAAATAAAATCCGAAAATTGCCAACTTCGTGTCTCATATCATTAACCAAGTTAGGCAATTTTCAAAGTTATGAGGGTGTGTGCTGTGCACCCCCACCCCGTCCTGGTTGGCGTCGTCAATATAGGGCTGTGGCTGAGGAACAAAACGCCGACAAACCTGTTCGATTATAAATTCATTAAAATTTGACAGGAAAACATCGGGAAACTTTGCAGCAAAGAAGCCGTTACAGGAGGCGTGTGTACTGTGTATGTGTGTTGCGGTGTTTTGCGGTTGTGTAAATTAGTCGTTTAAAAGTAGACTAACTTGTGTGTATAGGGATGTGTTTGGATGGCATACAAAAGGATTCCCGTTCACCACATTATCGGCAATTATTCATAAGCGATGAAAGGAGCGAAAGGGTGGCAACTTTAATTCCAAACGCAATCAACTAGTTCCTTAATAATTAAAACTCGATAAACTTTTGAGGTGTTGATGAGCGGGAGGTGGATGGGGTGGGGACCATTTTGTACCTGCTATAATTTTATATATGGCACTTGTGATTCGTATGGCTGGCCATCAACGTTATTCCTGGATCATTGAATCCCAATTAACCTCGTTAATCTATTTAATAGGCACTCAGCCTTACCCGAAATCCCTTTTATCCTTATCCACTTAGTTGCAATCCAACAGAAAATTAAAAAGCAAACAATTCGTATATGGATGTAGCTCCACTTGAGCGCTTGCTGTTTTTTTTTAATTCATTTTTTCGTTAATCGCGTGCGGGTCTGTTTGTTTAAGTAGGATTTTTTTCTCGTCGCACCAAAGGACCCTCGAAACAAACCACTGGATTCCTCCAAAAATCAAAATAAAATGGACTGGAAATTGCCGCATGTTCGCAATTCGCATCATCATCATCATCAGGAGCATCAGCGTCATATGTGTGTAACGATTATAGGTGGATATGTTGGCGGTGTAAACGGTGTCCAACAAATTCGAAAACAACCACAAGAGTGGGACGATTATTTCGACGTTCAATTTGAACAATTTTTTTCCCACCCACCCATTTTGGGTGTATTCGGATTTTCGTATTTGAATTTTTGTATGTGTAATGATGTCCGAATCTGTTGGTTTATGCTCCCGTTCCAAGTGCTCAAGGATTGCCATTGGACAAGTGAATGGCTTGGAATTTATTTTTATATTCGAAGCTTTCATTTTAACTGCTTTCATTCAGTGGCGTAATGTACGTACGAATAAGGTCTGTATAAGCGGCTTAATGGTAACGATTATTATTATTGTATTCCCAAATAGATTTTTCGTTTTTGTTTGCTCAACGCTCGACGCTCGAACAGAAAATCATATTTTACGTAATTGGATGGAAATGCATTTTTTGCTACTTGTTGCATTATGGCCGGGCTTCAAGGCCTTCAAGTGGACTGCAGACAATTGAATTTCCAATTTTAATTGCAGACGCACAAATGAAGAGCTGTCCAGTGAATTATAAAAATAATATGTGATGGGTTCGAGAATGGGGTGAGAGAAGGATTCGAAGTCGCTGCACCTATTTATTTATTTATTATTTTTTTTTTTAAATACTTTTCCCGGGAAAGGCGAACCTATAACGCTTCAACAGCGCCCCGAGATGCTTGCAGATGTATGTTACTTCTGCACTTAAATTGCTGCAAATTGTAGTCTTCTGGAAATATATCCCCAGGAAGCGAGTTCCAAAGTTTACTTGTCCTGTAACAGAAGGAGTTTTGGAAAGTTGATGTCCTCGCGGTTGTCAAGTGTACTGTATGGTCATGAGCATTAGCAGCCTGTTTTGTGGGGCGCCAAAAATTTCCTTTTCGAGGGATAATGTCTTTGAGTTCCTCGGAACATCTACCATGGAAGTACTTATAGAACAAGCATTGGTCAGCGACTTGTCTTCTGTGCACCAACGGTTGTAGATTCGATGTGAGTGTAGGGTCTCCAATTAGTCGAACTGCTCGTCTCTGTATGCTGTCAAGTATAGGTTAAGTGAATGTTTTGGGGCCGAGCTCCATATATGGGAACAATATTCCAGGCCTGGTCTAACCTGTGCTTTGTAGAGAAGGAGAAGTTGCTTGGGGCTGAAGTACCTCTTTGCTCTAAATAGGTAGACCAACTTAGTGGAAGCAGATATGGCGATATAGGAAATGTGGTCCTGCCATGTATTGAGTCCTTGTGATGGATTGGATGGTCATCCATTTGGATCTGAGGAACTGTTGATGCATTTTTCCTAGAAAATGTTGTGAGCTGTGTCTTGTTCGCATTAAATACAACCAAGTTGTCTTTTCCGCACTGCAAGATTTTGTCCAGTTCATCATTTAGATAACTAATTTGTTCACATCTCTGACTGTGTGATGTATGTAGGATATAAGAGTGCTGTCATCTGCAAAGATATTATTATTTGTCGATCCAAGCAAATCGTTGATTTGGAGAAGAAATAGAGTTGGAGATAGAATAGATCCTTGGGGCACTCCTGCATTTATAGCAAACGAATTGGATGATACACTACTATCTACAACAACTTGGGTCGCTCTTCTCAGAAGAAAATTTTGCATCCATCAGCAGAGTTGTTGTGGTAATCCATAATACGCTAACTTGCCTAATAGGGCTCTATGCCATACTCGGTCAAATGCCTTTGATATGTCCAAGGCTACGGCTCTGGATTCGCCGCGTTGTTCAATTGCTTGCGTCCATAAGTGCGTTACGTACGTCCAGTGGAACGACGGCTCCGAAATCCGTATTGCTTGTCGCTTATTAACCGGTGGCCTTCTAGATATTTCATTATTTCGACATTTATTGCCTTTTCCATTACTTTTGAGAGCATTGAAAGTAACGCTATTGGACGATAGTTTTGTGGCAGACATTTCGTCCCTTTCTTTGGAATAGGTTGAATGCGAGTGGTCTTCCAGCAAGAAGGAAACGTCTTCTGTGAGTACGACATGCTAAACAGCTTACAAAGTACAGGTGCAAGTTCTGGTGCACAGCTCTTGAGTACTATAGCCGGGATTCCGTCGGGTCCCGTTGCCTTATTGCAATCTAGTTCTTTAAAGATGCGTTGAATTATTCGAGGCCGAAATTTCACTTCTGCCATCGATGATTGCACCATCGCATCGGGATATTTGGTGGCTCTAGTTGTGCAGAATCTAGGGTGGAATTCTTAGAAAACATGCTAGCGAAAAGATCTGCCTTTTCTTTAGGTGTTGTTGCTAGCGTGCTGTCTTCTTTTACTAGAGGTAGAGCAACTAAAGGTATTACTGATTGCCTTTGCCATGGACCAGAATGCGCGTAAGCGAATCACTTTGTTAGTGACTCTTTCGCTGTAAGTTGCCTTTGCCGATTCAATAATTTGGTTGCATCTATTTCGAAGAATTATAAATTCAGATCTTTTTTGCTCCGATGGATTTGACCGCCATTCACGGAAAGCCTTGTTTTTCGCTGCGGTAATTCGCTTGCATTCTTTGTTAAAGCACGGTTTATTAGAAGCTAGTTTTTTGATGCAATGTTTAATATAAAGTTCCATGCCGAGTAAAATCATTTCGGTTACGGCTTCTGCGCACATATTGACATCGGTATCTCTATAGCACATATCAGCCCATGGCAACGAAGCGAAGAAATTACTCAGCTCGTCCCAGTTAGATTTACTATAATTCCAAACCGTACGATAACGATCCTGGTTCGCTCTTATTGGTATCGGTATAGAGAGGATAGCAGATATTAGAGCATGATCCGAATTCCCTAAGGGAGCAGACACTTTTATTTCATAATTATCTGGCTCTGTTGTGAGAAACAGATCTAGACCTAGAGTGTTTCCGTAATTTGTTGGGTTGTCTGCAATTCGGCTCATCAACGAGCTGAGTGCGATTGCAGCAAATGGCGAAGACTTCAGCTTATTTCCCTGCATCATCCGTTCGGTTAGAATATCGTAGCCAATCCATGTTATGGACATTGAAGTCACCAAGTATAATAACTTCGGCGGTTGGGTGATGAATTTGTATGCAGTCTATCTTATCGGATAAAAAATGACGAAATAATTTAGTTGGTTCGTTATCGTTTGACGAGCGGTACAGGCAGCAAAAGAATTTGGTACAACTTTGACTTTGCAGGACGACCTTTAGCCATATTATGTCGAGATCTGCAGGTTCCATCTCTTCTTTTCTTTCACACGCCAGATCTGATCGGGTAAACACACATAGGGGGGACTATAACGAAAACGAGGAAGTAGTTCGTATCCTGGACAGCGAGGATATGTGCAGTCAGTGTTTGAGTTTATTTAAGTCTCAGTTAAAAGTAGGACTTGTGGCTTTTTTTCTTGCAGATGCTCGTGCACGCAGCCAACCTCAACCTAAGAATTTTTTCCACGCTTACTTACTTACTTACTTAGGCGGCTCTACAGTTCGGGGTGAACCGAGGCCTCAGCTAACAAGCCTCTCCAGTTAGCCCGGTCCTTAGCTAACTGCCTCCAGTTGCGCACTCCTAGTCGGTTGAGGTCGCCTTCGACTTGCGCGCGCCACCTAAGGTGAGGTCTTCCTCTACTGCGTTGTCCCACCGGGTTAGACTCGAAGACTCTACGGGCCGGAGCATTTGTTTCCATCCGCTCTACATGTCCTAGCCATCTTAAAACGACTTACTCGCAGTTTTTTGACCAGGTCGATATCGCTGTACAGCTCGTATAATTCGTCGTTGAATCTCCTTCTCCAAAGCCCGTCAACGCAAACGGGACCGAAAATTCTACGAAGTATATTTCTCTCGAAGCGAACGAGGATATCTTCATCCGCTTTAGATAGAGTCCAAGCTTCAGCGCCATAAAGCAGGACTGGAATGATCAAGGTCTTATACAGAATCTCCTTAGTTGCTCGGGATAGGGCTCTACTACTCAATTGCCTTCTTAGCCCAAAGAAACAGCGGTTGGCAAGAGTTATTCTTCGTTTAATTTCTTCTGAGATGTTGTTGTCAGAATTTATAGCAGAGCCGAGGTATACAAAGTCCCTCACTACCTCAAAGTTATAGCTGTCGATCGTGACGTTTTGTCCGATTCTACGATGTTGGGTGTCCCTTCTTGTTGACAGCATATACTTGGTTTTGCCCTCGTTGACCGCTAGACCCATTTTAGCCGCTTCTGTTTCTATACTAGCAAACGTACCAGTGACAGCTCGCTGTGTTCTACCAATTATGTCAATATCATCGGCGTATGCAAGTAATTGGACGGACTTTTGAAAGATCGTGCCTTGTGTGTTGGCCTGTGAGTTTCGGACAATTCTTTCAAGTATGATGTTGAAAAAGTCTCCTTAACATCTTGTATGCGATGTTAAGGAGACTGATACCTCTGTAGTTGGCACAGTTGAAGGGGTCTCCTTTCTTGTGGACCGGACAAACGATGCTGAGATTCCATTCATCAGGCATGCATTCATCTGACCAAATTTTGGAGATGAGTTGGTGCATGCTCTCTACCAAGTGATCTCCAGCTGCTCTAAAAAGCTCGGCAGGCAGACCATCAGGCCCTGCAGCTTTGTTGTTCTTTAGCTTGGATATTGCTACCCGTACTTCGCTTTGGTCAGGTGGACGGAAGTTTTGTCTATCATCGTCTATATTGAGTGGTACGTTCTGCCTAACAGCGGGATTCTGGTCTTCGTCGCCATTACAGAGTCTACAGAAGTAATCTTTCCATATTCCCAGCACCGACTGTGATTCTACTACAAGGTTTCCCTCATTATCTCTACAGGTTTCTGTACGGGATTATTTGCTCTGGCACGTTCTTTTTACGCTAGTCGACATTCTTCATCAAACCAGGGGTTTCGTGGTGGTGGTCGGGTGAAACCCAGCACATCAGTCGCGGCCTTGATGATGGCTTCCTGGCAGTGTTGGCATTGGTCTTCTGCACTAGCTGTTGCTGCGATAGGACTGATCGAGAGGCATCGGGATACGTGATCGGCGAAGATTCTGGCCGTCTCTTGCGATTGCAGTTTTTCGACGTCATACTTTCTCACAGTATTTCTTTGTTGGGGCGTGTTGGATATCCGCATTCTTACCTTAGCTGCAACAAGGTAGTGATCCGAGTCAATATTGGCCCCTCGGAAGGTTCGGACATCCAGAATACTGGAGGCGTGCCTTGCGTCAATCGCAATGTGATCGATTTGGCTTACAGTTTGGTGATCCGGAGACAGCCATGTCCCCTTATGGATATTGAGATGTGGAAACCTGGTGCTTGCTATGACTATATTTCGCCCCGCAGCAAAGTCAATTAGCCTAAGTCCGTTGCCAGACGTGGTGTCATGTAGGCTGTGCTTGCTTCCACGCTTGGCGTTTGGATTTCTGTATTTCGGTTTTCAAGTTTCTCTGACTGGCATTGTATATTTCCCAGTCTAATTTTGTCCGGTTTGTCGAGTTTAGAAGTCTTTGTGTTTCCTTTCTAATTGCGGCCAGTTTCTTGTTCCACCATGGAGGAGAAATTTTAGTTTTCAGTTTTGCCACCAGACAAGCTCTTACGAATGCCTCTTTAAAAAAAAGTGCCTAAGTATACTCTCGAGGTAAGTAGAAGTTTCGCGATTTCTTAAATCCTGCAACATTTTTTTTTTATTTGTTGCAGTGGTTCAGATAGGTTTTATCGAGAGCTCTTCATGGAGCCTTTTTTTTAACCTAAAATATATATCGTGCTTTCTCGCAGCCTATAACCTGATTTGGTATAGTATCTCACAGGATGACTGTCTGTAAATGTCGCAAATGCTTAAACCGCTTTACCTTTCCACTCCCTTTCACATTCTTGTGCCACACAATATACCTTATTATATTGCAATCTTCTCAAAATATGTAGTAGTAGATACATCTCTACGTCCTAATCTTCTCTATTCAATAACATGCAAATGTTGTTCCATTCATCTGAAACAACCCTTAACAAGCAATTCAATCAAAACCTCTTGCTCCATCAACCTTTCAATTATATTGAGCACACAGCACAAAACACACAAATATTCAACAATCACTCCAAATCACTCAAGAAAAAGAAAAAAGAAAAACAAACTCCCAATTCAGGCATTCATGACCCCATAAAAATCAGATAAATCGCTTGGCATTTCATTTTCATATTTTTATATCAATACAGAAGTCGTGCGGTCCGTATACCTATGTGCGTCATATATTGATGCTATTTTTTCTTTCTTGCAAAATCACTTGACCAATTTGCCACTTTCCGGAAAGTAATATCCCTTTTGGTACCGGAGGAGAATAAAATGCCACAATGTATCCAGTCACGGAATCATAAATTTATTATACGCAAATTTCCATTGCCAATTGCCAATAAGAAATGGTCTTCCGGTTCCTCGAAGCAGCAGCAACCCTTGATATTCTTTTTCTTGAGGAGCGAAAAATAAACCTTGAGTGCCTTGACGACCTTTTGCATAAAGGACCATGAAGATGACATCGAGAAAAATTCCTAAAACAGGACATAATATTAGAATATTACATTAAAGGCAATAGGGGGGGTTGGATTTTTCTTTTTTTTTTGGTAATATATTTTTTTTTGGGTGATTTGTCTAGACCTTGTGTTGCTTCATTCGGACAAGGGTGATTTTTGTTTTTCGAAAATATAAAAAAAGGAAGACGTCTATGACTATTCAACCACCAACGATACTGATACCTTCAAGTGGCGGAAGGAGGGTTGTTTTTTGGCGATATCAGCTGAGGGTGGCTAACGCTGATGTTATTTGTTATCTCAATGCCCTTCCATTTATAATGTCAAAATTAGGGCACGTGCTGATGTAAACAACCAATTGACCATTGAATACGGCCACATCCTTTGGATTTGTAATTCCTTTCACGCAGAACGGATTTTTTTTTTTTTTTTTCATTTTTTCGCTTCAGCTCCAGCATCCGATAGAGCATTTTTTAACAACGGCGAAGGAGGGGGAGTGGCTAACAGAAAAAAAATATTGAGAACAATTGATTCCCCGGCTGGTTCTGTTCTTCTGTTGTTGGCCTTTTTGTGGTCGAGTTAAGTGATTTGGGACGTGATCTTTGTAAAGGCCCGCCGGAATCCATCTGGAAATTGATTCCCTTATTTATAGCCTCATTTCTAATAAATTGATTGTCATTAGTTTTATCTGCAGGGGGGGTGGGGGGGCTTCAATCGTTTGCAATCAATCAAACCAAATCAAATGAGCAACTTTAAAAGTGTCATCAAGAATACGCATATCAGTTGGGGACAAGTCATGTACTACCACCACTGGAATTGGAATGGTAAGGAAGGTCTTAGAGTTTATGGCAATGAATAATTTAAACAGTATTCATTTCGGAGAGACTGTACGGTACAGAGGGTACATGCAAAAGACGAAACTTTCCGGATGGACAAGTCAGAGTCACCCCCATTTGACCATTTCAGCCCCGGCTCCTGTGCGCCTTTATAATAACCGTAAGGCGAACACAGGGTTGTAGAAAATGCTCACCCAACTAATAAAAATTGAATTCCCACTGACCATCGGGCGGACACTTTAAATAGTGACAGCACACAGCACACAGTGGTACTCAATGCGGCAATTTAGTAGATGTTATCCTCGGACATTGGACTCTGTCCATCGACGATATGGAGTTCATTTGAATGGACAGCAGCCATCATGATTCACGTTTTGTATTGGATATATTTAATTAAAGGTTCCATTCTTACCACACCACAGAGTGTTCTCAAAAGGGGTCGGTCCCAAAGGGTTTCTGGATGCCCAGCCCATGGCTTTTTTCATAGTTGGACATTTGGGTTCATTTTTACTCATTTTAATGAACACACATTCATCAGAAGTATGAATCTACAAAAATATAAAAGTGAAATGGGGGGGATGTGGAACGGTTTTGAAAAATAAGCAGGGATAGCCCATGCGCCCCATGGCCCCATAGGTCATGGGGTTTATTGAAGATCTGTACCGAAAATACGGACACACTGTCCATAATTAATAATCGTTTATGTTTGAGTTGCGTCTCTCCGAAAATGTCCGTATCCTTTTGCTGACCGCAAAATTCTACATCGGATACTGTATATAGCTCCCTCCGCTGACCGACCCAGCTATAACCGGGGCTAGAAGCGTTTCCAACGAAACGTGAATGGAATCACTTTTGTATGAGTTGATTTATTTTTCAGTAACTACTGGTGGGAAGCGAATAAATGGAAACGGACCACCCTACCTCGTCCAACCCGGTTAGATTTATATACTCATACATAGATATGTATTTTTTTAAATTTTGGTGGTATGGGAGACCAAGCACTTGAGTAGATGCACTGCGCGCGCGAACGGTGACATTTTTTTTTTTGTCTTGAGAGGTTGAAAGAGAAATTTATCGTCCTTTGGGGAATATCCTTTTTGTATAATTTACATATAGAACTGTGTTACCCACCACATTGTCGACCTTTTACTTTTTTATTTTAGAAATTCGTTTTCTAATTTCGCGCAGCACTTACGGAAATGGGTGAGCTGGATAGATATACGTGGGTACACTGTACACATGTGTGAAAGCGTCACGCTTATACACATATAGGTATACGGAAGAGGGGGGGGCTTTTAGTCAGACTAGATTATGACTAGCATTAGGTACTCGCATGAAGTGATGTGTTAAGGTAAGCCTTTAGATGTGAGCTCAACATTCAGCTTATTTAGCGAATGTCCTCGGAAGTAAAATATTAAATTCCCTATCGAAAAATTCCTACTCGACTCCACATTCCGTGGGAGAGGATAATAAACTTGAGTTTTATCGTGTAGCCCCGTTTCGACTGTGCGCTTTCGCTCTGATAAAGATGGAATTTTCTGCAGGACATTCTCCATTCGCAAGGTGCCTGCCTGCAATCGTATAATGAGCTCCATTGCTTGACCCTCAGAATAGTATCTGCAAGCCGGGAGAGGTTTCCCATTTTCCATTTTCCAACTGCTATAGCAACAATTAATAAGAATGAATTACAAAATTTTAATTTTATCCCATATGGTAATATATTTTAGTCGGGCGACATGGTGGAGCTGGCGCTTTTTTTTATGAACAGTTTTGGTACTAAAATATTAATGTTCGCGCAGGTACATACTTTGGACAAAAAGGTGTTCAATTCGCAGTGGAATAGTCATATATCAGGCTTAACAATGCATTCAGTCCTTAATTGGTTGTGGGCAAATGTAACCCCCCCCCCCCCCGCCCACTGGGTTGAGGTAAATTACATTCTTAGCAAATTGAGGACCCAAATAGTAGTAGATACTACTCCAAACTGTTATAGAGGGCAATATCTCAATCAAGGGGATCACTTGAAATTCCAAACAACCTGCATGATTGCTTCTGATTGATTTCCAGAATTAATCTCTATACCGAAGAGCAGGGATACTTTTTTGCGAGTATCTAGATATTCAAATGAGGGATTCCTCAGTAGATTGGCGTTGATGAACACATTATCCTTGTTTTCCATAGCAGTGCAGGACTGGAGAGTGGGGAATGGCGTGACGAAGGATTAACGAGCAAACATTAGGGGAAGTTTTGTGAATTTTTAGTTTGAGGAATTTTCGTGGTTGACCTCGAAGCGCGCTTGGATGGAAAAGAATTTCCCAAACTCATCCACAACGCAGTCTAATGAAGTGATGAACTTTTTTTTATGTAATCACATTTCTGCTGAAGGCGTAATTTGTTAAACAGGACTGGAAGTAAGTGACGTATTTTGATATTGAAGAGAGAAATTCAATGGTTGTAGCGTAGGTGGTGGGTTAGGACCTTCTTCTTTAGATTGAATCCAAAATCATCCGTTTTGACTTATAGTATCAACAACGCGAAAACGCTATTTTTTAAGGCCCAGCCTTCGATATGATTCACAGAGGGCAAGGTGAGAGTTGCTCAAGATTTAAATCTGCATGTTAGCTCCAATATGATGGAAACATCCCATATAGCTGTTTCAAAAAATTGTTTTTTTTTTTTTAATAAAAAGCGCCACTTACATTTTAAACCAAAATGAATAAAGGGAGCTCCTTGTGTTTAAATGGATACAATTTTATAATTTACTAGCTGTACCCGCCCGGCTTTGCCCGTCCACAGGAATTGTATTGCTTAGGTCTTAGATAATAATGTTGTTTCGGAAAATGAGAATAAATCGATTTGCTGGAATTTTCTTTCTTCCGAAACCCGAAATACAGCAATACGAACTAAACATAAAAAGAATAAAAAAATCGGCCCAGCGGTTATCGAGATATAGGCCCTTATTGTGATTGTCGATCAGCGATCGTCACGACAATTGTCGATTGCGTCGATTGATTTTATCTATTCGTACGCACAAAATTTGTTCACTTCCAAGAGAAAGCATCGACCAGACATTTGTAATCGACTACAAGCGACTGTCAAATCGACAAATATCAATCGCAATCGACAATCAAAGTTGTCTATCGATCGACAGTTGTCGATCAACGATCAACTATCGACACTCACAATAGGGGCCATAAGGTCATCGAGTTTACCCCTAGAAGATGCTTTTTGTATAGAAGGTATAAGATTTTAAATTTAGTTTTTTGTATGGGCGGCTTCACGCCCCTTTGTCCGATCTTCACAGAAGCACTCCAGTGCCAATAACTAAGACTATCTAAGTTTGAGCTCAATCGATTTGGTAGTTTTCGAGATATAAGATTTTGAATGTTTTTTTTTTTGTATTGGTGGCGCCAAGCCCCTTTGTCCGATTTTGACCAATCCTCAAAGAAGCACTCCACGGCCAATACCTAAAATTATCTGTAAATTTGAGCTCAATCGATTTGAAGAGGAGTTCCTCTAGCTAGAGCTTAGGGCTACAGCCGGGCAGAAGTATATGGCGCCTGTCATTGCAATGAATATCAGTCTCTGTACTCTTTGAAGTGATTTTTGAATGACACTAGCAAAGATTTAGTGATAATTGGCATGACAATAGTGAATAATTCAATAATTTTTCTACGAAAGCAGCGAATAGGGTCAGGTCCATAAAATAGCAGTTGCATGTTTTGATGATATTTCTCAAGTGGATGTTTCAAGTCTGTTTGTGATCCGCTGTGATCACTGTGACCACTTTTATGCATGCCAGATACTTTACTTCCTTTGTACGTTGTGTTCGTAAGAAGGGTCAAATGTCTCCGTCTTGTAAATTGTATTATTTTTGTTGTTCTTGGATTTATAGTGATTGCTTCTTGCTGACCCCAGTTTTGCATGACACTCTTTAGAGCTGAACTTCTGAGTTCATCAACCGCAAAAGTTTAGGTCATCTTTTATCTGTGACGATTGTCCATAGGAAGATAATACTTTTCTTTGAGGATATCCTTTATATTATTTAACAGCTTTATTTTTTGCAAATGTTAGTTCGATATATTTGGGAGAAATTGATCGGGCCCCACGTTGGGCGCCAATGTTATGAGTTAAGGTTGGCCACAAGGTTATCTTAAGATTAGTGAAGAAGGACGATGGGACGTTCGCGTTTACACGGCTATCGCTCGTCAGACTGGGTAGATCTTGTCCCTCTCACACTAAACTATCTGTAAAACAAAAAATCGTGTAAAAAAAATATATGATAGAGGGACAGGCGGAGAACTAACCATAAAATAAACTATCATAAAGCAAATCTATTCTAACTTAAGCCATAAGCTAAAGCCTAACATCTATTCTAACTTATATATAACCTTTCTATCTCTTTGTACTACCTACTGCTTTTCACGGTCGCTTCTTGGTGAGGTACGTCTCGTCCCATCCCAAAGACGTTCCAGATGATGTTGGCACTTACTTGGCTTACCCACCCAATATCTCAATGGACACATCAGTGGCTATCTACCTGGCCGAAGAATTCGAAAGATAACTCCTTCGCATTGGGCTGGGCCTCGCTTTCGATGGATAAAAATACTACGTGTTGCCAAAGGCCTCAGCAAGGTCTAGAAAGGAACCGAGGGCAATCTCTGATGTAGCCTCGATCGACCCTTCAATCTCTCTAACTAGATGATAAATGGCTGTGCTGTTACTGGATTTTTCAGTAAGCAATTTATTTTTGGTCAATGAGTGTTCTTTTAGAAAACATTCTCGAATACGATGGTCTATTACATTTGTCTTAAATACACAATTCAGGGGAAAGTAGTTACATGTATTCAAAGGTTACTCTAGCGCCTTACACTAGAGGACTAAAGGTAACCAAACGTCTATCACAAACCATGTTTGCTGTACAAAAACGAATACCCCACAAAACAGCTCATAAGAGAAAAAAAAAATAACAACTGAAATTACAAACTAGACCATTTTTGGCCAGGACATAAATCTCTCCCCTAATAAAAATCACTGCATTGTCACCATTTAAGACACTACCTTCCAAGTTCTAATCCAATATCCCTTATACCTTCTGTAAGCACACACAACCGAAACCATTACTCCAATACTTACAACTTAGAGAAAACTTAAGTTCCCATGGACTACCAACAACAGCAACAACAAGAAGAAGAAGAAAGTCCAAAATAGTTGAAAATACTATAAAAACAAAAAGTGAAAGAAAGAAACAACATCAAAAGTGCAAGACACTTCACACAAGCATCAGCAGCATTCTGATGCGGCCAATATAATTGTGGATGAGAGTCCAGTTCCAGTACATTCGGAAACTTTTCACCCAAGACTCAACTCAACTCCTCAGAGAGCGAAAACTTTTGTTTTTATTTCTTAAGGGGTTTTCAAGACAACAACACCAATAAGAAAAATCTCGAGCGAAAACTTTTAGGCCAGAGGCTACAAAAATGAGCACACAACAAGGATCATCGAAAGGGTTTCATCATCATCTCTTAAGCAGCGGGATTTGAACTGAACTTTGGCTGTGGGAATTTTTCCCACAGTTGTCACAACTGGAAATGGACATGTGCCTAATTATGTATTCCAAGTGAGGAGTCGCACGCATACGAGGTGCATAGAATGGTTGTGGTTTTTTTTTTTTTGTCTTACCTAACTAAATTCTCTATTTGAAATGTTTACAATAGCCCGCGCCCAAACTATATACATTGTAATAGTGGATATGACAGGATTTCTATAGTCACAAAGGACGACGACGGTTGGTGTCTGGCTGCATGTGAAATCCTCAAAGAGAACACCCAATTGGAGCGCTTTTGTTAACTTTGATCCGTTAAAAAAATATATACCTACTATACCTACATACGGCAAAAATGCCAGTTGCCTGTGCCTGGGGGTCGGTCGTCGAAAATTCACTGCGGAAAAGTCCATCAAGCGAATATGACAAAACCACCCATATCCTAGACATGCGGCCTGTTTGAATTAGAGAGGTGGCACTCTAATACCACTACAAAACTATAATGGACGATAGCGACCTTTTGTTAATTAGTTGTACATGTTGACCAAAAAATTTCCAGAATCCTTAATGACGACACAATGCGAATAAGGATCCCGGGATAAAAAGGCTGTTGTTTCGGAGGACGGTTATTAAAAATAAAAGCTGTTTTCAGTTTTTGACAAAGAGGGTGGAATGGAGATAATCGTATTTTTACGACACATTATAGCGAATTTTGCGACAACCAGCAAAAGTTTATGTTTTGAAATTTAATTGTTTTTACCTCCTGGGGGAGAGTGGATAATAGTGAACGAAAAACGAATAGAATATGAATACGAATGGAAGGATATTATGTGAGCGGCCTTTTTGTCCAGCACTGTGGTGGTGGTGGTGGTGGCATTCACTAGCGTCAACATCAGTAACAACAAGCAAAAGTCACTAAAGGCCAAAAACGAGGCAGTGAGTCCTTTTGATGAACTCTCTCATGATGCCAGCAACTACTGGTGCTGCTTCTACACGTTCTACTGCTAGTGCCATCACCCCCATTACGTAACATGATTTTTCATTTGTCAACTGTTGTTGTTTGTTGCTACCTATATCTTTTATTTTTATTTTTTTCTCGTTTTGTGTTACATAGGAACACAAGTATGCGGATATTTAGCTGCAGGTGGATTTGTTGCCATCATCAGCTCATCATTGTCGTTTTGTAATCAGCCACCATAATCATCTGCAATAAGGAGTGCTCACCGAAACAATGCATTCTTGTTAATCATCATCATAATCGTAATCATCATCAGCCCCAGTATCATCATCGTCGACGTCATAATCACCATCATCAGCTGAACAGCACAAGGACCCGCCGCAAATCTTTACCTTACATCTATCATAGAAGTCGTCCTCTCGTCACTATCATCATCGTCTTCCAAAAGCGGCGTCGAGAACAATGCTTTTGCCGGGGGCAAATCAAACGTGAATCTCCTGGTTATGCTGTTGATTCGAAACGCAAAACCGTAACCACACAAAATACCTGCAAGTTCTTATCTCTGTGCAGTTTTGCAGTTCGCAGTCATTTCTAAGGTATGTGGTCTTGGTCTGGTTGCACTGAAAAAATAGGTTTGCTTGTCGAACTTTTGGTTCGTTTATATTTTAGACAGAGGGACTATATTGACGAATCGAAGATGTTGTTTTAAAATGAGCCTAAGCTCAGAAGTTTAAGGGCAGACTTCACCGCACACAGAGAGCATTTAAGATATACAGTGAGCGTCGAAAGTAAGTGGACACCAACAACGGTGGCTGCATTTGTCTTTACTTACTTCCTTACTACTTACTTATCGGGCTTCCGACCCGTGAAAAGTATCTGTATGTAGTCGACGTGTTTTGGGCTACATCCAGATTTTGGTACAGTTCATAGAGTTCGCAGTTCGCACACAGGACACAGTAATTTTCTTTCGAAGGAGCCCAGTATCAGCTCTCCTTTCTTGCTTATCGTCCAGTACTCGGCACCTTAAATCTGAACTGGCAGGATAAGGATTTTGTAGAGCACACATTTTATCCTTGGAGTTAGGAGTTTTGAATCCAAATGTTTTGTCAAATTCTTCGCAGGATCTCCACTAGGGTGTCATTCGTGGAGTTCATGTTTTCTCCGAAGTAGGTGAACTCCTTAACTACCTCGAAATTGTTGCTATCAATTGTGACGTTTTGTCCTTAGGCGGTGGACAAATGCTTATTGTTTGTTGATAGCATGTACTTAGACTTGTCCTCATTTACTTCAAAACCAACCAGGGACGTAGCGAGGGTACGAGCCTTGAGGGGGTGACTTTCATTGAAATGGCGACTTATTTCAGGAATTTGCCGACTGTATAGAAATCATGAAAATCGGCCCAGCGGTTATTGAGCTATATCAAACGTCATCGAATTTCACTCCACAAAAGATGTTTATTGTTTGTCCAATTTTGATCAATTTTCACAGGAAATATCCCGGGCCAATACCTAAGAGGACCTGTAAATTTGAGCTCAATCAATTCGGTGCCCTTCGGGATAGTATAAGATTTTGATTGTTTTTGTTTGTATAGGAGGCGCCATACAGGAACACCCCTGGGCCAATACCATTCACATGAGAGCGACCAAACTATCTACGAACGAACGAATATTCGCAAGTTTTGACAGCCCGTTCACATGAACACTTTTCTAGGTCGCGGCAGTTCACGAATTTCAGCCATCAGCTGTATTAAGAAAACAAGTTTTTAAACAGTTTAAATAACGAAATTTCGTTTCCCAAACTTTTTGTCGCGAACGAAAACACCCTTGCCGCTCGTTCTTTTTAAAATCGAATCGAAACTCTCTAAATTTTAAGGAGTTCATACATTTACTGGTTTAAAACCTATACCTAACGAAAATCCAAACGTAAGACCTATTTTTTGAAAATTGTTCGTTGATTAGCCGACTCTTAAAAAGCGTCGATGCGCCCCTGAAGCCGTTGTTGACGTCAGTGCTACATATACGTATGTGGCTTGCTACATGCCGTGTACTAGCACCTTTACTGCTAAATCACTTTTGCCGGGATTCCGAATTCGGCCATAGCCATATAGACCTCCTGACCACAGTACACATATTAAAGGTAATATATTGCGAATTCTGCAATGGCGGCCTATTGACCCTAACAATAAACGTATAGAAATAATATGCGCGCGCATGAGTTTTAATGGCTGACAATGTGACCCCATTCGTATCTCTATGGAAACGCATAATAGAGAATAACAAACATTTCTCTAAAAATTAATTACCGCACGAATTCTGTGGCGCATCGATAGCTCGCGACGGCTCCTCTAGATCGACTGACGATCAGTGCTGTCGAACGTACTGCAAATGCAGTACTTGTATTACTTTTGCTCGGTGCGTACTGCCGTACTGCACACTTTTGTTTTGTACTGCAATTTTCTTTTTATATTGCCCTTTTGTATTGCCTTTTCTAATTCGTTGTTCAGAAAAAAATATATCGAAAAAAATTATGCCAGATCACTGTTTTCACATTTTTCAACAACAATCTGAATTTGAAAACATGAATGATTGAATGGTACACTTTTGCACAAAAGGGCTTTGTTGACCAACGGTCATCACTCATGAAGCTCATCAGAAGTCTGAGGCATCAAGCACTGATTTTCCAAACGGTTGAAGAAGATTTGATGAAAACTAAAAAAAGTAAATTAAAGTCGGCATAATTAAAAATAATATTATTTTTTCGAAATAATTTTAATTTGCCCTTTAATAACCTCCCTAATTTTACTCATTAAATCAATTTCTCCACATTCTGACATTGCAAAGGAATTGAAATGAAATGTAACAAAACAAAAGCCACAGAAACATCAAACCATTTACTTTTAAAAGAAGGCCAACAAGATATAGCTAGGATACTTAGATGTAGATAGTCACCGATAGGTTCTTCGGTCTTAATTTTTTTCAAAAATCTCATCGCTAATATTTTTTATGATTTTTTGAAATTGCTAAAAATGACTATTTCATACAAAATTTTTGTGAGATCATCGCATCAAAAAATCATAAAAAATATTAGCGAAGAGTTTTGTGAACATTTTTTTTTGCAGTCACTATTAGAATTGTTTTGAGAAACTTTTTGCATCAAAACATTTTTTGTTTGAGACCGAGGAAAAAAGTAGACTTTTACAAAAATTCGACATTTTCAATGGGTACTTAATGGGTTAAGGAAAGTTTGCAGCTTCGAAAAAAATATCGGAGAATTTCGAAAGATTAGCGAGAAATATTTACTTGTTTTTTTTTCGCAAAGCTCTTAACGACAGACAGATTTTCACAAGTTGTATTTTAACACAAACCCGCATAAAATAGGTATTAAAAACATCTTCTACCAGATGGCTTTCGCTTGAAAATGTTGTATCGCGAATCTTAGAGCAGTGGGTTCTTTTAAAACAATATTTTATCACCTATCAGCTAGAACAGAATTCGGACTTAGGTCGCATAGCGTTTATGCAGATATGACAAACGAATTAAAATTATACTTCTATTTTTTGCAATATATCTTAAAATTAACAAACAAAATTAACATTGAGTACCAATCAGAAGAGCTGCGTATTCACGTCTTTCTTTCAACGGTAAAAATGTATTTCAAACTCATTTTGTCGAACTTTGTTAATAATGAATGAATGAAATGAATCTCTGAACTCAATTGATTTTTATTGAAAATTGATTTTTAGACTTAAACGAAATCATACCTTTCAAGAAAAAGTTCTAGAAGCCGTACAAATCATAGATCCAAAAAAGAAATCCCCAAACCTTACCCCACTCATACAATTGTTCCTATATTGAATTCAAGAAGACCTTGTCGATGAACTAAAGGATGAAGGAACTAGCAAGGATTTGAAATTTGAAGATTATTGGAGTGATGCCTTTAATTTGAAAAACTCATTAAGCTCCTACGTTTCCTCTCTTAAAAACATTTGCTCTTTGTTGGTTCCATTTTATGCTTTCCGCATAGCAGTGCGAGCGCATATTTTCACAAGTAGCATACAAATGCAGTAAATATTTTTACCTTCCAAAGTTATTATTATTAACCTGAATGTAAAATATAATTTTATGTTACATCCACTAAAAAACATTCGTATGGAATAGGCAATTTCATATTAAATATGTATTCAAATATTCAAAAATAAGAATTACATAAAATGAACTGCGATATTGTTTATTTTTTTTTTATAATTATTATTACTATAGAAAAAAATAGTTCCTAATTTATAAAAGTGAAGTATACAATAAATGTATAAACAAGACTAAGAAATGAAATGAAAGGACTTATCCCCAGTTTCATACTGGAAGTGTAAACTAAAGTTCAACTGAGCCTGAACGTGAGTTTAAATTTGAAGTTCCACTCCTCCGGTTTCGCAATATACCTAATCTAAACTTTAGTTCAATTGAACTGAGTTCAACTAAATTTAATGAATAGAATTTGGTAGTATTGTACAGTATTTAGCTTTCTTACGACTTTTCTAAAATCGTTCCTTGTCTTTTCTTTAAAGAATAAGCAAAACAACGTCAAATATTTGTGTTTTTGACAATCGGCTGATCTGAGGTTTAAACGGCAGAATATTTAGTTCATTTTATAGTTTAACTTAAACTATAGAATGAACTCTGTTCAAGGTTTAAACGAAATTGTGAAACAGAATTAATTTTTAAACTAAAGTTTAAACTAAAAGTGTAGTTTAAACTCCCACTGTGCAACTGGGGATTAAAGATACATAATGTAGATAAGTTATAAAATACGTTTATTTTTTACTGTTATTAAGAAAGAACTAAAAAAATAATAAAATAAAGACATATGTATTTAAAAAATAATTATATGCGTATTGCTTTTGCCTAAAAATTATGCAAAACATTTTTGAATGTACTGCTTTGGTATTTTCTAAAACGACAGCACTGCTGACGATCCGAGCTCTCACAGATTTCCACTCAATATTCTTGTGAATGAGAGTGAGTTGCACTCACCACTCCACATGCAAATGCAATTATTCATGCAATTAGTCATAATATTAATATCATCTAGACATAAAGAGAGGCGTAAAACACAGTCGGGTCCGGGTCCGGCCTCCGGGTGCTGCAATGCAATATTATATTATGTGCTCTAACACGCATGCCTTTTTGACAGATGCGCAGAACGAAACCAAAATGAGTGCTCGGAATATATTACCTTTAATATGTGTAGGTACTGTGCCTCCTGACTATGTAGTATGTATGCTATCATACGCGAAGTCGATGAATTGGTGGTGAGTTTCGACTTGAAATTCGTTGGTCTTTTACAGGATTTGATTGTGAAAACGGCGCCTATCCAGAACGGTTAAATACGTTCACACAGTACGTTTGATAGGATATTTTATGCGACATTAAGCAGAGATATTATGTACCTCGATAGTTCTTGCAAGACATAGGATCGCCATTTTTGTAGATGGATCATTTCATTTTGTCTTTAGAGTTTGGAAACATTTTGTTTCATAATATCTATAAAGTATTTTATGGTGTCGAAATGTAGAACGTTTTGAGTCAAGATCCTATAGTTCCTGCAGAAAACTTTAAAGATAATTTACATTTACAATTCATTTTGATGCCCACTGTACCTATACGAAGCCACAAAAAGAAAGGAACAAATAAAAATATGCTGAAGATGTCGAAAAAGTCTGTAAATACGTTAAGAGTACGTTAAGAGTATAGTCAGAAGGTATAGGTATATAGGTCTAGCCTTAATATAAATGGCACCAACCCTTTCTTTTCCGAAACACAACAAGTCTAACTTAGGTGCGTCACATGCGTCACAACCTAAGGTTAATCTAGGTTTATGGGTAGGTAGAGTTGCTGGTATATCACACTTAGGTCATTGTGGACCCATTGCGATGCCCTATTATGGTGGTTATCTGTTGCCGTTAGCGTTGATTTGGCTTCATGTTGCTTCTTCATGTCACCCCCATAAATATCTTCAAAATCCTATATTAGATACCTAATGCTACATCAGAAAATTGAAGTAGTGTTTTTCTATGTTCTAGGTTTATGGGTAAGTTCTGTAGGTAAGGTGTGTCCTACTGCCCTCGTGGATATCTTTGACCCCGCAGCCTCTATACAATTCATTGTATGATTTCTTAAGAAGTTATAGCCCATTACAGCCCCTACCAACTTAGACGCGATGACCTGTCAAACTGCAGAAGATTTTGTCGGTAAGATCTCTGGAAAGTTCAACCTACGCAAGTGTTGGAGCTCGACGATCTTAAATATCCCGATTGCTCGCAGTTTATTTTTATTATTTATTTTTAAATCAAAATCTTCTTCAGCGATTAGACTCATTTCTCGTTCGGTGGATATGAAAATATTGCAAATTGCCATATCTTGGATCTCAATTCCGCGAGAGTGAGTTTCATTGTGTGCTCGAAATATTGTGTTCACTGTCTTATTCCGAATCCGCAAGGGTGAATTTGTTTTGTCAGATGTTGTGTGTGTACATAACTAAATAAATGTATTCACTCTGTTGCAGAGCGTGCGTACGTCGGCCATAGTTTTTTTTTTTTGTTTTTTGAAAATTGAAGATTCTGATCTATGCGATATGTATAGTTCCAACAAGGCGGCGAAAAGTTCCCAGTCCGCATAAGTTCGAGACTGGGTGATTTCAATTTGAGGCCGAGAGCATGCGACTTGAGATCGTATATACGTGGACAATCCTCCAACTCTTGTCTCTTACTTGAGTAGTTGAAAGCCAACATTCGTCCAGTGATGGTCGAGATAAAGTGATTGAGTCGAATTGTAAAATGGATTGAGTCGAATATTGGTCACGTGGTGGATATTTAAACCGATATGTACTAAACTGATTACGACAAACAAGGATTACCGTTGAAATAATCAATCGATTAGCATCAAAAAAAAGTTTATTGAAATGTTCCAAGGGGTAATTAAACTTTTCGAATTATTAACGTAACTTTTCTGAGTGATTTTCAAAATCAAAAAAATATATACAAACAGAAACGATAAATATAGGTTTTCAGAATCAAGATGCTAATTTTATTTTAATGATTTTTAATTTGCATAACGTATACACTGTATGTACAGTGAGCGTCAAAAGTAAGTGAACGCAAATGCTGTTTTCATTGCCTTTTTAGTAAGCCGTCGAAGTAAACGTTTTGTCATTGTTATCTATGACCGATTTGGCTGAAATTTTTTTTCAGTTGTTCGTAATTGTCAGGAGAAGGCTCTTCTAAAAGAAAGTTTTGAGAAAACCCTCCGGAAAAGTCGAGAAATTGGAAAAATTGAAAATTGATTTTTTTGTATGGAATTTTGTGTGCAATTGTTCCGGAATGGGTTTTCGAATGGAAAAATAGAAAATTCTTAGTGGAAAACTCGGAAAATTCCGGAAAACGCGAAACATTTCCATTTTTTTTCGACGAAATTTTGCATTTTATCGCATGATTTGATGATTTTGGACGATGTAATGGTGGAAAATTCGTTGTGAAGCTTGGAAAATTTCGGATAATTGTGAAATTCATTGTGATGGTAAAATACGTTTTGAGTGCATTTTGGGTGTAGAAGTTCTGGCGCTTGGCATTGGCCAAATTCCCGTTGATGATTCGACTGAATTGATATCGTTTCCGGCACATTTTTGCGAGTTTACATCGTCGAAGGAGGAACTCATCACTAAAGTGTTCCCCGGCATTGCACAAAATTATAAAAATCTCGATTGGATTAGTGAACGGGCAATACTAGCAGCGATGAATAAGGACGTCGATAGCTTTTTTCAAATTCAAATCGCTTGAGAACTGCATTCGTACAAATCCGTTGACAGCGTGACCGACGAGGATGAAGCGACCAACTATCCGACGGAATTTTTGAACTCGCTTGATGTGCCAGGAACTCCAGCGCATAATTTACAGCTGAAGGTGGGATCGATCATAATCATGTTGCGGAATCTGAATCATCCGAAATTGTGCAACGGTACGCGGCTGTCCATCGAGAAACTGATGATGATGAACAGTGTGATTCAAGCGACGATCATCAAGGGCAAATTCAAAGGAGAGGAAGTTCTTATCCCACGAATTCCGATTATTCCAACTTATCTTCCATTCCAATTCAAGCGGATTCAGTTCCCCGTTCGATTGGCTTTTGCGATGACAATCAATAAATCGCAAGCCCAATCGTTGGAAGTCTGTGGGATTAATCTCGAATTTCCCTGCTTTTCGCACAGTCAGCTGTGCGTTGTCTGTTCGCGTGTTGGCAACCCGTCTTCGTTGTTTGTTTTTGCGCCGGAAAACTAATCGAAAAACATTGTTTATCACATCGCTCTCTACTGATTTTGATTCCATTCAAATAAATCACATTGAAATTTGAAATTTATTATCACTCTGGAGTCTGGAGTTTATCTGAAGGCGCTAAAGTGGGGCGAGACGAAGTTCGCCGTGTCCGCTAGTTTCGTTATAAAATTTTTGGTAGATTGTTGTATTTTTAGACCTCTTTCAAGACCCAAAACGATACTTTAAAGAACATTTATTCGAAATACACAAACGCCATTTGGAATAATTTTGAGAAAATGCATACGCTCAGAAAAGTGAACTTAAAAATGTACCTTTCAAAACAGCGGACGCTAATATTCGATTGCACTTAACCGAACGATTAACATTTGCTACGAGTCAACTTTTCCGACACTCTACTGTACTAATATACAGAGAAAACTTATTTTGTTTACTATTGCTCTCAACGGCGTCAGAACACTCAGATTTTTTTTTTTGTAGCCATTTGGTTAACTTATTTTTTCGTTAATTTTGTGATGCAGATAACAACAACAGAAAGGCTATAAAAATACGGCTTAAAAGGCAACTGAAATTGTTCTCTAAACATTTTCTTTCAGTGTACTCAATAGTAGATAGAGATAGGAAATTTAAAGAAAAAAAAAGAAGAACACAAACCCATGCCCCTCCTAAAAGAACTGTAATGAGAAATAGTGACCTGTTCATACCGTTTCAGTTCAGGATTATTATTTGCGAGCACATCACCATTATTATATGCAAGTGCAGGAGAGCAGTATATAAAAAGAAGCATCATTCATTTCATTCGAATATAACGAACGCAAAAGACTCGAACTCGATGCATCCTGCACAACAAAAGCGACGACGATGGATGTGGAATTGTGGAATGATGGGTGGGAAAAAGCGGGCCAAACATATTTGAATTCAAAAAGGATTATTAGCGTTTCAGTTTGGCTTGTAGAATGTGTCTGTGTATTTATGCGAACATGGAATATATAAAACTACTTTTTTTTGCGCCGCATAACAATCGCTTTTCGAGGGGGCACGAGCAGCAGTACCTATATAGTATTTTTGTGTGTGTGGAAATGAAATCCTTCTTGCAGCTTCTTCGATGCCTAGACTCTAGTGGATCTTCTTCTCGTCGCATCTTATCCTTCATTGAGAAAACTATGTCAAAAGGATGTAAATGCGGGATTTGTTTAGTTCTTTCCTTTTTATATGTATTATTATAGTTATTCAAGTAGGTACATTCATCGCAGATATACTTGCCAGTTGTATTTATTGTGCTCTGCTATTGCCACTACTCTCGTCACTACCGCCGCTGCTAATGAACCAAAAATGTCAAACGATTCGTCTCCTTTTTGCTTGCACTAACCTCATCATCTTGTGGAATAAATTTCGCCATTTACTTCAACTTCAAAGGCGGCATTGTTAAGCGTCTCTGACACTTTAAAAAGCATTTAAATGGCAACTCGAAATCCCCTACTGACAGCTGCTACTGCATAGCGCACATATCATCACAGCTGCAGTATCACCGCATCCGTAAGCCTCGATACGTACCACGCAATCAGCGCACGTAAGTCCCAAAAATGTAAAATAGCTTCGCAAGCGCTGACTTGTGGCTGTTCCTGTGCAGCCTTTTCTCGCACGTTGTTCTGCGGCATCTTTAGAATCCTTGCACGCGAAAATATTCCAAATGGGGACGGGGACGAGTGTGTTATATATCAAATCGTTACTTGCTTTAAGGCTGATAGTTGTGGCGACATGATGGTGAGATTTTTAACTGTTAGTGCTTTGACGGCTTTGATTCTTTATGACACGTGCGGGGTACATTGGCATTGTATTTAATAAGAATTGCACTATCCAGCCAGCGTTTGGACAGAGATAAACTTTCCTAAGTGCATCTATCTATTATTAACTTTTATTTCTATTCTTGAAAGGACTACCCATGGTCCCTGTTACATTTTTACTCACGAACACGATCTGCGGTATGTTGGTTACCTTTCAAAATAAAAACAACAAGCAAGACTTACTCCCTGGATTTAGTGACCGAGACAGTTTACGACAATTTTATGCGCTCTCGCACAACATATCAAAGGGATAATAACAGGGATAAATAAAAACGCACACATCCCACCCGTGAATAAATCCCACAAAGCAGATTCCATCCATCCTTAAAAAGAACCCGATTATGGGACTTTCGTCTTCTTCTGCTACTGCTTCGTTGGTACATAATTTTTTTTTTTTATATGTTTAAATGCATCATCCTCCATCGACCACGCAATGTCATTGACAACCACAACATAGAAATGAAGTCGTAAACGTCCTAATGGTCGCATAAGGCACATTTGCGGTAAGAAAAGAAGTATAAATAAAAAAGGTACCCTGGCAAGCTCGCAAAATGAAAATTATAATAAAATAAATAAGTAAAGAACAACGGCCAAAAATATACTATATAAACAGATACAAGAAGAAAAAAAAAAAAAAACTGAAACTGCACATAGGTATAGAAGGTCTATAAATATTTGAAATCTTTATCACTGAAGGTGTACGCACTATCTTTCTTCCCCTGGTATATGAAATTACCTTAGATTCCTACTGAGTCCTGAAGAACTAGCATATACCTACATCTCTTAAAACGATGGATTGGTGTATACTGTATACAGTATATACAGTTGCAAAATAGAACACGGTTTGCTTGCTCTCTTACCTACCACGGGGGGGGGGGGGGGGGGGGTTGAGACAAATGACAAAACATTTCCTTGCCATAGAAGTTGCGTCGTCAATTCCCAAGACATCCGAGCAGTCAACTAATTTGCACACACATTTTTTTACGATTTTTTTATTGTAATGGAAGCAGAAGCAGAGCGCAATGAATGATTGTTGCTCTTTCGAATGTACAATTTATTTGAACTCACATTCCTAACCTGGGCGAGTATAAAGGAAAGATACATGGAAAAGTTTTGCTTAAAAAAAAACACAAGAACCTATTACATTATCTTAGGTAATAAGACGTGGAAAAGTTTGCTAAGCTGATATTGCTAAAATTTGTGGCTAAACTTTTTTGAGCGGGAATATAACCATAAATGGGAATGTGTATTGTTTTTTTTTAGAGTTATTGGATGGAAGTGTGTCTGGATCTGGATTGGGAAGCTATTTGTCTTTACCTTTGTATCCATTGTGGGGGCAGTTTCTTAGTGTTTTGGACTTCTGATGGAGGGGTTGATCAATTCCTAAACACAGCACTATATTTCCCAAAAACTATTAGGAAACATTTTGATGTCAAAACCCGAGAGAGATCGTTTGGAAATAGGTCATAAATTAACGAGGATATCATCCACCCTTCAACGAAAATCATCTACAAATGTAGCGAATTGCAACAAAAGTGTAATACAGTGAGTGTCAAAAGTAAATGACCACCAATGTTATTTTAAGTTGTCTTTAAAGTCTAAAAAAAACCGGCCAAGTGCGAGTATCACTCGAGCACCGAAGGTTCCGTACTTGGCCTGAGTTGGTGTCTTGAAAACTTTAGTGTGTCGGTTATGTTCTTTGATTTTATAGACCTAGATACAAAATTAAACAGATTTTTGTATGAAGGAAATTATTTTTTTTTTTTCACAAATTACTTATTACTCCAAAACCAGTCAATGTATCGCTATCATTGGTATTTGTCATTTAACTAGGGGCAATACCTAATGTTGTGTGCAAATTTCAGCCTTCTACGTCAATAAGTTCTTGAGATAGACCTACGAACAAAATTGACTTAGTGAGTTCGGAAAGACGGATAGACATCGAAGCGAAAACAATACCTAATGTTCCGTTTTGTCCCTATGGGAACGGGACCTTAAAAACTAACTAAGTATCTATAAAAAGTTTGATAACAATGAAAAAAAGCTGTCATTTCGAAGCATAAAATATACCTTCTTATAGCTATTTAAAAAAAATTGTTTCCAAGCTTTAAAGACAAAACATCATTGGTGTTCATTTTTGACGCACACTGTATGTATGTATGTATAATTAAATCGTTTTTTTTATGGCGATTGAAGATCAGTTGTGAAAACAAAGCTCTTACGTCCCAACGCTACGCCTTAGGAGCCTAGATTAGGTCATCATAAGCCATCGCATCGAGGGACACACGTTTCGGATCCAAATCTTTCCTGGAAAAATTGGAAAAAGTTGACTACGTGGGAGTGATGGATGCAATGAAACCTTAGATCGCGCGAAAGGTCAAAGACACACAAAAAGAAATCTCATCTCAGGCGAACCAAAAAATTTAATTGTTTCAAAGAGAGATGCGCTGTCAAGACTCAAGAACGGAACTTCATAGAATGTCGATTAGGAATGCTTGAGTCATATTTTAAGCAAGTAGACTCAATTTGAAGACACTCGTAGATCAACATAGCAGCGGATGTCATGGATCCTAGATATGAAGTCGAAAATATTTACACAATGCGGCGTGAGAGCATTGTTACATAAGTAACAAAAACCACAATGGCGTTTTGGAAAATCGAAAAAATAAAAATCTCGCCTGAGACGACAGTTAATTTTATTCTCAAAAGCAATTTTCATATAGAACTGTGCTTCAGGTTGCCACTTAAGTTTTTCGAAGCAAACAGGGCAGGGGACTTATTTCCAAAAGCGCGCCGGATCGCTTTTCATGACGGATTTGTATTTTTGTATTTCCAAAACCGATTTGCTCCATGAAAAGCGATAGCTGTTTAGGTGACGGATTGCTGGCGGATTGTTTGAGAATAAAACGTATCCGTAGGTAAAATAAATTCCTGTGACGGGAAAAAGCTGTCAACGTTTTGGAAAATGAAATTAAAAAATTGGAACTCAGAATGTTAAAAAACTTGAAAGCACTGGAAATGTGATTTTCTCCCTCGTTCGCATTTGAGAATAAACAAAAGCGAAGACAGTTGAAATTGAGGTATCGCTTTCAATACGATCCGCCGCGCAATTGGGAATTCCTGGGGGGAAATACAGTTTGATTATTCTGAGACAGAAAATTTAGCTTTTTGCAGGTAATTTTTTTTTTTTTTAATTCATACATACATCCATACTAATATTATAAATGCAAAAGTAACTCTGTCTGTCTGTTCGTTAGTTACCTTTTTACGATTAAGCCTCTAAACCAATCGTAATTTAATTTAGCAGATAGGTAGTCTGCGACCTGATGTTAATGCAGTTATACAATGTTTGAATAAAATTATCCAAGACAGAATAACAATAGAGGTAAACGAAAACTTTAAGCAAAAATTGAAGGATATAAAACCATCTCCTCAAGCATTTAGACAAATTGATAAGGTAACGGGCAGAAAACTGTTTGGAACAGATATTCGCAGCGATGTGCTTAATCATAATGGCACTGATTTAGAGGATACAGAAAGCAAATTAGAAGCATTTAAACATTTTTATTCAGAGCTATACTCTATAAATTTTGATCAGATGCTTACAAATGAGGTCACTGCAAAAGTGAGCGATTTTTGCCAAACCTTTCATCAACCTTTAAAAATATTTTCATCAGCTAACAATACAATAAGTTTAAATGAACCACCCTTCACATCTTCAAGTAATGTAAGCAACTTAAGACTTAACAACAAAAAATCGACAGGCGTTGATAATATATCTAACTTTATTTTAAGAAAATGTCCCCACTCTCTTGACGTAGCTCTAACAACCATATTTAACCAATGTATAAACAATGGCTATTTTCCCAAAATATGGAAAGTAGCAAAACTTATTCCAATAGCCAAAACCAAAAACGCAAGGGATATAAAAAACTTTCGTCCAATATCTTTGCTCTCAAATGTTGGTAAGCTTTATGAAAGTGTTCTGGCGGAACACATTAATAAAGTATGCGAAGATTTAGATATAATTCCAAATAACCAATTTGGGTTTAAGAGAGGACATTCTACAGAGCACGCGCTGTTGGTTTTACACAACAAAGTTATACAAAATTTAAGAAAGAAAGAAGCGACGATATGTCTTGATATAGACCTTGAGAAAGCCTTTGATAACATTTGGCATAAAGGGTTATTATTTAAAATTATTACTCTAGGTTTTCCCACTTACCTAACACGAATTATTCAAAGTTTTTTTGAGGACAGATTTACTTCTGTGCACATAGGATCAGCATTCTCTGATCAGATAGCAGTTCTCTCAGGTGTGGCTCAAGGATCAATTCTGGGCCCAACACTATTTAACATTTTTCTTCATGATTTTCCTTTTGTTGATTTTATGGTGCGGGAGCCGTGTGGTTTACTGTACGCAGACAATACCACTATCTTAGCAAGTGACAAAAAGTGTTGCACTTCAGAAAATAAAAGAAAAAATTCCCACCCTGGAAAATTATTTCAAAAGGTGGGGCTTAAAAATCAATGCAGGTAAATGTAGCCTTACTTGCTTTAGAAACTCAAGCGGTAAGGGACATTATCTTGCAGTTAAAGAGAGTAAGACATTAAATGTACAAATCAACGGACACACTGTTCCCTTAATAGTTGAGCCAAAATTGTTAGGTATAAACTTTCAAAATCGATTTGTTTTTAACAAACATGCTAGGAAGGCTTTGATGAAAGCCAAAATAGTAACATCGAAGTTGAAGCCTTTGATGCACTCCAAAAATATGCCAGGAAATACAAAACTTCTAATGTATAAAACACTTATTCGACCCATTTTAACTTATGGTTTTGGTATTTGGTTTACGATTTCTCCATCTGTAGCGAAAGAGTTGGAAATATTTGAAAGAAAAATTCTAAGATTCTGCAGCGGAAAGTTTCGGAAACCGAATCAAAAATGGTTCTCCAACAGGAGCTTGTATGAAGCCACTAAAGTGACACCTCTTATGGCTTATCAGATGGAGCCATAACCTAACCCTCTCGTAAGCGCCGTGTTCGATTCGAATAGCAGTACAAGCATTAACGATAACTACTACCTTTCGCCGGTTAACCTTCTGCATAGTGATTCAGTTCCCCATTTGAGACAAGCTACAAATGGAAATCTCGTTGTGCCTTTTTATGAAAAGGCACTCCCTGGTAACCTTAGAGGATAAATTTATTTTGACTCGAAGTACATAATATAGACCATCGTCAAATTTGCTTTTATCTTTTTTTTGTTCATATAGTAATATATAAATCAGTAAGGAGAAAAAGCCACGTTTATGTACTTACTTTGATGGGTGGCATTAATAAACGACTTCACCCAATGTACCCCCTTTTTGTTTTGTTTTTTATGTATAATATAATTATATATATATTGAATATTGATACTCTCCTTTGAGTTTTTTTTTTTTTTTTTTGCTTTTTAGTATAAGTCTAGTTTATAGTAGTATTAGTTCTAGTCATATTTTAAAAAATTAATATTAAGGGCTCATTAGAAGCATCGTTTACAATGTACGCCGGGAGCAAGTGTACACACCAAAATAAAAGAGTTTATAAATATTTATACCTACTAAACAATAGTTAAATAATGAATTTAATTAAATTGAAGTTCAGCCAGGCATACCTGTTAAAAAGTCGGCTAATATTATAAATCTATAAGTTAACAAAACAAATGTACTGATTTTGAATATGTCTCAATAAAGTTGAATTGAATTGAATTGAATTGAATTGTTAATGCAGTTAATTCTTTTCATAATTTTTGGCGATTGGCGTAAGAGAATCAGTCGCAGTCGTCACTTTCCACTTTAAACATTATTCTTAAATAAAACTTGAATTTGTATATTATTTTTACATCACCTCGTTTTCTTATCCAACATTTATGAAAGCGTTAGCCTTGAAATTTAGTAAATAGACCTGTTGCCTCTTGGAAGCGATCTTCAAAATGTGGGCCGGACGCGTATGTTGAAATTGAAATCCTACTTCATGCGTTACGGCTAGAATTTAATTTAAAACAAGTAAAAGTGTTATCATCGGCCTGGCCGATGCTTTGATACCCTCCACTGTATGTACTGTAAAGGTACACGCCTGTGTCTAATATTGTTTTTGTATGGGAGGTACGAGAACTACTCGACCGACATAGACAATTTTTAATACCAACCTGACAACGGTAAAAAGAAGTCCTCCCACAAAATTTTATTCATTTAAGTCGGTTCGTTTGGACGCTATGGTATTTCCAACAGCTAGAGAGATAAATTGGTCGAATATTGACTTTGTATGGACAGTAACGGAACTACTTTACCGACATGGACCATTTTTATTACATACCTGACAACCGTAAAATTAAAATCTCTCACAAAATTTCAGTCGCCTTAGTCGATTCGTTTGGACTCTATCGTGATTTCAATAGATAGAGAGACACATGGGTCTAAGAGTGGTTTTGTATGGGAGGTACCAGAACTACTTGACCGACATAGCCCATTTTCAATACCAACCTGACGACGGTAAAAAGAAGTCCTCCCACAAAATTTCATATACCTAGGTCAATTCGTTTGGACGCTATCGTGTTTTCAACAGACAGACAGACAGACAGACGGACATGGCTAAATCGATTCAGAATGTGATCCTGATTCAGAATATATATACTTTATAGGGTCTCCGGTGAATCCTTCTTGGCGTTACAAATGTAATGACAAAGTGAATATACCTTCCTGTGGAGGGTATAAAAACCCGGAGTTTTGAAGAGAGAATGGAAACAAAAAACAAGTATAAATCTCGCACCTACTCTAAATCGTACAGTGACCACAAGCAGGGAAGTAGCAGGGGGGCACACCATGCCCCTCCATACATATCTCGCTCTTTGAAGTAGGCACATTTTTTCTGTACTCCCATTACTACCGATTACCTGCCCATGAAAATCAATTTCGAAAAAGGCTTCACCCATGAAATACCGAACATGAGCCAATGGGATACACGAAATGTTCTCACCACAAATCACTGTCAATATTCATTCCAAGACAGGAGGGAGGGAGTCGTCGCAGGGGTCTTTTCAGAAGAACTGAATTTGGGCCTCTCCGTCTGTCTTCCGAAACACTGCAGTGTCTTCCAAGCCGAAATTACAGCTTTTCGTCAAGCTACTGGCTCGGCTGTCATTTAATTCGGTATTACAAAGCACAAGCTGCAATCAAATCGCTAATACCCTGCGAAGTAAGATCTAAGGCGGTGGGAGATTGCCGCGTACCTAGCGAGCTCTGGATACAAAAAGTTCCCAGGAGCTTCTTCGACTTAAAAGATCCATCATCTCAAAATTCGTTTAGAGAGCCACTTTAAACTAACTAACTAAACTTTACTTTTTAATGACAATTTAGCACAATCCCACCTCTAGATTTACCCCCGAATTCGACACCTTTTCATTTTTCTTTCTCCAAAACTTTGTTTTTCTCTATGCGAATATGTTTATTTTACTAAAAATTCAATTATCCACAAATATAATAAGCATTTTAGCCTTTTTCTATTTTAATTATCGGCTATGATTTCAAAACATAATTTGCGCAAATATGGCGGCGAATTTGGAAATATGTACATTTGCAGAAATTCGTATATTTTCCCCAGTAAAACGTAGTATAACGTTTCATTTGAGTACTGTACTATGCCGAACATATACTGGTCAACTTTTCGATAAATTATTACGAAGTCACTTAATGGCCTGCCACTCTAACCTAACCTGGACTACCAATAGAAAAATTAAACGAAGAAACCTATTTTAAGAAGTTCGAATTTGTTGGTCTCAGAATATTCAAATCGGATCAAATAGTAGTAAAAAAAAACAATAAAATAAGTGCAGCCCTATTTTGTACACAAATAAAATAAAGTGTCATTAAGGCTTGTAGTTTCTGTGTTCCCTCTGTCCGCTGTCAGAAAAACTCTCCGACACACCACGATTCGTTGGAAATTGTCGGACGATTTTAAAGTGAGAATAATGCAATAGCATTTTTCGCCTCGCTCTCGTCTCTTTATCACGCCTCCATTTTGACAAAGACAACGCTAATTGTAGTTAGGGACAATTCCAATACTCTATCATCCAGTGTAAGCTCTTCTCGACTTTGCTTCGCAGTTAAATTGCGTCAAACATTGACAACAGCAAAGAGAAAATACGCCAAATTTTACAGTTTATCTTCGATATAGGCGAAAACGCAAGCAATGCGACTAAAAATGTGAATAGTGACTATGGTCCTGATACAGTAAGAACTAATTACTCGCAGTTTTGTTTTCGTCTATTCAGTTCCGGTAATTTCGATGTCAAAGATGCACCACGCTCTGGAAGGCAAATTGTCGAAAATGTCGATAAAATTATGAAAATCGTCGAGTCTCACCGTCATGTAAACACTGTGTCGATTGCCCAGGAGATAAACATTGCACAAACCCCCGTTTGGAGCCATTTAAATAAGGCCCGACATAAAAATGCAGCTAAAGAAAGCCTTCAATTTATGCAAAAATAATGAATTTATTTTTATTACACCTATAATACGTACGGGTATAACACAAGCAACTTGTTACCTGTCACCGAGTTCCGTAAATTCAAAAATAAAATTACATTTAACTATATATACATCGATAGCGTCTTTATACTACAATGACAGCATTGCTGTAGTAGACTGACAAGAGATATCAATAAAATATAAAGCCAATGACAATGAATAAAGCTCGGAGTCGTATACGTAACATTTCTAAGAATTTGTATGCTGTCATATGGCTCGTAATAAAAACAGTTTTAAATTGTTGTAGATACATTTAGCACATAAATAAATGTTTGAGTATTGTTACAGCGAGTTAGTCCCGTACTAGGCACAAAAACTGTCGCCCTGTAATATCTACATAATTTTGGTAATAGTTGTAACACTTAAATGTACTTTCTGAGCTTGTCACGTATACCGAAGGTTGGTTTTTGGCGCAAGGTTATCCCATCAAAATTAAACGGCTATCGAACTTTTTACGACCTATGTGACATACGCTTATACGTCACATTAAATCCACATGTCTTCAAAATTAACTCTTCTAATTGTAACCAGAGAAAATCATTGTAGTTCATTGTATGTCACACTAGATCAATATGTAGTAGCATCTATATAAATGTACTATAGGAACTATCCTTGTCACAAATGCCCAAATTTTTCTTACTAACAGACCCATCGAGGTACGAGGTAACGTCACTTGAGATGCTTTTTCTTTACCTGAGGTGGGATTCTGTAAAAAACGAAACGAAAACTGCTTTCGCTTTTCAAAAAAACGAAAGAAATTATATGAAAGCGAAAGTTTTCTTCATGTAAATCCTTTCGTTTTTTTCTTCTTCTTCGCAAACGTTTTAGAAACATTATTGTTGGAAGTGCATGCATCATTTTTTAGTGACAATTGCGGGCTACAAGCTACGAGTTATACTACAACCGGGAGTGTTGTTCCATCGTTCTTTAGCCGAGTTGAATGTGACATTGTCAATGACGCCCCTAGCTGCGTTGAAAGCCGGTAATACTTGCCTGTCAGCAAAGAGTACGTCCATTTCAGGCCGCATCTGGCCAGTTTATCTGCTGTTTCGTTCCCTTCTCTACCAACATGTTCAGGAACCTAGCACAGTATTACTGTGTGATGGTTTGATCCTCTCAATGCCCAGAGGCATTGACTTACGGATTTGGAGTTTACCAGAATGGAGTTAATCGCCTTAAGTGCTGCTTGGCTGTCCATGCAGAAGGTGATTTCCAGCTGGTAGTTCCCTCGCTAAGACAGTTTGAGCTGCTTTCTTAACCGTGTAGATCTCTGCCTGGCCATCTCGACATTATTGGCTTCACCTTCACAGCTAGTCGATGAATCAGTAGCCTTGACTGTCAATGGTACGGAATGTGTCATTTTGCCTTAACGTTTCTCGTACTGCTTGTCCTTTTTGGCATGCTTCTTCATCAGACCCCTGTCTCTGTCAGAGAGCTTAGCAGCAGCATCTCTGGTGTTCATTTTCTTTAGAAACTTCAAATAGCATTTGTAACCGTCTCTGGTTTTCTGCTCGGAGGTTCTAGGAGTCTTCTTTTGATCGTTGGGAACGAGAGTGTCTTCTAGAAGTCTGTTCTCTGCCTCGGAGTCAATGGATTGAACGTTACTAGACTGAGAGGAGAACATCTCCCCCAGAGCAGTCATGTCCGGCCAAGGTCTCTCCAACTGAGTGGTCTGTCAAATAGCGAGCTGTATTTACTCTTTACACCCTTGATTAACAGTGTGATCGTCCATGAAAGTTGGGCCCTGCCGCCTCTAAAGAGTCGAGTGGATTTTCACTAACGCGCATTCCACCTGGAGTAGTCAAATCACTTCGTTATCCTTCCATGTTTGGTTTTCTTCGCATTAGTAAGTTCAGCTACATTCTAGGATACATTGCCCGGTCGCTACCCCTAGGAGGTAAAACTAACACTTGAGAGTGACCCGATGAGAATCGCCATACCTAGAAGGCTTTCACTCCTCGAATCACCCCCAAAACCATTACCATTACTGCTCCAGAAATGTTTCTTTCTATTGACACCTTAATAGCCGCAAATGCGATTTAATTGTTGAAATAATCAAACAAAATGAAAGCGCTGTCGTTGTTTTTCTTTCGCACAAAACAAAAATAACTTTCGGTTTTTGGAGCAACATGGAGCAAGACAAAAACGTCAATAAAATGGCTTCCGTTTTTTTTCACGCAAAATTCCTTTCGTTTTTGAAGTTAGCGAAACGTTCGTGCAAACGAAAACGTTTGTCCGTTTTCTTATTACAGATATTCCAAGACGTTTTCGTAGAATCTAAAACAATGACCATAATCAAGTCAAGGACCCTATTGAATCCTATGTAATACTAGCTTTCTGATCGCACCTTAGAGTATCTACAGCATTAATCTTTCACGTTAACGGACTGGGAAACTGCCATCGCAATCGATCGATATAGAATTTTACCAGTCATACCTGGTGTCATCTTGCAGTCTAATATTTTCACTGATAACTTATTCGGAATTCTGACCGTTATTCTTACAGTACTACCCTCGGAAATTTTTTATTATTTTCGATTGTATGGATTTCATGCAATGTGCGGCCTAATTAAAACTTGAAAACCACCGATTCGATTAAGTTCAAATTTACAGAATATATCTTATGTATTGGCCCAGAAGTGTTACTGTGTAGAATTGGACAAAGGGGCGTGGCACTTCCGATATAAAAAAAATGCACAATCTTATATCTCGAAAACCACCGACTAGGTATAGGTTTTAAACTTGTAAATGTATACCTACAAGTCGGCACTTTCAAAAGTTCCACATGAACTCCTTAAAATTTAGCTATAGTTTCGGTTCGACTAAGGACGGTCGGCATCGGTGAATTTGCCGACTGAAATCCTTAAAATTTAATGAGCTTAGATTCGATGGTGGGCTCTGTGAATTTGCCAACTGAAATCCTTAACATTTAGCGAGTTAAGATTCGATTTTAAAAAGGACGGTCGGCATCGGTGAATTTGCTGACTGAAATCCTTAAAATTTAATTGAGCTCAAATTTACAGGTGAATTTAGGTATTGGCCCGGGATATTTCCTGTGAAAATTGGTCAAAATTGGGCAAAGGGGTGTGGGACTTCCCATACAAAAAACATCTTCTATGGAGGGTGAAATTCGATGACGTTGGATATAACTCGATAACCGCTGGGCTGATTTTCATGATTTCTATATCTCGGCAAGTTCCTGAAATAAGTCAACATTTCAATGAAAGTCACCCCCAAGGCTCGAACCATCGCTACGCCCATAGACAGCTAGTATCAACATAATTTCGCTCCATGTGCAATGTTTAGATTTAGAGCCGTACATTTTCAACACTTCGCTTAGAATCGAATGCGCTTTAGATAGGCATCCTATATGAGGAATCTTTAACCTTTATCTAATACTCGTCCAACCCAGCAATGTGTCCAGCAATTAAATGTAGTTCACATTACGAGCAGTATATCCAACCGTTCTAGCTCCATTATTATGGAGACCAAAGTCAAGTTGTAATATACCATAGTGAAAACTCCAATTACGAATAAATTTTGGATACATAACCACAACGGATCCAATTAACCGAAAGCAAAAATTGCCATCAACTTTTGTTCCTATGCCGTGCCGCACTAATCCAAAAAGGGCACAAATATTTCGAACAAGCATTGTACAAATGTACACTCCAAAGGACGCACACATGCGGAGAATATTGAACATTTTTTATTCCCTTTCATTCCATCAGATATGTGCAAAAATTCCATGTCTGTGTGAGTGTATACAATTCAAAGAAATTATCTCCAAAATTGTTTTATTTCAATTACATTTCTAAGAGAAGACAATAGTCGGCGTCCATTCACCATTCCACATACAGCCATCGGATCGGAGTGCGAAGGACGACGACATTTTCGTTTGCGCAAAATAGAAAATATTTCACATTATTATCCTTTCGATGGAAATTAACTATCAGACGACGCTAAAATAGAGGACAACCCCTTGCTGGTTGTCGTTTTTACAGGACATTGGCCGTCGGTCGTAGCATATTCAAGTATCTAAATGTTTCATCTTTTTTAGCTAATAAACCGAAAAAAGGACATAAATTGTGTGCTGGCGGAAAGTCGTATGGTGAGAAGATTACTTTAGATATACTCGTATAGTTGTGGCTTTTATATATCAGCAGAAGAAGAAGAACGAACGAGACCAGAAAGGATGCCAGAGCAGCAGCAATTCGGCAGACAGGACAAATGAATGTATAATGCATAGGTGCGGTTGAACGGCCCTACGGCAAAACGTTTCCGGCTCTTATACCATTACCAGTCACTGCGGCTCTCGTCGGGTGGAAAATTTTCAAATACCGACAGTGGACGAAGGAATGCGGAAGATATTAATCGCAATAAAGGAAATGCGTCAAATGGGTGCTGTAAGTTTTATTGATTTCTATGCTAAATCTACTACTTTGGCTGATCGTCGTGGTCGACGTCGGTACGGGTGGTGACCTCCTCCCACATGTCCTTGAGTCCGGGCTTTTCTTCGTTTGGATTTTTTCTGTCCGTGGGATCTTTGCAGAAAATAACATCTTGTGGCGGTAGCATTTCCTCTCGTTCTTCTTCACTCAATTCGAACGCGTTCTAAAAAAAAAAGTCGCACAAAATAATATGATGGCAATCACTCTGACATTTTTTAATTAATTTACCAAACAAACCACAACCGCTAACAAAAGTATCAGAATTTGTCTTGACATTTTTTGAGATAAAATTCACAAATCGAGCAGCGCAACTGTGTTCGGTTACAAGTGTCGTTATACTAACGAGTACGAGTAACGATAGTACGTCAAATTGGTTGCCGCAATCTATGGCGTTGTTTCAAGTGAAGCTCTGAAGTCTGAATTCTGAAATGTGAATCATTGCGTGCTCTCGACCTCGTCGAAGGTCTGTCTGTTCTCGGCGAGAATTTGATTTATTAACGTCGCCTCAGTTGCGAATGACTGACAGTAGTTGGAATTGGAATTGGAATTGAAATAGCTGTGCGATTGAGTCAACCTTACGTTTGAGGCTTATTGGCAGGCAGAAGTAATACAAAATTTAGCATTCACAAGCCCACGATGACGCACAATAATTTCGTGTGCCAAATGTGGAAACAGTAGCTGCGCTGATACTACGGATACTATACACAAATATTTCCGCAATGATTAATCAAAGTATAGTTGTTGATGGTACATGTGCGTTTTCTAATCTCCGTAGAAGCAAATTTATAGCCCGATGTTTACTATTAAATAAATATTGCCAACAAGAAACGTATACACAATAAGCTAACAATTAAGACGGTAATCAGTCAGCGTTCGAGTTTCCGGTGGCAGTTAGCCAAATATATTTAAAAATATATTAAAAAGCTTTCAGAACGTGCGTTCTATGCATAGAAAACATTTGACTCATTGAAAAGTTATTGATACTTAATAGTTGTTAGACTATGATAGCAAAATGGCTTTCCAAGGTCAGAACAGGAGATCTTGCTGATTGTTTAAAATCCACATAATGAAGTTTTGTCTCTTTCATTATGTGACTGCTGTCATTTTCTTGAATATGCTTCACTTGGGCCACTAAAATGTTGATCAAAACTTTGATTTCATTCGTTTCTTCTTATAGTCGGGTGATGGTTTCAAGCTGACATTAGTAACCAAACACACGCTGTCCTTGTCAGCTTTTATCTCTTATGAAGGGACCTTCCTTTTTTAAGGTCTGACTCGGGAGTGACAAAGGGCATTGCTAACCAGAATAACCTTTGTTGCTACATAGTTTGTAGTCAGTTTTGGAGACCAAGAAATGTGGAACTCCCTTTATGAATTTTTGAATCCCTCTATGGGAGAGATGTTTTATAGTACTTTAGGATGCAAAGTATTTTTGAAGAAGTAGCGCATAGAGCCATGCATTCGGATAGAGAACATATACCACGCGGTTTCGCTGACTTCTAGAGACAGCAGACATCATTGTGTTTTTGAAGCATTAAATTCCACTCTATTGGCTGAAACCCATTTTAAAATGCTGTCAAGGTCGGAATTTAATGAGCTTATCATACGGCCGAAGAGCAGGGACGTGAGTGCTGGAAAGAATATAAGAAGCTAAGAGTGCTGTCGTCAGCGAAGGAATGGATTGGATTAGAAGTTGCAGACAAGAGATCATTTATAAAAATGAGAAAGAGAGTCGGAGACAAAACGGAGCCTTGGGGGACACCAGCATTTATATGGTGAGTTTCAGACTTGAAACCATCCAAAATAACTTGAATTGAACGGCCAGAAAGGTAGTTTATAATCCATTGAATAAGAGACGCATCGATCCCATAAGCACGCATTTTCGACAAAAGAGCTTGGTGCCAAACTCTGTCAAATGCCTTTGAAATATCAAGCGCAACAATCTTCGACTCACCGAAGTGATGGAGAGATTGGTTCCACTTCTCGGTGAGATATGTCATCAAATCACCAGTGGACCTGTTGCCACGAAAACCGTACTGCCGGTCATTGAGGAGTTTCCGAGATTCAAGATATTTCATAAGCTGACGATTTATCAGCGTTTCCATGACCTTAGAAAGAATGGACGTAAGATTCGCCTTTTTTAGGGACGGGCTGGACAAATGCTGTTTTCCACCTACTCAGAAAGAGTCCAGAAGAATAGGAGAGATGAAAAAACTTACGCAGTGGTTCTGCCAAAGTGGAAGAACACCTCCTCAGAACGATGGGGGAGATACAGTCTGGACCAGCGGATTTGTTTATGTTGAGATCATTAAGTACTCATGCAACTGTACGAGTGCGATTTGGTAAATTCGACGCTCTCAAGTACAGGTGGGGACAAAGCGCAATCTGGGAGCAACGAGCTAGCTGCGAAATCTGCGAGCAGATTAGCTTTGTCTAAAGAGCTGACAGCTGGAGTGTCATTGTAAATGAGCGTTGGGATAGCTGACGAGGGCGAATTCTTATATCCGCGTAGACCATTGATTTCAAATACCTTCACGAAAAATAGCCCAGCGAAGTGAAATCGCACGATTTTGGAGGCTAGACTGCCTCCAAAATCGTTCCGCCTCCCTCCAAAAGCAAACATTTTGGTTATTAGCAAAGCCATTAAAACAGACAGCACTGAACACAATTTGGCGGTGAAAAAGTTTTAATTAATTAATTAAAATTAATTAATTAATTAAATAACATCTTAAGGTTTTATCCACTGCGCCACCTCTCGCGAACGTCTGACAAACATCCAATAGCATAAATGTCATGGAAAAGCTTCTCAATTCAGCCGTTCGGACTCGGCATAAAATTGTAGGTCCCTCTATACATTCAAAAAATAAAAACTCACATAAACCAATGGTTGTGAGAAGCTGGTCCTAATGACTTGTTGAGCCATCCACCCAAACAGGGTTTTATACTTTGGAGTTACATATTTAGACTTCAGGTTATAGCTCTATAAGTGCTGCTTGACTGTCTGTGAGTATATGTGGATCTACCATCCTACTATACAAGATTTTGGAATACTGTTCGGACAGTGAATGGAGCTTAGCTCGTTCCGACTCGGCATAAAATTGTAGGTCCCTTTCATTCGTCCCAAAAATAAGAACTCACAAAACAAATGGTTGTGAGTAAAGGAATGAACAGTTCATTTGAAAGGATAGAAAGGGAATGAATTTATTAAGAAAAATAATTTGTGTACAAACAAATCAAATAGAACTTGATATAATAATAAAGTATTTCTAACACCGCCTCTACTTTAGTATTTATACTTCTGATGATATTCAGGCCGCTGCAACATGAACTGTGCTTCTCAAAAACCAAACTCTTCGTCAGGAAGTCAGCAGCATTTCTTTAATTGATAGGTACTCTATTTTTATGACACCATCTGTGATCTTCTCTTGAATAAAATATTATTTTATGTCAATATGCTTGGTTCGAGGATGAAAAGCTTTGGTTGAACATAAGTTAATGGCTGACTTGTTATCACACTTGATTGTGATAGGTTTCTTATCTGGAAACAACTGCTTATCAAGTTTCCTTGTGGATAACGCTATACTTTGTTGTTTCTTTGAGTTCCAAGATATCGGTGCCCCACATAGGGTAAAGACATACCCAGACGTAGAATGTCAGTCATTCTGATCTCCAGCCCAATCTGAGTCACTATATCCTAGAATCTCGTCGTTTTTGTTCTTGTCGAACTCCAACTTGTAGTCCATTGCCCCTTCAGGTAACGCATGATTCGCTTTACTGCTGTCCAGTGGCTTTTACCAGGGTTCTGTGAAAATCTGCTACAGTAGTTTACTGCATAAGCAATATCCGATCTTGAAACTTGGACTGCATATAAAAGACTTCCAATTGCTTGTTGATATGGCACACCTTTCATATCTTCACACGGAACATCATTCTTCATAAGTTTCTGGTTTGGATCTGATGGCGTAGAAATCGGGTTGCAATCGCTCATATTGAATTTCTCGAATATCTTTATGATGTACAGCTTTTGGTCCATCCAAAGTTTTCCTTTGGCCCTGTCACGAGAGGCTTTTATTCCCAAAATGTGATCTGCTTTCCCCATGTCTTTCATCTTAAAGTTCTTCATCAGCTTTGATTTCAAATCATCTCTCCACTTAGAGTTGTTGTGAAGAATCAACATATCGTCAACATAAATCGCTACAATCAGAATATTCTTGCCTTCAATCCTGTAGTATAATCAGCAATCGACATTAGACTGTGTTAGCCCAAAAATCTTCAGTGCCTTGTCCAACTTGTCGTTCCAAACTTTACTTGCTTGTTTTAGTCCGTAAATAGATTTCCGCAACTTGCACACCTTGTTACCATTTGCAAACCCTTGAGGTTGCTCCATATATATCTCCTCAGTAAGCTCACCTTGCAAAAACGCAGTTACGGCGTCCATCTGCTCTATCTCCAGGTCAAACTTCACAGCTAAAGCCATCAAATACCGTACTGTGGTGTAACGAACGATGCCATACTGCTGAGAGTAGCCTTTCACGACTAAACGTGCCTTGAATCTCTCAATTTCACCTTCCGAAGTCCTCTTTGTCTTAAACACCCACTTGCAGTCGATCGGTTTCTTTGACGTAGGTTTTGGAACCAGCTCCCATGTCTTGTTTTCCAACAGTGAATCATATTCTTCTTGCATGGCTTTCTTCCACATTCAGCATTGGACGATGATAACGCTTCTTCGACAGTTGTAGGATCATTGTCAACCAGCTCTGAACCAAAATTGCATAGGTATCGGTCTGGTTCTTTTCTAATTCTTGTTGATCTTCTCGGAACTTCAGTCTCTGCAATATTGAAATCCTCTTTATCATTTCCAGAGAAAAACTCTTCATCTTCAGGATTGTCAATCTGCTCTTCAACCAATTCATTAGAAACATTCAGCTCTTCGTTGACTTCTCCTCTTTTCAAAACGACCTCGGGGACCACAACTTCAGGAACTACAACTCCAGGAACATGCTCTTCTCTAGTCTCGTCTTCATCATCAAATAGATAGATGTAGCCTTTAGGATCTTCTTGTTTATCACAACTTGGAAACACGTCTTCAAAAAAATAAACATTTCTGCTTATAATCATGGACTTCTCCTTCAGATCAAAGCAGCGATAACCCTTCGTGTTTTTACAATATCCTAAGAATACACACTCGATAGATTTAGCATCAAGCTTCCTTTAGGAATGTGAACCATAATGTGAACCATAACTTTGCATCCAAAAACTCTCAAATTCTTTAAATTTGGTGTCTTTTCGGTCCATGCTTCTTCAGGAGTGAGATTAAGACTGTTTGCACACGGCGAACGATTTAAATAAACCGCCGTTGCAACACCTTCAGCCCAAAAAATATGAGGTAGACCAGCTAGAATCAGCATGCATCGTGATGTTCATACGTTCAGCAAGTCCATTCTGTTCAGGTGTATACGGACATGTCTTCTCATGTACAACACCAGCCTTCCTCAAAAAAACGTCAAAACCCACATTGCAGTACTCACCGCCATTGACTGTTCTGAGTTTCTTTATCTTTGCTCCAGACTGGTTCTCTGCAAGATTCTTGAATTCGACGAACTTTTCGAAGACTTGACTTTTGTACTTGATAAAGTAAACAGCTACTCGACGTGTAAAATCATCAATAAAAGTTACCATGTATCTTGCACCTCCAATGGATCTTTCATTCATCGGACCACAAACATCCGAATGAATGATTTCGAGGATCTCTGTTGCTCGACTTCCATCGTGACTAAATTGTGATTTGCAATGTTTCCCTAAAACACAGGTTTCACAATTGAGCATCCCTTCTTCTTTGGAGTAATCCACCCCATCAGCTTGGAAGTTCTTCAACTTGTTCAGGTTCCTGACATTCAAATGTCCCATTCGGTTATGCCAAAGCTCCAAATCACTTGTTCCAGTCACACTACTCATGAAATTCTTTTCACTTGGAGTCTTGATAACATACAAACCGTCTTCAAGTTTAGCTTCAACCAAAACCCCTTCAAAATCCGATATAGTTGAGACATCATCAGAAAAAAGAACTTAACATAACATAACATAACATTTTATTGTAGCAGAAAGATACATTGCTCATCACATAGGAACTATTGCACAATTTACAGAGATATGGTAAAACTACCTTACTACTGGAAAATTATATATTTTTTATAACAAAAATATCACAGAACTTAAATAAGAGGGAAGGAAAAGCTACTATTAAAAACCTTCATAGACAGAGAAAAAAAAATACAGTGGAGGGAGAAGGAGTGCTTGTAGCAAAAAAAAAACTATTTGATTTCAGGTTGGTTTGACAAGAATGGGTATAAATATTTACAATTAATAAATATGATATAGGTATATATATAAAGAAACAAAACTTTAATAAATTAAATAACAACAACGATAAACAAATAAATAAATGAACAAATAAATAAATAAATAAATAAATAAATAAATAAATACATAGATAAATAAATAAATAAATAAATAAATAAATAAATAAATAAATAAATAAATAAACAAATAAATAAATAAATAAATAAATAAATAAACAAATAAATAAATAAATAAATATATATATAAACAAAATAATAAATAAATAGTTATTTAGACAAAATTAAATAACAAAATAATAAAAGCTGCATTTATATCAACGTTTTATGGGGCTACTATATCAAACCCGAAATCAAGGGATTATCAGATGAACTGCAGGACCAACTGAATCGTTCATATAATTTAATAATTCTATCATCTACTTTTTCGATATTGGCATTTACGTGCAATTGTTCTGTAGAAAAATGGTAAGGTAAATTCAAGATCATTTTGAGCAATTTATTCTGCGTTCTTTGCAATTTCCTTATATGGCTAATTGCACGCTTAACCCAGACCGGTGACCCATAAAACATAATGGCTTGGAAAATGGCTTTGAATATAATGAGTTTATTTTCATTGCTTAGTTTCGACTTGCGATTAATGAAGGGATAGAGCATTTTTATTGCGAAGTTCACTTTAGGAATTGTTTCTTGGATATGCAAGCTGAATGTTAAAGTTTTATCAAGATGTACACCAAGGTATTTAGCACTCGATCTCCAATCTGAACTAGATAACCACTCTTTGCAATCTTGCTTGTTGACAGAAGATTCGTACAGCATTCAGGCACATATAAGACATCCTTCAACACAACGTTTTGCTTCTCGTTCTTGTGCTCTAATGTTACTCGAATATCCCCAATTCCCTCAACCTTCGTTCTGCTGTTGTTAGCAACAAGAATTGATTGACCCAAGTTACTTGCTCGAAAATTCTGGAACATCGACCTGCAACCAGTAATATGACAACTTGCGCCGGAATCCAGATACCAATTGTTCTTGAAATCAGTTCTACTACTCCAGCAACACAGCATTGTCTTGTCCTTACTACCACCACCACCATCACCTTTATTTTTGGGAATAGTCTTAGTGTTGCAATTCGTTGAGATGTGTCCAAACTTTCCGCACGTATAGCACTTGACCCTCTTCGGCTTCCTTGACGACGCACCACCAGCACCACTCTGAGATGCTGCAACCATAACTGATTCAGCTGCTTCTCTCGGTTCAGTATTGACATTATGTAATAATTTAGTCTTGATAGTATCCGATGTAATCGGAATACCACTACTTTCAAGCCCCATTACCATCGGCTTGTAAGCCAGCCAGCATGATTACACCTACCCAATCGTCAAGAATTTCCAATTTTATATTCCGAAGTTTGTGCGCTGTAGTAATGATTTTGGACAAATATTCTACAACATTCTGACAGTCAACTAATTTTAAACTTGTCATCTTCTTCAAAAGTCCAACTTTCTGTGTCAAGCCGCCATCTTGGAACGTTTTTTCCAGCTTTTCCCACATCTGCGCTACAGTTGTGCAACCTCGTACATGAACGAAGATGCAAGGATCGATCAGCAAAGCAATTTTATTCTTTGCTTTCCTAAGCTTCTTTACGTCCTCTTCCGAACCATCTATAGCGCCCCATAGATCCTCATGCTCTAGATAATTCTGCATGGAGTACTTCCAATCTTCAAAATTGGATCGTCCCTTAAGCTTCTCGAAACCGCTGTCTTTAGTTGCCATACATAAAGCTCTTCCTTTCGGTAACTATTCAATTACTATTTAGACTTCTCAAATCTAAAAATTCTTCCCTAGGCCCATAACCTAAACGAACGAACAGTTCAATTGAAAGGATAGAAAGGGAATGAATTTATTAAGAAAAATAATTTGTGTACAAACAAATCAAATAGAACTTGATATAATAATAAAGTATTTCTAACAGTGAGAAGCTAGACCTAGTGTGCCTATACGGACCTGTTGCGCCAAGTATTTATTTATTTATAAAATGCCTGATTTTAGTGGAAAGTCTTCAGAAAATATTGACTGCCTTTTTAAAAAATAAAAGCTATTCCGCTAAATATTGGTAATTTTTATAGGTTTTGGAAACTTACAAAAATTTTTAAGTTTTTGTTATTCTGTGGCAAACTCGAAAATGAGTTAAAAATGTTTTTGAATTATTTTTTTTTTAAATATCTACTAGATTTAAATATTTTATAAAATGCTAAATGTCCCATCACATACATGTTACTTATTTCTTCAATTTAACAAAATTAAAATAAATTGGAAAATAGTAATTGCGTTTTCCATAACTACGAAAAATAGAATACGTTTATTTTTCCTCTTTTATACCTCTTTTCCTTTACCAATGGCATCGATAATGAATCTAGCTCTACGGAATCCGTATTATTGGTCCTTCTGATTCAGTAAAAGGAAGCAGTCCACCGAAAATTATCTTACCCATTGTATCAAGCAGGCATAATGGACGATAGACGATGGTTCACCGGAACTTTTTCCTGTTTTCGGTTTCTGTTTATGCACAATTGAATGAAGCGTTGCGTTATTGCTGCTTTCAATATTGGACATTCCACCTGGACCTGCAATATTCTCCTAGGAAATTTCATGACGTATTTAAGTGCCATCAGAATTCTCTATTTCTCTATATCGATTTAATTTTATTTAACTGACGCACAAACAGATTACGAGTATGTCCTGCAAAAACACAATGAAATAAATTTCCTATTAAATTCCTATCTAAAATTAAACATCAATAAAAGCCACAAAACGAAAAAAAAAACCCAGATTAAAATATTATATTATATTTATTTATAGTTACGTAAACAGCATTGAAATTACCCCATTATTATATAAAGGACTCAAGCCTCGTGTCACTTTTCCCCTCCAAAGGATTGGAATAAAGTCTTGAGCAAACAGCCAAATGACAGTCTGATACGACTTGTTTACTTGTAAGAGATCCTTTGAATACTTAACGATAGATGCATTAGAGAAAACGAAGGAGCAACCCCCTCCCCACCCAATGTGCGCGCCCTATTGTTAGATTTTCTTACCGGCGATTATCTCCAAAGCGACATTTTTCAATAAGGATTTCATGTTTTGTATTTCGAAACAAAACAAAAAAAAACCCGAAGAAAAAAAGGAAATAATCTGAGTTTGCTCAACAGTAAGGATCATATTATTATCGTCATCAGTTTTGAGTTCTTTTTGCCGGTTTTGTTAAATTTTTTCTTCGCGGAATCAAGAAAAGAAAACTGACGCCATTGCCTTTGAAGTGAACAGAAAACAAACAAAGGACAAAAGAATCCCACGGTATAGATTTATATCCGTCCACCAGGATCGACTTATTGGGGAAACAATAAATCAAAGGAATCCAAAGATTACGGCTGTCTAGAAATTTTTTTGAAGACAAGCATCAAAGTGAAGGGCTTTTTGAATATCAACATTTCCATCTTGAATATTAAAAGTCAACCAAAAGGATTAAAACCAAGAAATGAGTGTCTGCCTCGTAATGCACCTGAGGTAGAGTAGAACTTGTCTATGATGGAAAATACATTAGCGATTCGAAAGATAAGCTAAAAACATTCTTACCCCTTCCCGGCGGAGAGCAAATATATATTCTGCAGCGCTGAAAACTTTAAAATCCCCACTTGTGAGAATACAGGTGTAGTATTTGACATAAGTGACAATCTGCTTCTTCTCTTATAGACTAAGTAAATATTGCAAAAATATCAGAAAACCCATATGAGCAGAAGCAGAGCCGAGTCGAGCGCGACGGAAGAGAAATTTTATTCGTCGTCGTGCAAGTTAATTAATTCAAATCTAGCTAATTGAAAATTATTTGTTGAGATAATAGAGATTGAGAAGTTTTCGAGGAATGTTTGCATGTAAGAGTAAGACTCCCTGATGGGTGCATTCCAAAAAAAAAGGATTCTGAACAATAAACTGAAAGAATAAGGAGAGGAAAAAAGTGATGTTTCGCATATGAAAATAGTATTTGCATCGATGGTGGATAGATAGATGCTAACGCTATCTCAAGGCAACAGAAATGTACCTGCCGATGTCTTAAAGTTGCCTCACCAATATTTCAGCAGAAACTTTACAATTTTGACGAAAGCAGGGCAGTTGTGCTGCGGGTAGATATCTAAGGATTCATTTTAACGGAATCGGTAAGAAAAATCTATCTTTTCAATAAATCTATAATATTCGCTGAAAATTAGAAAAAGGTAGATACATCTGGGATGGGATTCTCTAAAAAAAAAATTCAAGAGAAAACGGCTTTCGCTTTTCAAAAAACGAAAGAAATCATGCGAAAGCGAAAATCTGGGGCGGGATTCTGTAAGATAAAAACGTACAATAATTTTCATTTGCACGAACATTTTGGTTCATGTAGCTTCGAAAACAAAGGGAATTTTCGTTGCGCGAAAGCAACAAAAAAAATCGAAAGCTATATCATTGACGTTTTCGCTTTTTTTTTGCTTCATGTAACTCCAAAAACGAAAGTAATTTTCGTTTCGATAGTTTTTTTTATTGACGTTTAACTTTTTCTTTGATAATTTTAACAGTTAAATTTAAGTCCCTGATTAGTATTAAACGAGCCGATAATGGAAAAAATGCAATCAATCATTTCTCATTTTCTTACTTTGCGCCTATTTCTAGCTAAAATTAAATCATAATTAAAAATTAAGCACAATTAAATCAAAACTAATTGTAACCATCGAAATGAAAGTAAATCAATATTACTATAATAATTTACAATTTAATATGAACTCAGAAAAACAAAAGGTACAAAAAGGTACTTTCAGGTGCTGCTGTCAACAAAAAGGTTTCTCGAATTGCGAAAATGACCCTAAAAGTATGCTTCTTAAATGTTAAAAAAAACGAAAGGAGCTACATGAAGCAAACTTTCGCTTCATTTCTTTCGTTTTTTGAAAAGAAAGAGTTTTTCGTTTCGTTTTTTTTAAAGAATCCCACGCCCACCCCTGCTTTATATCACTCTTTTCATTTTTTTCTTCCTCTTCGCAAATGTTTAAGGTGTAGTGTGAATTGCATATTTTTAGTATCACTTTTAAAGTTCAAGAATTTTTTCAGAACGAAATACAATCAGGGGAAATACAATTTGGATTAGCGGATTTATTTAATTTATGTTGAGATCATAAAGTACTCTTGCGACTGTCCGAGTATCTACAGGTGGGGACAATGCGCAGTCTGGAAGTATCATCGAGCTGGCCGAGAAATTTGCAGCGAACAGATTAGCTTTGTCTAAAAGATGTCTGCTGGCGTAGTGCCATTGTAATTGTAAATGAACGTGGTTGGGATCGACAGTGAGGACGAATTCTTAATATCTACTTTTTACAAATAACCAAACGTTTTTACTACGCTTGGGACATTGTAGGTAGTAGTTTCTGCCTCAACTTTTGGTCATATGAGAATTCGACACGCTTTGGGGACATTGTTTAAAATTTAAACTTTTTCAGTTTTTCTCAGATGGGTTGGCGTTGTAAGACCGAAAACTCAATTTTTAGATGGCGGGGTTCAGAAAGACTGAAAGACAAACCAAAATAGAAACAGCGAAAACTGAAACGAAGGACCGATTATGTAGAAATATTACGATATTACGATATCGTAATTTTTACAGATATAGTCAAGCAGCGATTAAATCCCTGGATTCGGTCATCTTCAAGTCCAAACCGCCCTCAATTGCCGCTTGTCTCTTAACGAGATGCCGGAACTTCCAACGGCGACATCTACGGCTTTCAAGTCGATGAATAGGTGGTGAGTTTCAACTTGAAATTCGTTGGTCTTTTTTTTCGATCTGCCGGACCAGAAGCCACACTGGTACATGCTGATTTATGTGTTGCAAAACGGCTTAAGACTTTCACACAGTACGTTTGATAATATCTTATATGCGACATTAAACAGGGATATCCATCGATAGTTCTTGCAAGTCATAGGATCACTTTTTATGTATAATGGGACATATGTAGCTGATAGTCCAGTCATGACCCAATATGCTAGTTCTAAAACCTCGTGGAGGTTTTGAGGCTCGAAAAAAAAAACACAAAATTAGATCTCTTATAGCCGGTTTTACAGTGCGAGTTTAAACTCAGGTTTATGTTACAGCAGAGATTTTTGCTCTAACAAATGGCAGGAACTTGCGGAAGAAAAGGTAAAATTAATTCATGCGGAGATCCAGCAGTCGAAGGAAAAAAGTGCTTTGGAACTTAAATGTTTGCAAGAAGAACACGACCTCAAAATGCTTCTTATGAAACAAGAGGCTGAACTGAAGCAAGAAAAACTTAAATTAGAAATTTTATCTTTAAAAAGAAATGTTAATTTAAAATAAAATAAAACATATCTTAATTAAATTTAATTTAATTTCAATTTTATTATGATAAGCATCAACAGTTGACAGAGGTGTTAAGACATGTGTGTAATATTCCTAAAATATTCAATCATTGTTTCTCACGGGGTACCTATGTTATCCGAAGTGGACCAATCCGCACTTTCAACATCTATACTGTACCGTACTTGTTCTTTTATAAAATCGTCCAGAGGTGGCACATCGAATTCATTTTGATAGCAGCAAATATTGTGCAGAATTCCGGTCGCTACAACAATATATTGAACGGTGCTTAAATGCAATCGTAGACCTAAGGCCATGATAGGAAAGCGTCGCTTCCACACACCGAACAGTCTCTCCACAGGATTCCTGGTCGAAATTTGTGACCGATTGTAAAGTCGTTGTTCTATAGTTGAGCATGTACGAAGAGGCGTCATAATGTATGATTTACTGGGATAACCACCATCAGCCACAATAACTTTATCACCAAATTCCCCAGATTCAAATCTTGCGCAGATCCTAGAGTTTGCGAAAATTGTTGCATCGTGACATGAACCTGGCCATCTTGAGACCACGTCCATAATTTGTAATTTGGAGTCACACATTGCTTGAACATTCAGAGAAAAAAAACCTTTTCTATTTCGAAATATCTCACCCGTTTCTCCACCTGGCGATTGAATTTTGACGTGCGTACAATCCACAGCTGCAACAACTCGTGGAAATTGGGCAATACTATAAAAATTCATTACTGCGGCATTGAGTTCCTCTTCGGTTTGAGGAAATTTAATATATTGGTCCCGTAGCATGCAAATCGCTACTGATACCTTTTTTATTACTTTGGATGCCGTAGATTTGGATACACTGCAGAAATCTCCGGATGCTATCAATATGCCTCCGCTAGCCAAAAAACGAAGAGTCAGCAGAAACATAGACGACTCGGAGAGTGCATTATTCCTGCAATAGGATTCATAAATGATCTACATCTGAAAAATTATTTGTATTACGTACCATTTCGTTTTGTGTTCTATTCTGTGCTCTATTTGATTAAAAACCATTTGGGCAGTTAGTTTGGTCAGCCGAAATCGTTTATAGAAATCTGCATCGCTCCATTCTATGAAATGGTTTGGCCTCACTTTTGTTCGTCGTGTATAAATAATAACAGAGGTAATTTTTTCATCGCTAATATCTTCAATGTTTGAATCCATTTCGTTTAAATAATTATAAACCAGTTAATTTATTAATTTCACTCCAATATTCACGCAGCCTAATCTGATCACTAAAAAATAATTGACAGAATGCCATCTGCTTCACTATAGTATATAATAACATGTAAAATATAACGGAATATCATATTTAAACTCAGTTTAAACGCCCATCCATGGCCGGTTAAGTTAAACTCGGTTTAAACTCTCGATTAAGTTTAAACTAGCACTGTAATACACCTTTTTGTGTCAAACGTCGGTCGGTTTAAACCTGATATCTGGTTAAACGGAGTTTAAACTCGCACTGTGAAACCGGCTATTAAAGTTTATTCGAACTCGTAGTTCTTACGACCTATCGGAGGGTTGATTCAAAAAGAGACAATTGTTGAATAGTGTAAAAGGAAAATGCTGAATTGAATACAATTGTAGGAGGAGGAAGCGATTACAGCGCCCTCTTATATGAAAGATTGCTACGAGTTGAAATGACAATAATGTTTCACAAATTCATATGTCTAGTCAGTGAACAGTGAGTAGCAGGACCACGATCACTCGTGTGTAAATATTTGATATATGGACTTGTCGGGACTAAAACTCAATGCTATGGCGACAAATCTTGGACCTTGTGTGAAATGTTAACCAAGTTCGTGTCGCAGTTTAGAAGCGTATTTCTTGTGAATTGGACAAACGATGCTGAGATTCTATTAGTTAGGCTACGGCATACCTGTACCTGCATATCTCTAACGCCTAATAAATAGTTCCTCAAGAAGGCCTTCAGGTTCGGCAGCCTTGTTGCATTAGAGTTTAGATATTGCTATCGTCACTTCATTGTAGAGAAGCAGACGGAAGTGGTGTGGACAGCTCAGCATATGACAAAATAAGACCAAAATGATGAAAATGAAGGGTATTTCAGATAGTACATACAGACGCGACCAGTATTTAAAGTCAAAACTGTGCGACTGACTTAAGCTAGTTAAACAAAAAGGCATGTGCAACAAACTTATTCATCTAGGAGTAGATCAGGTACCTATAGGTCTTATTTTTGGGACGTTCCAGCGACTAAATTGAGAAGCTTCCACGTTTACGAGAGCTTAAACTGTCGAAAAACCTCTGGGTGTTGTTGTGGTTTTAAGGCTCCAGTAAGCCACTATAGTTTCCAAAACTAATTCAGCCTGCGAATCATACCTACATCATTATCACAAACATTTATCAAGCATGTAATAGCGGCACACAAAAACACTTGACAACCAAATAATATCCTTTTGCATTTCATTTTCTGCATCCATTTTAAATTTTATACACCTCTACGATGGTTTGTCTCAGCAATTCCAGTGCCTAGTTGTCCTGTTTCCAATAGACTGCATGAAGCAAAAAATATAGAATATGTGCTGGTTTTGCCCAAATCACAAAGCTATCCTACATCCTAGTTACACTACTGGGACGAGTTATATGTACAGTAGTTATTCATTTCAATCCATAACTATATGAGAAGTAAAAGGAAGAACAGGACATGAAAAAAAAAAAATCTTTACAGCACACGAATAAATTTAATGGAAATATAGTCAAGCGAAAGCACGCAGATTTTTTTTCTCCTGTTATTATTGTAGCATCCTTTCCATGGCAAGTGTGTCCTTTTTCTTAATAAGTATTCACCCTTGTGAGAGGTGGGTGGCCAGGCCATATCCCCCCCCCCCCCCCAAACACATATGAATATGTAGAAGAAAATAAATATCATACAAGTCTCATTTATTTTTTTACAGCTTTTATCTATACCTATGTGCGCCTATATCCGAAACGGCAACGGTACACAGGTACAGGTACCTACACAAGTACGTATACTATATGTTGCAAGAAATGAAGGCAATATGCGGATTGTACTGATGGATATGGCCTGGCTGACAAGAGGACTGAGGAAGAGGAGTCGGTCGGGTACCAAACTAGGCGATTACTCTGTTGTCATTGTACAAATATGCAGAGAAAATAGAAGCAGCAAAAGATGAAGAAGAACAAAAATTACAAAAGTCCTGCAATGCAATGCAAGAATTCAATACAGTGAGAGGGATGAACGCGCCTATGCTCAATGTGGACGCTGATGATGATGAAAATAGTAATAATGCAAGGCGAGGCACTTTGGATTCGTATAGCCCACATATGAAGCTGGGGCCGGGGCCGGGGCCGGGGCTGTGTGCGCTCTCTTACCTGATGTAGCAAGCACAAAAAGCATGCAAAGCAGTTGCAGCAAATATGTACAATATCATTTTTTATTTTCTATTTTCTATTTTTCATTTTTTTCCTGTAAGGATTGCGCTCGGCTGCTGGCAATCTGCTGGCTGGCGAACATCAGCAATGAATGTTTTATTTATAAAACAATTGAATATATTTTTTGTTGTTGCTGTTGTTGTATAATAGTTTGAATTATTTTGTCCTACTGAAGGAAGGTGCAGAATTGTATGTTGGATACTTTACAAGTGCATGTGTACATATGCGTACTTGTATATTCTCTTGACAGTAGCAGGTCGTTCATCAAAGGAAGAGTTTTCGAGTTGTTATCCTAATTTTTCTCCATGAGCCAAAGTGTTAACTCTTAAGTTTCTTACCCTATGTAGCTGCTCTCACCGTCGTCATCGTCATCATCATCCTCATCATCGTCATCATCGTCGTCGTTGTCAACACCGTTACAAGGGAATAATAATGTAACAAATAGTATATGTAGGTTCAGTTTTTTTTTTTTTTGTGCATACTTAGGCAGCTTTAAATACTCGACACTGGTACACCCATACACCCACGACCCACACATGAAAGAAGAAAAAAATCGTTCTGCATATTGTGAGATCCTTTGAATTGTAAATAATTCGCCGTAAGTGAAATTGTTACATGCACAATTGCAGAAAAATCCTTTTCTTCTTTTTCTATATATATGCTGCTCTTCATCATCTTCTGTTTGGTTTTATAATTTCGCGCGTTTGCTGTGCACTAACTGTGCAAAAAGAAGAAAGCCATCATCAGCAAGGAGCAAAAGGCGGCGGCGGGCGGGGAGAAATTGTCGCATAGCCGCATAGTAATGCGAATGTTCCGCCCGCCGCCGCCGCCGTACCATCATCAGTGACTCTGGATGTGACTCCTTCATCGCCCGCCCTATCCTCACCTCCCCACCTCCATTGTCCTTAGATGAATGTTTAATTATTTGTAATTGCATAGGAATTTTGATGAATTGTTGTAACATGTGCAAGGATAAACGAAACATATTCTTATTCTTCTATCCCGTGCTCTTGTTCTCGTTTGCTTAAGTATGCAGAGGTGGTGCATAAAAATGAGTTTTCTTTAAAAAAAAAATAGGAAAAGTTATTTCAATCTCTATACTGTATATATTTTTGTAAGGATGCATTCTGCATTGCAGTAATCCTTAATTAGAAGATGACAATATAAGAAGAAGACCTCATTTAATTTATTATTTCTCATAATGAGGAGGCTTAAATCTCCAGGTTTATCTCCGTTGCAAATTGATACTTGATATTGTGTTGCTTTGACAGAGTTGCCTTGACCGATACACACACCTTAGAAATTTAACAAAAACGTCTGTTGCCCAAAAATGGTGGAGGTGAATGGTGTTTCTATAGTTGCATAGACCCTTTAATGTGTTTTTGCCTAACCCCAAAAATGAGAAGAGGGAAAGAAACCACGCCGTCGATTGTCGTTTCAAAAGTGAAGCTTTATTCCATGACTGTCAAATATGACAGCTAACATAATTCATTAAATTCACAATAGTTTTGCATAATATTTAGCATAATTCACAATAATAGTTCATACGTAAGTAACACCTTCCGAACCAAGTCTTTATGTGCGTTTGGCCCAGAGATCTGAATATTCCCGAGGAAAGATACATCTGTCGTAATCGGAGACCGCAGTCCACAAATCGTCTCAAAGTGGTGAATGGTGATCCGCGGTGAGTATAGCTTTTCTCAAAGTAATACGACGACATACAAATTGGAACTACCTATGTACCTTGTTACTTCTACTTAGGTGGCGCTATAGTTCTGGGTGAACTTGGGCCTACCCCGTTCCTTAGCTAACTGCCTACAGTTGCGCACTAGATGTAGTTTCAGGTTCCGTTCCGCACTTGTGGGCGTGTAACATAACAACAAAAGCTGGCAACAAGCATCATAATCATCATTATCGTCAAGATTGACTTATTAACAACGTATAACAATCCAATTGACGTAACAACAAAACAAAAGCTCATGTGCATATCGGCTTGTAAACAAACGATCGGACCATGCGGGAATTGCAACCCACACGAGCTGCAGGTAAGAGAATATCGTCCACTAAGCTGTAGTCCATGTCTTTGGACCCAATACCAAAGTCTCAATACCCATGGGAATGTGTCCCACTGTTTTTCAGGCTGAAGTCCATGCCATTGAGATCTGCGCCGTCCTAAACTCAAATAAGGGAATTAAAGGCGCCAAAATACAAATCTTTTCAGATAGTCAAGCGGCCTTACAAGCCCTATCATCCAATACGATGGACTCAAAAACAGTAAAGTGCTGCTACGATGCCTTGCAATTCCTATCCAAACACAACAAGGTCAAACTTGGTTGGGTACCTGGACATCAGGGTATTGCAGGCAACGAATCGGCGGACCAACTAGCTAGGGCCGGATCTGAATCCGCGTTCTGTGGACCAGAACCTTATTGCAGAGTCAATTGGACTACTGCCTTAGGTATAATTAACGATTGGGAACATCAACTTCGTCTGTACCACTGGGAAAATGTTCCGGGATTAAGACAATCCAAAAGTTTAATTAAACCTTACTCCTAAACCTAACCTAAGTCCTAGCCATCTTAAACGACTTACTCGCAGTTTTTTGTCCTGCTCGATGTCGCTGTACAGCTCGTATAGTTCGTCGTTGAATCTCCTTCTCCAAAGCACTTCAACACAAACGGGACCGACAATTTTACAAAGAATCTTATATACCTCAAAGTTAGAGCTGTCGATTGTGGCGTTTTGTCGGATTCTTCGATTTTGGATGTCTCTTCTTGTTGTCAGCATATAAAGGTGCGCCATTTAAAATCTAATGGTTTCTTTTTAAATCATAGGTTATTTTGACTCTGACAGCTGTTTCCCGCTCGAAATCTTGACAGAAAGTCAGTATCATACTTCCGCGGAACGAAATGAGTCGCTTTAAGCTTGATCAACGTTGGGAAATATTGAAAACTTATTCTTATGACTTCTTTACTTACATACTTAAGGTGGCGCTACAGTCCGGGGTGGACCTGGGCCTCAACCATCAAGCGTCTCCAGCCAGCACGATCTTTGGCCAGCTGTCTCCAGTTTCGCATGCTAAGTTGGTTGAGGTCCACTTCCACTTGCGTGCGCCACCTGAGTCGCGGTCTTCCTCTACTGCGCCGTCCCTCGGGTGTGGATTCGAAGATCTTCCGGGCCGGAGCATTCACGTCCATTCGCTCTACATGACCCAGCCACCGCAGTCGTTGGACCTTCACTCTTCTGGCTAGGTCGATGTCGCTGTACAGCCCGTACAGTTCGTCGTTGTATCTCCTCCTCCATTCACCGTCTATGCAGACGGGACCAAAATTACTCGAAGAATTTTCCTCTCGAAGCAGCCAAGAGTAGCCTCATCCGCTTTTGATAGAGTCCATGCCTCTGGACCATAAAGTAGGACTGGGATGATTAGGGTCTTATAAAGGGTCACTTTAGTTGTTCGAGAGAGGGCTTTGCTACTCAATTGCTTTCTTAGCCCAAAGAAACAGCGATTGGCAAGAGTTATTCTTCGTTTAATCTCAGCGCTGGTGTCATTGTCTGAGTTCATAGCGGAGCCTAGGTAGACAAAGTCCTTTACCACTTCAAAGTTATATCTGTCTATAGTGACGTTCTGTCCAAGACGTCGGTGTTGGGTGTCCTTTCTTGATGACAGCATATACTTTGTCTTGCTCTCATTAACAGCCAAACCCATCTTCGCCGCTTCCTTCTCAATGCCCACGAACGCGCCAGTGAGATCACGCTGCGTTCTGCCGATTATGTCGATATCGTCGGCGTAGGCGAGTAGGTGGACGGACTTTTGAAAGATAGTGCCGCTGGTGTTAGCGTTTGAGTTTTGCACTATTCTTTCAAGAACGATGTTGAAGAAGTCACATGACAGCGCATCGCCTTGTCTAAATCCTTTTTTGACATCGAAGGTCTCGGTGAGTTCTTTACCGACCTTGATGGAGCAGCGTGCATTCTCCATTGTCATCCTGCACAAACGGACGAGTTTGGCAGGGATGCCAAAACTAGACATTGCTCTGTATAGCTCGTCTCTATAAATGCTGTCATAGGCGGCTTTAAAATCGATGAAAAGATGGTGGGTATCGATTTGGACTTCCTGGGTTTTCTCCAAGATCTGACGCAGTGTGAATATTTGGTCGATGGTAGACTTTCCTGGCCAGAAGCCACACTGATAGGGACCAATCAGGTTGTTGACGAAAGGCTTCAGGCGTTCATACGGCAGATAAGATCTTGTAGGCAATGTTAAGAAGACTAATGCCTCTGTAGTTGGCGCAGTTGAGAGGGTATACCTAACTCCGACCATACTTTACAGATGAGTTGGTGCATGCTCCTAACCAGGTCATCGCCTGCCACTTTGAATAGCTCGACGGTTATAGTCCATCTGCTCCAGCGGCTTTGTTGGACTTAAGCTTAGATATGGCCATCTTCACTTCGTCCAGGTCGGGTGGACGGAATTGTTGGTCTTCATCGTCCAGGTTGAATGGTTCATGACTTCTTTTACTGGCCACAATTTTCGACAATAACTCAATTATGCCCTTTTAGGGTGTTAATATAGGGTGATTCATTAAGAGGTTTTTTTTTGCACTATACTTTTTTTCTGTTATCACGCGTGACTGGTGTCATTCTGTTATCTTATTTTTGTTAAGGATTGTTTGACAAATCATCATGGTAAGACTCACACGGGAACAACGTCTCCAAATTATTCAGCTGTAGGTATTACGAAAATCAGCGCGTTCTGTGAAAAATGTTTTTTGTGCACTTCGAGCTACATATGGTGTGCATCATCGACCTTCCGTGTCTACTTTACGCAAAACCATTCACCAATTTGAGTCTCAGTATACGTTATTGGATAATACGCGACCAAATAGACCACATCCAGGCCGTAGTGAGGAGAATATTGCAATTGCAGCGGAGAGTGTGGCTGCAGATCGTGGCCTATCGATTCGGCGCCGATCTCAACATTTGGGTTTATCGTATTCAACAACTTGGCGAATCTTGGTTTAAAGGCTTACAAAATCCAACTCGTTCACGAATTGAAGCCGCCAGACTTGAATTTGCGCTTGAATTTCAGTCAATGGGCTCTGCAACAGCTCAATGAAGATCCGCTGTTTTCGCGCAAAATTTTGTTCAGTGACGAGGCACATTTCTGGCTAAATGGATACGTTAACAAACAAAATTGTCGCATTTGGGCTGATGAGCGATGGTAGACTTTCCTTTACATCCACAAAAATTGCACTGTGGTTTATGGGCTGCTGGAATCATCGGTCCGTATTTCTTTAAAAATGAGGCCGGACAGAACATAACCGTCAATGGCGAGCACTACTGCGCCATGATAAATAACTTTCTGTTACCTGAAATTGAAGCCCTTGAAGTCGGCGACATTTGGTTTCAGCAAGACGGTGCTACGGCACACACAGCGCGCGAAACAATGGATTTATTGAGAAATCATTTCGGTGAGCAGCTTGTTTCGCGTTCCAGACCTATCAACTGGCCGAGGCCGCCTAGATCATGTGATATCACACCACTGGCACTGGACTTTTTCCTGTGGGGTTACGTGAAGTCAAAGGTCTACGTCGATAATCCAGCTACGATTCAAGACTTGGAAGCCAACATTACTCGAGTAATTCGCGAGATACCCGTAGAAATGCTGGAAAGAGTGATCCAAAATTGGACCATCCGAATGGACCATTTACGGCGTAGTCGCGGTCAACATTTGGCCGAAATTATCTTTAAAAAGTAAATGTCACAGATGGTTCTTTCAGCATATAATAAAGATTCCACCATCCAATTTCATTTTTTGTGTTTTATTTGTAATTAAAAAAAAAAACTTCTTAATGAATCACCCTTTATAACAAAATTGTTATATGCGATTATTTTCTGAGTCAGACCAGATTTTAACTGGCTCACTGGCTCGTCGACCCAAAGAACACTGTAGTCACCAGTCTTAAGGCATATTTTAAGTCTGGGTTAGTTTCGGTTCGATTTCGCTTAAGGCTGCCATATTGATCTTTTATTGAAGCAAACCTATAAGTTAGCTCTCAGCGGTATTTTGATACTGTAGATATTTTGAATATGTTTACCTAAGTATAAGTAAATTCACTATCCACTCTACAGTAAGTATGCCAGCCCGTCAACACTCATTTGTCTGACACATGCGTTAACCAAGTTAATACCAAATTTCAGCGCATTTCTTAGAGTAAAACTACAAAAGAAAATGCCATTGCTTACTTGAACTGCAAAACGCACAAGGACATCCGAAGATACCATGTCGCAGATAGACCTACCTACGCCTTGGCTTATGAATGTGAAAATTAATAATTGCCTACTGTCACTTGAAACGGTAGATATGCAAGCAACAAGAACAACAACAACAACAAGAACAACAACAACAACAACAACAAGAACAGTGAAATAGAAAAGTTCTTGCTTTTAATTTCTTTGCAATGCTTGACCCACATTCCATGGGGAATAATTAGGAAAATATTCTAAAAAATGCATGCATACGTACATAGCTGCATATACTCGAGAATCGCACTTCACTGGACAGCATCAGCATGAGAATCAGAATCAGCATCAGTAAAGTAGGTATACGCGCCGGCTGCTGGGTGGAGAGTGGACCGTATATGCCTTCATGGTATTTTTCCGAGTAAATAAACCGAACCGAGGAGGACCAAAAACACATACCTACACACATCTGTTGACATCCTTCTAAGGTCCTTTCCGTAATCAACTGTAAATAGTTAATGCGGCTTCTGTGCCTGTTTACAAACTTCATTAAACAGAAACCACAAAACTGTGTTCATTTGTGAGAACTTGTCCATCCCATGCCCGGGACCGGGACGGGGACCCACTTCGAACCATCATCAGCATCATCATCTATACTTTCTCCACCAATATAGACGGTAGGTCTACTACAAATGCCTGTACTGTACACATGGTGGCTCTATAATACAGCCTGCCTTGCAAGGAGTAGTACAAATGTCAAAAGTTTCTCATTTCACTTGTTGAACTTTGCCGCTCATCCCAGTGATATTTACACTTAGATTGGGTATTTTCGAACGCAAACAATAAAAATTTATTTTGTCCTTTTATCCACACACACATACACCTACACCTACTCAGAAACTTTGCAGCATGCTGATGATTTGGTTTTGCATCATCATGGGCTGGGGTGGGGGCAAGGAAAGTGTATTTGGTTGCCATGGGTAAATAGTGTAAAGAGAATTTCGTAAGCACTTCTCGGTCTCGGTCGAAGGATCAAACGAAAATAGTTTTTCCACATTACCTGCATGTGTACCCAACCAATAATACACAATCACACACTGAGCAGCAGCAAAGTGCCCCAGCAAAAGTACGCTCATGCTCAAGTTGAAAGGATTGTCGAGAACCTTTATTCTTCATCAGATCGTCCTGGCGGCAGTCCTATTCGTTCGATTGTCGAATAATTAAAATTTTAATAAGGTCCCCCCCCCCCCCCCCCTTCTGTCTTAGTAGGTGGTCTACCACTACCACTACCACTACCACTACCACTGCCACTCTATCGTCTATCCCCACCTCATCGCACATTCGACTATCATGTACATGAACGCACTGTTCTTGGAACAATAACACTGAGAATGAATCAGAACCGAATCATGATGAAAGAGGTTTTCGAAAAAAGTTTTAGTGCGGTAGAGAAGTTTAATTGATTGTTTGTTTGTTATGCGACTGTATTGAAGGAGGGAATTGTATAGGCAGCGATTTGTGTTCTATTCTATGCAAGTATCGAAATTAATACCCAGGTGTGCGTACTGCTTATACGAGATTCTACAGTAAGGATTGCACATCTTTTGGAGTCAACTTATCCTTGTAGGAACGAGTGCGACAATTCGGTGTCATACGGGCGGTCTTATGCAGCTGACATGTTTATTTTTGACAACAATCTGACAAAATAATTTCCATTACTATAGAAATAATGTTTTAGATAAAGGCAGAGTAGCCTCAAAAATAAATTTGAGATTACAATAGTTTCTCGGAGACCATGCAAATGCAAAAGCGCCATTGCTTACATACCTACTTAACAAGTCCCCGACACAAGACAAGAGAAGTATCTGCTAGAGAGACTGCAGTCTGATATTTTCAGCGTTCACAAGCACCCTACTTTCAGCTATTCACAGGAAGTTCTAGGACAAAATGGTCTTTGAAACGGAGCTTGAGTTTGGAGGGGCCTCGAAATTGGGATCCGAAAGATGCTCCTCACTGGACATTCTTTTGAAGAGCCCGAGTTAAATGTGTCGACGTCCTTTGAATTTTGCGGAGTCTATCCACATATAGCTATCCAAGGTACAGCTCACAGTGTTCGCTGTTGACCTTCTCCTCCAGGAATCATCATCGCATATAGGACCAAAAATCAGTTGAACATTGTTTTCAACCTAGCCCAGCATCTTCCTGTTCTGCTTCCAGAATAAGGGGTCTGCATATTATTATTATTATCTTACTATTATAAGCTTATTACAGAAAATTGAAAAAAAATTAGAACTAGCTACAGAGGTTTTCAGCCAGTGGCGTAACTATAGGGTGGCAGGGCTGGCAAAATGCCACGGGCCCCCGACCCGAGAGGGCCCCGGCCCAAGAGGCCGCGAGTTCAGAAATAACCTAAAATTTTTGCAAAAATGTTGAACCTAAGTATTTCAAAAAAAATTATAAGCTCTAAAGCACTTCAGTCTATAGCCATCGATCTTGCAAATGCCTTAAAACGTTTGAAAATGTGTCTAGAAGAATTGGAAAGGTATAGACATGAATTTGTAAATTTAAAAATGGAAGCAAATAGTGTAGCAGAAAAATGGTCCATCAACCCTGAATTTTCTAAAATTCGTCAGAGGAAGGTAAAACGCCATTTTGACGAACTTTGTGAAGATGAGCGTCTCCAAGATTTGTTCAAAGTGAACATATTTTATCTAGTATTGGACATCATTATTAATCAACTGAAATCGCGTTTCCTTCCAATGAATGAAATTGCTTCCAATTGGTTTCCAAAAGGTAATTGGAGTATTTTAAATTTAAAAAAAATTTTCAATTGTGTTTTGAGCCACCTTCTGCTCCAAAATTCACACCTCTCCGATTTGTAAGGGATGCATACACATTGGCCAAATAATTTACCGAAATCGAGCTCCAAGGTAATTCGATGGTTTGGATTAGTTTAGATACAGTCGAATAATGTTGTCCCGATCCACAAACTTGACGTATCAACATTGCCAAACATTTTCGATGATATTCAAATCCGGTGAGTAGTCCGGTCAGCATTAATAGCTCCGCATTTTGGCTCTATAAATACGTTTCAACAACCCGGGCTGTATGTATTGGCGCTTTATCATGTTGTTAGATCCATGGCAGATGTCCAAAAAGGTTATGAAAATATGTTAAAGCCTTATCAGTAAGACAACGCATTCGTTGTGGTTAACAAAAATTTTAATTTTCGGCTGCCATAATACGAAACGGCCCCCACACCATCACACCTTCAACTTCAACTCTGCTATGCAACCGGTCCAAATGATGAGTTTCTTTGCGGATGTTATGGAAATAGTACCTAGCTATAGCCATCGGGGCCTTCCAAATTAATTTTTTTTCGTCGGAAAAGACCACACGGTGCTACTACGAAGTCCAGGCCACAAAATCGAAGGCGTTGCGCTTTTCGAACCGGGTTAAGGGGTGTCTTTTTCTTGATTTTTAGTCTTTTCATATCCTTGGCATTCGAAATAATACGACGAAGTTGTGAGACTTGCTTTGATACCATTTTTTCCTGATTTTTGGAAAAGAGTCGTGAGAATTTGACGCTTTTCCTGTAAGCACACTATGCATGCGGCCTTTCACGTTTATATCCATAGTTAGACTCATTACTTAAAAATATGCATAATAACGTGTCGACTCCTCTCGATTTTCTTAGCTAAATTGGCAATAAATAGGCGAGCGTCCTTTAAGCTTTGATTTGTCCTTTTTCCGCCTCGGTTAAGCTTTTTCTCCACACATTTTTTAACAAAAAAAATCTATCAAAGAATAATATGAGTCCACGTTTTGCCGGTTTTTAGTTAAAAATTTTTTGTTAATACATACTTTAAGCTTTAGTTTTAAATCTTCCTTCTGGTCAAATCACAACAATTAATTGAAATTTAATTTAAAAACAAAAATTAAGTCTCTAGCATGCTTGGTTTGGGACCAGTGGGCAATAGAAAACCGACCTTAGGGGGTGTGCTATTCAAGTGGCGCGGAGTGTATATAAAAACGACATATCTTAATCACTTGCCAGATAAATTCTCAGTTGTCGGTCCATTTTCAGAGACGAAATAGAAAAGTCTTCGTGTATTAGAGAACTTGATGATTTATTAATAAAGAATCATTTTATGTCATGCAGCTTTCCTGAAGTATGTACTGTGTTAATGTTATTTGTTACAATTCCTATGACTATAGCTAGTGCTGAACGATCATTTTTAAAACTAAAATTAATAAAAACCTATTTAAGAAAGTATATGCGACAAGACAGGCTACGTAACTTGGCTATTCTATTGAAAAATTAAACTGTTATTTCATTATAAATATGTATGTATAAACCTATGCTCTTAAAAATAAAATTCATTAGATATTTAACTAAAATGCATACAATATTATTAATAGTGTTGGTTTAACTACTTAAGTGGTTTATTAAAATTAAATTACAACGTTACGATTTTTACTGGGAGGGCCCCATCCAAAGAATTTGCCACGGGCCTCAGATGGTATAGTTACGCCACTGTTTTCAGCTCTAAATGAGTGAAACAAAAAATAAAAAAAAAAGTGAAATAAGAAATGAAATTTATATGCAATATGATAAGTGATAACATTCTATAGAGACTAAATTCTCAAATTGTAAAGAGGGAATTAAATGATCTGGAAATTTGTCAGGAAATTTGTCAGGAAATTTGTCTGTGATATTACGTTTACGATTATACGTTATTATGCAGACTGGTGGACTGTTCTGTTCCCCTTTAGGATGTGTTGATTTGATGTGTAGTGTGGCCTAAGCGAAGACGGACCTATCTGGAATTCATTGCTTTAGAGGTGGATGTCGGGTATATGGGAATGGGCCGGCTAATGTTGATTTTAGCATAGTGATGCTGGTAACTTCGCCAATTTAAAAGTCGCTGCATTTAAATCTTTTGGGTGATCTGTTTTTGTATATCATGCTTTGAAAATATATCGAAGCAGTGAGAACAGGACCATTATTGCAAGATTTTGCGGCCATATTAGCAAGTTCGTTCCCTTGCATCCCCATGTGACTAAATTTTATTGGGGTATTTTGTGAGGATATTCCTAATTTGGTTTATAACTTCAGTGGTGTGGTTAGAGTTTAAGGTGGCTTTCAGCGCTGATAGGCTGTCAATGCATATTATGGCTTTTCCACGTATTTTTGTCATTGTTTTTACTGCTTCGAAAGCAGTAGCATCTGCAGTGAAAATTATACGTTTTCTGGCAAATTTCCGGCTCTTAATAGAGGTCTGCTTTCTGAACCGCAAAGGATGTGGTGTGTATTGATTTAGATCCATCTGTGCGGGTTGGTGATGATATATCCTTATCCCTTACTCCAAAAGACCCTGAGAGAAAATCCCCATGGGACAAAATCTCCCATTTTTAAATTGGTGTTATTAATTCTGTCGCGCGACAGAGTGGGATACGTGTGGAAAATTTATATTATGTTGTTTGCTTAATTTTACTGCCAAAACTACGCGTTTAAAAAACGGATAGATTCTAAACGAACAGGGGATTTTAACGAGGGATTTAATAAGTTATATGTAAATGGGAGATTTTGGCATAGGGGATTTTGTCCCGGAAGATTTTGGAAAAAGAGATAAAAAAAAGAGAGATTATGTCCAATAAGGGATTTTGGAAAAGGAGATAACGTAGGGAATAGGGATCCCCGTCTGTGCAGATAGGTTTCCATCCACAAATGTGCTGTATATGTATTGGCTTTTTTATGTCCAAACAGAGTCAGTAGAACCGAGGATTGTTATATATGCACCATCATGGTGGGTAAGATGGGGAGTAGTGTTTCATTCGTTTGATGGGAAGTTCAAGTTCTATTGCGCTGCATATGGTTCGAGCCATGTTTGATGGGAGACGCTTGGTTGTTTTTGATCTGATAACTGTGGTAATATCCTTGACAATAATGGAATATTGTATAAGAAGGAGAATTTCGCGAGAAGTTTGATAAGACACAATGCTTGTCTTTCTTCTAAAGTAGGAAATCCTGCTTCTGCTATTTTATTTTGTATTCTAGACGTTCTGGTTGCTTGATAATAAGTCGATTTTCGTGCGTGCGTCGATTGGGGCACTAGTGAGGCATTTGTTCGCCAACAGCTTCATCAAATTAAATCTGGACGAGCCCTCGGATCACAGAGCGGTGGGATATCCCCTCTTCTTTGGAAATTTGTGGTGGATGAACTACTTCTACATTATATTACTGAAAGTGGTGTGGTAATTGCCTTTGCAGATGATGTTGCTATCGCTGTCTCAGTTAAACACCTCAATACGCTTGAGGACCTCCTGTAGAATAAATTCTCTAAATGGACCAATAAATGTAGCCTGGGGGTCAATATCCAGAAAATTTAACTGTTCGCATTAGCAAGGAAATACAAAAGCGTCAACTTCCCCCCCCCCCCCTACAACTAAATGGCATCCTTTTGGTGCTGCCTATAATAAGGCCTCATTCTAGACAGCAAACTGAGTTGGAAACCCAACATCCAGCAGCGAACAGGCCTCTGCTCTGTATGATATATTTGATCCATGTTTCCACCTTCTTCTATTTTTTGGTTCGGCTATTGTTTTATGATCAGGATTATAGGGACCACATAACCATCGCACTTTAATGCTTCCCTACTACCATCTTGTGGGTTTCTATGTATCCGTCATCAGGCCAAATAATTACGTAGAGAGGTATATCGTCCGGTGGACTGCGCTGCGAGAAGCCATCCAATACAACCACCTTAGGTGTGTTCAAAGAACGGCATTAGTGGATCCCTGAGGACCACTCCAAATACGGGTATGGACATATTGTCCATTCTACCACAAGAAATATATTGTGAACAAGTGGTAGCGTATGCAACAATCGCTAAACTGGTCACTAGTCAAATCTAAATAACGAACCCAAAAGGCATTACTTACTTAGGCGGCTCTACAGTTCGGGGTGAACCGAGGCCTCAGCTAACAAGCCTCTCCAATTAGCCCGGTCCTTAGCTAACTGACAGTTACGCACTCCTAGTCGGTTGAAGTCGCCTTCAACTTGCACGCGCCACGTAAGGCGAGGTCTTCCTCTCCAAAAGGCATTAATTATATAGAAAAACTTTGAAACCCTACAGGACTGACTGGGAGAGTGATGTAGGGTTTCGCAGGGGATTCGTCTGCATGGAGCACGTGGAGGTGTTTTTTCTGAAGATACTTCTACAACTCCTTCCACAATCCTAATCACTGTAGCGTGTTTTAGGCGGAAATCATTGCAATTAAGGAAGCCGCAGGGGATATTACCATTTTAAACGATAGCCAAGTCCGAATGAAATCCCTAGATTCGGTCACCTTCAATTCCAAAACTGCCCTTAATTGACGCTTATTTTATCAACGAAATGGAGGTCCCTTATCTGGGTGCCGGGCTATAGGGACATTTTATGAAATTGCATCGCATGGCACAACTGTATCAATTTTACGAGAGTAGAAGAATCTATAAGCTTTCTCTAAATAAAATAAAAAGTAGCAGATCGGGCCCATGCTAAATCTCAAGCGTCTAAGAACACTAACAAATCCACCTACAACTCTTTATTTGAATCTCATGTTGACCCAACGGGTAGTTTTGAAATCACTAGATCCTGTGGTATCCGAGTGGCTCTACTCTTTCGCTGTGGCCTGCCACCAAAACCTATCCTAACCTAGGTTGGCCTTTTAATAGATGTCTATCATAATTTCATCCCATAGGTTGATCAATTAGTGCCTGAGCCGTACTAACTGCGACCTTGTGGCCTATTGTGCCCCCTTCTTATACATTGGAAAGGTCCATGCCCTTTTCCAGAGCCCCATCGCATTAAAGTTCCATTAAGAACAGTGTTTGAGGGCTTTTTTTTCTGTCTTTACCCTTTGCAAGAATATCAACTTTAGAGCCCCACATGATTCCAGAATGTGATCTGGGGTTTCTTCGCTTTCATCGCAGAATCTGCAGAGACCTTCTTCTGATAAGCCTATTTGCCTCAAGTGTTCCCTTAGTCTACAGTGTCCTGTTAGGAGACCTGTGAGGATTCTTAGGTTGTCTTTGCTTAGACCAATACATGCTTTAAATCTTCTTAGGTTACCTACAGTTCCCTAGAAGTTTCTTAGCTTTCCTTATGCCTTAAATGTTTTTAAAAGCTGTGGTTCTTTTTTCCTATTCAACCCTTCTGAACTCTTCCCGAAGGGTGTGTTCCCCTATGTCGCAGAACAGTTCAGGTCGGTAAAGGGCCTCCCTGTCTTGGCAGAGACTCCGCAGCCTCGTTCCCCATAATGACTGCGTGACCAGGTATCCAGCAGATAGTTACTCGGTTGTTTTTACCTAATTCGTTAAGCCTGTGAAGACATTCCCATACAAGCTTGGATTTTATGATAAAGTAGAGCTCCTATAAATAAGTCACTAGAGGGAAAGCTTCTGGCACGATGGCTTTTAAGGCATTGGCTACCCATGCCATCGACTACAGTACTAACGTGCTATCTGTTGAGTTTGAAAGTAAAAGCTTCAGTCTTGTTAGATCAGATCTGTCAAAAGCCATCTTTCCATATACGGCTTCAATTTGTATAAGGGTAGATGGTGGCATACCCAAGGATCTATACAAATTCCCCGCTTTTCATAGAATCACACTGGCATTGATATAAGATGTTCATCTTCACCTGTCAAAACAACGAATGACAATGTTTAGACGATTTTAGCAGCTAATCTCTACCCTCAGGCATCAACAGTTTGGCTCAAAAAATTAAATGCGACCCAATACCCTCCATCTCTTAGTGGCTTAAATTTTTATTATATAAATTAACATCGATAGCCTTCAGTGCAAATTCGCCGGCAAATGTCGGATTGTCCTCACCAACGGGCTCCATTCTCGGCTTCAGTTTATGCCTCCGTCGTGTCCTTCCAATTAGCCGACGTACAAACGGAGCCAAGAGCTTCGGCTCAACTTCACTTGGCTTGTTCGGACCCAAGACCAGAGAAAACACCAGTCCAACTATCATTGTAATAACTGCACCGAGCATAGTGTAGTACAAGTATGAGATGTGATAAATCTTGAAGGACTCATCGCTGAAATAGACAAAAAAAAACAGATAAAATGCCGCTTAACAAATGTGCCCGTATCCAACTTACACTGGCATCACCGATGGAAGCACCGTCTGTTCGGTGCTAGTGCTTGTGGCATTTATGGCCAACATACTCATCGAACTTTGTGCAAAGAAGGTGTAACTACAACCGCTTGTCGTTAGCGGTTTCGTTATGAAACTCAATTCTCCGGTAGCGATGGCTGCTTGCGCTTTCGCAACTATCCACGACATTACGACCAGACCTGTTGTGCCTCCAATTATTGCACCCTTAAAAATGTCATCAAGTATTCTCTCGCCAGTTTGTTTTAGTTAGTATATATAGAAATGTTTCAGAACTCACCCTGCCCTCCACCCATGGGACTATGACTGCCATCGTGAATATACCCAAAAGAGGACCATTCGAAACTGCTGCCAAACTCATTGACAATTGAAGTACTGTTCCAAGTTTCTCCACCACAAAAACAAGAGCAACGCATAGGGCACCAAAAACGACAACAACACCACGCATAATGAAAGCTGTTTGACGTTCCGTTAGTGGTTTTTTACAAAAGGACTTGAAAAAGTCCTCAAGGACAACGGCAGACATTGAATTCAAACCGGTGGATAGGGAACTGAGTGCGGCACTGAAAACTCCAGCCACAAATAGTCCAGGAAGTCCAGGGAAATCTCCAAGTGTTTCCATCACCAATAAGGGCAGAAGTTGGTCTTTTCTGGTTGCCAGCTGGTGGTATCGAGTGTGGGTATGCATGGAGACGATTCATATAGAAAGGAAGGTCAAAATAAAAAGGGTTGATGTTCGTCGTCATCGTTGTTGTGTTGGTTGGTTTTTTTTTTTCTGTTGTTACGTTTTGTTAAGTAGAAGAGGGCTCACCTTTGTTGTTAAGGGGTCACAGTCGTAGTACGTCGCATAGATGAGCAGTCCACTGTAGCAACAAATGGCCAGGAGTAGAAATACTCCTAATATGAAAACCCAGAGCGCTTTGCGAGCGATTTTAAGAGTCGGAAGGGACAAGTACCGTTGAATCATGTTCTGACTCACTGCATTTGACTTCAGCCAGTGCGGGAATCCGCCCAGAATGAGGGAATAAACTGTGTGTCGTTCCCGCAGGTCGAAACTCCAACTATATGGTTAATGAAAAATATAGATACTTTGAACTCAATTCACGTTAGTTATTAGGCAAGTATGCCGTATTTTCGATACAGCTATTTTGTGCACATCACTTACTTGGGTGACTCGATTCGGCCGCTATTCCAGGCGCGGTCCCAAACTATTCCCGGGCCGCCAATGTCGATGGTGCCCTTCACAATGATCAGAATCATGGCGCCAAACATGAGGATTGCTTGCACCACATCTGTCCAAACGACTGCCTGCAGGCCGCCCTATATAGAAGCACCTTATCTGTTAGATGCACAGCGTCTTTGGTAAAACAAACTTACCACACAAGTGTAGAAAATACACACCAGACAGACAACTGGGGTCACCCAGTGAATGTTGATCCCAGTTGCCTGATTGAAGGCCAAGGCCGGCACATAGATGACAATCGGAAGCCACATTAACTACGAATAAGAGCCTAGAAGCTAGAAAATCAACTCACTTGGCAGTTGAGCCTTTCATGATGACTTACCGACCCGCACGTGAATAGAATGGATCCAAAAAGCCGCATACGACGATCAAAACGTGTCTCCAGATACTAAAAGGAAACGTTACTACTCTGAGGAGTAACTCTGTCTATATTGCACCTCACCTGATATGTGGATGTCAGTTTGAGGTCATGAAACACCGGTAGATACACATAGTACATCGCCAGCCCCATGAGAAGAAGTGCACCCACCACGTAGATGTATTGAATTCCAAATAAATAGATCTCCGTAGGTGTCCCCAGCAGCGTGATCCCCGAAATGAAACTGCAAATGAATAGACTTCCAGTTAAGATCTCCAACATTGTGTTTGTTCAGAGGAGGCGCACAAGATCACAATTCACAATAGATTGTTTACAAACACTGCCACTTAATTGCAATAAAGCAAGTTGCAAGTTCAGCGTTTTGTAATTCAATTTCGAAGTGGTAATTGGAAAATTGGTCGTAAGTGAATAATGACAGTATGGAAGTAAAATTGGTGATTTATCGGTTTTACGAGCGGCTACATTTATTTTAAATTGAAAGCGCGGATTCAAAGGAGGCACCGTGCAATTGTGGTTATCTAATCGACCGGCCGGCGCGGCGGCGCGTGAATGGCTTTGGATCTGGGTGTTTGATTATGGCCCAGAAATTAGAAAATATATGTGTCTGAGAGGCGACTGCAGACATATTCTTGAGGGCCACATTTTCAAATGATTTTCGGCCCCTTTTGGTAGAGAAGATACCATCAAATTGTGAAGCCGTTCGTTAGGGCATGTGAAAAGAAAATCTCTGCGACCAGAGCACAAGCGTTAAGCAAGGCGCGCACTAACTTGGTGACCAAGTGGCGTGGCAATAGCGTGGTGACAAAGTAGAACGTGGAAGGTGTAGAATGTAGATATCCTTTGTAGAAGCAAATCATATTGTCAATTCTGGTTACGACTTGGGTTTTGGCATTGCAACTGCTTATTTTTGTTTACCCGGCAACTAAAAACATGCGAGTCTTTCATACCACTTCGCCGTCATTCCATCGCCACACCAAATGTTCACCAAGCCACTTGATCAGCAGAACAGTGCGCGCCTTACTTAAAGAGATCTAAATTTACTTGGGGTGCCCTACTGGGAAGGTTTATTGATTGAAGCCTATAGTTCAACACTAACCCCCACGATTTTTTAACAATGTCCTCAATAATGGCCATTTATTTAAATACATATTTCCATTGGCCACTGCAATCACCATGATCGATAATAGCTTTTTAATTCGCTTATGCGGTCAATCTTTTTACACTTTATACGAATTCACAGACGGAAAAGTTAAGAGCGAGCATGAAAGATTTTGAAGTTAGCCCTTATTTCGCTAGGCGTTATTTTCCGGCATCAGTGAAAGTGTGACGATCAGAGATGTCAGATGTGGAGATTTTTTTCTCCACTTTGGGGATATTTGAATGAAATGCGGTTAAACACGGGTTTACCACGACATCCAGAAAAAATCTAGCAAAAGCCTAGACAATAAAAATCTATAACGTAAGGTCTTGAATGCCCAAATTTAGAATTTTATTTAGTTGCAATAAACAAACCTAAAGAAAAAGAACTGAGTTATATTCTCTGCAGCTTTAAAGTGGCTGTAGAAGGCTTACAGAAGGAGGTAATATTATTTAGGCAATAGACTAAGGCCTGGTTTGTTCAGAGCTGGTTAAATCTGCGGTTAGATTACCGCAGAGAGTTCCTATGACCTGTTGCGCCAACTATTTTTTTTGCGTCCTAAATCTAGATTTTTTTGTTCCTATACGATTAACGCAATTTCGTGTCTTTTATACTTTACTATAGTGTAGAACAGGGCTGGGCAAACGGTCGATGGCGATCAGACAGAGAGGACATTATGCTGCTTTTCAAAAATACATTCCTTAAAAAAAAAAAACAGTCCAATATATAAACTTAAATGAATCACAATATGCTGTGAATGACGGGCAGAAATAATGGGTTCGTAGGATTAGGTATGAAAAAGGATGATGATTTCCAACTTCCAAGACTTTTGTTATCACTGTAATCACCAGGAATCTCTGTGCTGTAAAATTTTTAATTTTCCATATGTAATTTTTTACATGCAATAAAATTGTTCGTAGTAGAAGGCTACAAGAAGACTTTTCAATTAGAAGAAAACGAGTCCGTTCATGGGGAACTACTGTATAACACCGATGTTCGATGGTTAAGTAGGAATCTGTTTTTACAAGGATTTCGGGACTTATTTTACGAAATAAAACATTTTCTAACATCCACAAATGCAATACATCACGAACTTGATAATGAAGGGTGGTTAGATTTCTTGTCACATATAACTAAACACCTCAATCACATACAGACAGACGTACGGATGGACTGAATAGCGTCACCCATTTTTTTTTAGTTCCCCTATCGCAATGTGGAATGATTAAAATCTAGAGTTCGAAATTTTGTACGAAAACAATATCTATCTATCTTTCTCTTAGTAGGAGAAAGTTAAAAGAATCTGCAAGGCTCATAGTTCGGACTTCGGAGTCCGAGTTTATGAGCGAAGAAGAGTATGCGAACTTAAAAAAATGTTTTTCATTTAACGTCGTTCCTCTGTTTATCCTATTTATGACAATGGGGATCACCGTTTTCAAAAATGAGCTATAAAAACAAAACATATCTAAAAAGAACTTGGATGCCTGTTTGTGATTTACAAACTTAGAAGACGATTGACATGCTTTAACTTCTAAGAACTGCTGAATTTCTTCAATTTTTAGTGTACAGCAGTAATGGAATACATATTTTTTTATTTGTTAAGTAAACTTTTTCCTCTTTCTTAATTTTTTAAATTCTAAAAAAAAATAAAAAATTATTTGAATTAAGAATAAACCAAAGAAACCGCTGTTTCTTTGGCATAAGAAGGCAACTGACTGGTAAGGTTTTGTCAAGAAGCACTAAGGAGACTATTTTAAGATCCCCATGCCTCATCATTCAATGAGTTCTGCTCTATGGCGCAGAAGCATGGATGTTAACTAAGGCGGATGAAGATCTTCTTGGTCGTTTAGAACGTAAAAATTCTTCGATTTATTTTCAGTCCCATTTGCGTTGACGGGCTTTAGAGGAGAAGATCTGACAGCGAACTCTACGAGCTTTACAGCGACATCGACCTGGTCAGATAAGTACGTATCACTCAACTAAGACGGCTAGGACATATAGAGCGAATGGACACTACCGCCCCGAAGAGTCTTCGATTCCAACCCGGAGGGATTACGCGGTAGGGGAAGACCTCGTCTTAGGTGGCGCGCACTAGTGGAAGGGGACCTCAACCAACTTGGAGTGCACAACTGGAGGCGGTTAGCCAAAGATCGGGCTAACTGTAGAGGCGTGTTGGTTGAGGTCCAAGTCGACCCTGGAATGTAGCGGCATCTAATTAAATAAGTAAGTTGGACATAATATGAAATGATGCACATTAGGATGTTAACTAAGGATAAAACTAGAGTTCGGGAATATAGTTGGTGTCAACATAAGTTTATTTAGAGTAGCTAACCTTAAAAACAAAAGTATTTAGATAGTTTTTTTATCAAAAACCCAAATCTTGATTTAATCATAATTTAATAATAATTGTGCCCATACATCCTCGATCTAATGTAATTGAATTTGAATTTTGTTACGGACTGCTTGACACGAAAGATAGCGGGCAATTCCAGATCAAAATTTAAAAATTAGGAAATCGATTCCGATTGGAATGGCATTTATTTAAAGTTTTTACTACCAAGTTGTCTCTACTTTATTAGCAGTCCGTATTTAATTCGTGATTCTTATTTATAAGCAAAGAAATCGCTGTAGAAAATTGTTTTAGAACTTTGGTTGGCGCATAATGTCAGTAGTTCCGAAAATTAAATTTTATTAAAGAAAAAACTATGCAGGGTTTCCTTTTTGAAAACACTCCCAAAATGTAATTAAAATTTAAAATACCTACCCTAAATTAAATGATAATTCACAAAATTGAAATTCAAAATGGGGAATAACTTTCAAAACTTTGAATTTCAACTGAAAATATTTGGCAACACTGGTCACAAGACAAAAGTTTCTGTGAATTATTATAAAAAAAAAATGACAAAGTACCATATACAAAAATATTCCCTAGCGATTATCAGGTAGGAGGCCGGCCTATTTGCCATTAGATAAAAAATTTAAATTGGTATTAAAGATGCAAAAAACTGAAGAAACTCGTCTAAAACCATGGGAACGACAAGCAGCAATCATCCATTCAACTCCGCGTAGGTGAGCTTAATTTGCCAATCCATGTTTAAATTGTACTAAGTATCTCACTCTCACATACGGTTAAACAGAAAGATACCTTTTCCATAGCTAGATGAACATCAACGCTGTTGGATGTTATTCGGAATTTTAATTCGAAAATTTAATTTCATTTAGTCGCTAATGTGGAGGCAGCCATCAATTCGTATGAACAATTGGCAACTTGTGTGAAATACGAGAATGGTATACACACACCCAAATGCCGATTAGCACTCTCGCTAGATCACAGGATGAAGGTTCGAGCCCCCAAAAAAACACCAGCGAGCGACTTGTTTACTGATATATCATCTCAGGAGCTTCTTAGATCTTCAATTTGTCCCCAAACCAATGTTTAATGGCGAGCTTCACAAAAGTAGACCTTATCTTCTATGAAAGATTAAACATTCTATGCGAATTAGATACTTATTCCTCTTCTGAACAAACACGACACAAGTTATACGAATTTACCTCGATATCAACGACATCGATATGGGAAACATCTTCATGTTCCTTCCCCCCACCAAATAACTATCCTCTGCGTCCTGATTGCTGGTGCACTTGCTCTGCTTTCGATCGCGACGCATCTTTAGGGCGAAATACACCCCAATACATGCACAACTGAGTAGCATGACAACAAAAACCAAATAGTCCGGCCATCCGAACTTTTGTAAACGAATTTTCACATCGTACACGTTCGTCATAATGGAAAATTTGACACTGGCTGCAGGTCACAGCACAACTTTATCACAACACTCACTAGACGATAGGCGTCTAGTTCTACTAGACCATTCCCGCTCGACTGCCGTAAAACAACTGAATTAGTCAAATGAGGACCGTTTCGTCTTATTCGCGTCGCCACGAGCCGGTTGCAGCCTACACTTCTCATAGAGTGGGGGCGCGCGTGACTCAAAAATCAAAACACCATAGTCCATACATTAAATTGTGACCGATTTACAGTTACAGCATCTTCGATGACCTTTAGTTGAGTGCGAGTACGACTACGAGTAGTAGAATAATGCAAAGTGCATCTGTTAAATCCACCCTTAGTTAATGTATAGCATTAGAGCGGCGACTAGCGAGACCGATCGACTGTAACCAACGCGAGACGACAATAGCCAGCAATTTGCCATAAATAACCTGTATTGGATAATTGCCGTCTTGATCAACTGAAATGTGTTCCTCATCATAGAGAGCTTTGGACTCCCCCAAGCGAACGGGTACGGCTAGCGCTAGGACGGGTCATCTTTATTGTATGGGTAGTTGTGGGTACTATACACTCGATCTCATTTTTGTACACCGATTGACCGCATTCGCACTCTGCTGCCGAATCAGTTGATTTGCTCAATGAAACCACATCAGCTGTGTACTGAGAATAGCTGTCCATGTCCCCCCATATTTGTACACAGTACTTGTCCTCTGGAGGAGGGTGTAAATTTATATTGCGCAAGCACTGTGCGTGTGCATGACGATCTTAAAATAGCAACATTGAACCTCTGATGCTAAAGTGGAACTTCAAGTGGATAAGTTCTCCGATTTCTGGTTGAACTGTGTTATTTTTATTGTGAGTTAGATCTCAAGACGGGATTAGCTATGTGATGTAATGGGATGTATTTATTTAGGGTGATGAGTTCTAAGAAACTCTCGTGGGAATTGAAGGGTGGCCGAGAACCAGCGCAGTTTTTTTAACTGGGAAACAAAAAACGGTTGGTATGGCTTTGCTTTCCAAATGCTGGCAGTTAGTATTATGTCCTCTCCGCGCTATGCCTCTTTGCATAGCTATTTTTATAGTGACGAATGTGTACCTACTGAGTATGGCTATACGCATTGCAGAGCTGAGTATCCGCATCAGAGCATGATCAGTTGGGTAAGCTTTAGATCTTCATTCCCCAAAATTCCTTTAAGAGCGGTTCTGGATGTAACCATGAGCGATTGCTAACCATAAGGAGGACGACAACAATTCGTGTTGATTTGAACGCATCTATTGCGCTTCAGATGTTATTAGCAAGAAGCCCGAGGCACAAAACAAGCCTCACAAGGTCACAAGCCTATGCTTGATGACCACAAAAACAGCCTCGGATAAATACCTATTATGGAGCATGCTACCGGAAGCAGAATCGGCGTTTATTTGGATAGGAGCAGGCTTGGGCGGAAACTCTTAAGCGTTCGATATGTAAACGAATGCCTGTGGCGATCCGAATAAAGGCTAACTTTGTCGACATTAGCTTCTTTAGAAATCTCGCGCTACCAGATTCAAGTTCAAAAGAGCAGAGGCATGAAAGGCATGCAAGAATGAAACCAATAGAGCCGCATCGGATGTTCTACGTTTTCCCAGGCAACCACAAAAAAAACCTCAAGGTTCGATGACGAACGTGAAGCCAAGTAAGATGCTTATCTCGAATCGCATAGAGCACAGCAGACAAGTACACATGTCAAAAGAAGAATAGTTCAAAGGGATCCAAAAAAAAATTCTTTTCTTCTAACAGGTATGCAGTGGGTATTGCCCGTAACTGGACACAATGGACCCAACTGATGGTCTAAGTTAACGTGTTTCAACCGCCACAAGAGCACCCATTGACCTACCTTCCGACATATCCAAAGGAAAAAGGGGGAATACGAAGGTCGTTAGAGAGAAAGTACAAATAAAAGGTAAAAAAAGACATGTCAAGGCTATGAACGAAGTCCGAACCAAAGACTTCAAAGGCAAACAAGGAGCAGATGTGGAACGAGCACTTCTACTGATTATTAATAGCGATGACCACCAAAACCTCGCTGACAGGCAGTCTATCAGCCACTCAACTTTGATGATAAGCAAGAATTCCATAATCTATATCTATCTAAATTTAAATCCAGTAAATCTGCTCGTGCTGCTAAATCTTCCAAAGCTGGGATAATTTAAACGCCTAAAACTGATGGCCAACAACCTGATAGAACTTTTCAGTGAGGTTGTGAGCCGGAATCAAATATTCTGGCTATGGAAGATCTTGTAATTCCAAATTGGTTCTCGAAGTGGTGCTTTACGATGGCTCCGTGGGTTTTTTTGCGCCAAAGGATGTGTGTGGTAATCTTCTAAAGATGCGGTAGCCCGTGCTACCAACATGCACGATTCACATCCTACGCCCTTCAACCACTCTCCCCGCGTTAGGTATTACTTCCCGGAGCTGGTTAGCAACTCATGCTAAATCCTCTTCGACCGCCATTTCGGCTCTTTTAAGTTTTTTAAGTCTCCTCTTAGTCCTTCGTATACGCTCGTTATAAAGGTGCATACAGCATACCTCCAGCCAGGTCACGTTCTGACCTCAACATATGGCTTATTAGACTTTGGGGGTTTGGTAAGTTCGCTCTTATCCTGCAATGCGCCTAGAATGGAACATTCCATTCTTCGTATCTTCTCCTTCGTCAGGGCATTCGGGATAAAAAGACGAGCTATCGTGGCCAAATTTTTGAAGGTATTTCCGATAGCCGCCGTGGCCCGATAAGAACTGCGTAAGGCGGTAGTTGCAGTTCCCGCTTGTTCTTTTTGTCCAGACTTCGATGGTGGGGATCAGTTTGTGGGTCCATCTGCCTGGTACATCCAGGTCCACCGATGATTGGCAGCATCCGGGAAAGAGCTGCTTGCATCTGTGAGGCCTTCCCGCCGGCGTACTGGAAGTGCGTTTTAATGTCTAGTCAATTGACCAAGCGATTACCACTTGTGCCAACTGAGCGAAATGAAATTCGACAAAAATTCCCAACAGAAATTGTCAGGATTAATCCCAACTACCGAGAGTCGTTGTTACTCCTCGCTTCCCCACTCAGTTTTAAAGTTTACCTCGTTGTCGAGCATTACTCCAAGGTACATTAGAGACTCCTTAGACCTAGATGTTTGGTTCCCAATCCGAAACTTTGCAAATTCCACAGACTTTCGGCTGGTTATCAAGACAGCCTCCTTCTTGTGTGCTCAGCTAGTTGTAAGCCGGCAGACTCCAGCCATCTGTTTGATTCTGGCAACTGCTTCATCCGTAGCGGACTTCATCTCGTGGATGTGTTGGGCCACCGATCACTTTAAATCTTTGTGGCAGCGTTAGTCGCAGGACACGTCATACATTATATTCCACAAGAGAGGTCCAGGAACCGAGCCTTGTGGTAGTCCCGCGATAACGTTGTAGTACTTAGCATTATTGTCAGTCTGATACCTTAACTTTCTATTGGTAAAGTAATTTGAAACTATGCTCCGCAGGTACACCGGCGCGGCGCTTCTATTCTGGCCAGCGACCTCCTAATGCATGACCAGTTCGCCGAGTTGAAGGCATTTTTAACGTCCAGCGTCACAACCGCGCATTATTTCTTTCATAAGGTGAAATCGTCGGTCTGTAGTAACTCGCTGAGGTAGTTTTAGCCGGTAAAAATATGGCACTACCAGTGGATGGCAAATCGATTTGGGCGCTATTTCTTTGGGTGTTATTGCCTAACGCCCCATTGGATGTCAGATCATTGGGTCTCTTGCAAGAGATCCACCTTCAATCGCAAAAAAAAAGAGGTTCTCTTTAATACCGTCTATATAAGAGGTGTACAGAGCCATATCTGATTCTGGCATTCCGATCAAACTCGTCCATTTGACGTTGAAAACCTCTCCCTTGCTCTGTAGAGATCAGTAAGAACACTGCGCGCCGATTGATGTCAGAAAAGGCCTTAGACAGGGTAACGCGCTAACATATATGACTTTCTTACATCAAATATTTAAAGGAGTGTACTCAAAGCTAACTCCGGGGGTAATATAATCTTTGAAAAGTTTGTGCAATTACATACTAGGATACGTTGATGACATTGCCATAGTTGTAGAGATATCATTGACGGAACTAGTCGAGCTGTCAGTGGTGCATTTGTGGGCAGAAGCAGCAAAAATTGAACTGGAAGTGAATGAAAGCCAAACAAAATATGTGTTGCCTATCCGAAAGAAAAGTAAGCATCGCCACCTTTAATGTCACAATAGTCAGAATAGGTAACCGACAGAATTTTGAGGTAGTGAAAGACCTTGTCTACAACTGTGGTATAAATACCAGTAGTGAGAGTGACATCAGCGTTGAGATCAGGCATCGACACAGCAATCTGGCGCTCTTCAAACGGTCGAACCGCCAACCAAATCGACCATGAGTTAATCGAAGCGAGAGCGAGGCACGCATCCAACATCCTCGACGTGCACACATTCCGAGGGGATGTCGACTGCGACCATTTCTTGTTACGGCTAAATTCAGAGCTCGACTGTCCAACGAGAATTAGCTGCGAACCGCCCAGAAGAAAGAAATTCGACGTTAGACGTCTTAGCACACCTGGAGTAGCCAGAGCATACGTGGAGCGCCTGAGTATGAAACTCTCCTCTGTGCAACTCACCTACCACAGACGCCAACAATCAGTGGTGCCAATATCGCGACATCATCGAGGAGGTGGCCAAAACCACTGTTGGGTACCAGGCAACCCAGAGAAAGAGCCCGTTATATGATGATGAATGCGTGTACAGAAAAATGGTGACAGAAGATGCACACAATAAAACGCTGCAGCGCAAAACAAGGGCAGCGAGAGAAGAGTATCGAGCCAGGAGAAGGGAGGAAAAGAAGATCCTGGCGTAGAAAGAAGAAGGCTTACGCAGCTTGCGATCGTAATAACATCCGGAGGTTTTATAAAATTTATATTAAACATAATGCAAAAGGTAGGTAATTATTTTTTATTTGTTTAATTTCTGAATAAGTCTATACCAAAAACTGTCAGATAGGCGTCTGTAAGAAAGTTTGGTGTATTTAAAGTATGGAGTGGGTGGCTCGCTTCGCTCGCTAACAGGATGTTAACCCTTTTTTTGCAGGGTTTAGCCGTTCACGCGACTTCGTCGCTCCGCTAAGGGTATGTCAACAACTGTCTGGCAGGCGCCTGGAGCTAAAGTTTAATTATATTTACTCTGGGGTATTTAGCAGTAGGTATAATATTTTTAGTCAATAAAAATACATGCACTTTTCTGTGTTTTGAAAACGTCATATCTCCTCCAAACTAAGAACGACATAACTTCGCGCGGAGATATGTCGTTCTTAGTTCGGCGGAGATATTTCGCGCGGACTTATGTCGCTACCCCGTGATGTTTTGGTAAGGAACATGCTGATGATGATGATGATGACTTGACTATCATCTCCATTATGCCTACAAAAAAGGCGATCCTATGTCTTGCAAGAACTATCGAGTCATATCACTGCTTAATGTCGCATATATAAGATCCTAACCAACGTACTGTGTGAACGTCTAAAACCGTTCTGCAATACACTGGTCCGGCAAATCGACTTATCGGGAGTAAGTTAGTAAGTTAAGATCAGGCAAAGAAACATTTGCTAATCGTTGTGTCTACGCCCTACGGTCTTTATAGGTTAGGTAAGGTTAGGTGGTAATTATAGATTACATACGGAGTATTTCAATTAGACCAAATAAGGTCCATTGTAATACCACAAGCAGAGTCGGTTATTTCCACTACCTACTCTTGGAACCATTTCGAATTTTTGGAGAAATTTCGTATTTTGCTGATATTCGTTTGGGCAATATCAGAAAGCTTCCCAAATAAGTACTCTCCTAGAATTTGCTTTCTAATCGAGGATAGCGCCGGGCAGTTACATAGTAGGTGGAACGGAGTATCCTCCTCCTCCTCATCCATGCAACTGCGACAGAAGTCATTAGCGGTAACTCCAAGCCTTGCGGCATGTCTTGCTATTACACAGTGGCCTGTTAGTAAACCGACAAGAGTTCCGATGTGTGTTCTACTGACGTTTAACAGGATCTTTGTCCTGCGCCGACTTATCCGTGGCCATGTCTGTTTTGCAGGGTTACAGATCTTAACATCTCGCCATCTCTCGTTGCACAGCTAGTGTGGATATATGTTCTATCTTACAGTTTCAATTGGCACATGTGGCTCTGTCCTTTACCAGTAGAGATAGCGAGTTCCATTTTAAAAGTGCACCTACCCGAGATCTCATTTAAAGACTTACGACACTGCATGACCAATTTGGATCTTAATATTGGTGATTCGAGTACTTTAATAGCTGCTTGACTGTCCATATCGATCTCGCCTTCAGCAATTCAGCGGCTTCGCGAATAGCAATTATAAAGGGTTTTCCAATGAGAGGTGTTATTGTGAATGGCCCGCTATTTCGGTAGCTGTCACTTTTGAAGCTTTTATTCTTTGACATTTGACAAGTAGAAACTATGCCATTACTAAAAATGGAACGATACACGCTTCAACAACGCATTGAAATTACTAAAATTCACTACAAAAATGGTGAAAATCTTGCAGTCACTGTTCGCAAAACTAAAGCATTTTTTGGTCGTCGTGAAGCACCTTGTCGGACCGGAAACTGAGAATATTGCTGCTGTAGCCCAAAGTGTTGAAGAAAACCCAGGTTTGTCCATCCCTCGTCGTTCTTTGGAATTGGGCGTTCCACAAACGTCATTACACCGTATTTTAAGGCTTATAAAGTTCAGTTAACACAAGAACTCAAGCCGGCCGATCATCAACAGCCCAGCTTCGATTCAAGACCTCAAAGATAAAATTCGTGAGGCTATCGAGGACATAGGGCAGCCACTGATCATCTGATCGTTTATCTCAAAAAATGGCATTTTTCTTTGAATACCAAAATAACACCTCTTATTGGAAAACCCTTTACTTGTTCGTCTATAACCGTATTCTCTTCCCATTGCTGTCGGTCGGGGATAATGGTCTTGTACTTAATATTGAAGTCCAGAACCGTGGAGAATCTTTAACTCTACACCTGAGGGGCAACGCAGTGGATCGAGCTTTCTGGAAAGGTTTTGTTGCCTTAGATCCGCACACACATTCACATTTTCTTTCATAATATTGACGAACGTCAGTTTTTGTGGTTCAAACACCAATGGACTGATTGATGTAAGTGTATGGAGTAATGTGGCTATAATGCATTTTTTTGATTGCTAATACCGTGCTAAATGTTCCATGCACGATTGACAACAACTTACCACTCATCTACCTCACAATCAAATCTCATCAACTTTAACACATTTATGCATATGTGATGTGTACTAAACCGCACAGCAATTCTAAAGCAAATAAATAAATCGAACTGTCAAAAGAGCGGACGAGGGACCTTGAACGCATCTGGCTGTTACCCTGCTCATGGACAGATCTGGACAGATCTAAGGATTACCTTGCCCGTTTGACATTTTCATTCTCATTGAAATGACATGAAATTAATGATTGCGCCGCCACTCATATCTGCCTCCTCGCCCCATCCTCTGGAAAGTATAAAAATATGAATTTAATACATTTGCCATCAACAAAGCTACACATACAGATGATTAACGAGAATATTGTCCTTTTTTAAAACACAGCAACAACAACAACAACAGAAGCAGAAGCAGCCAGCAACAAAACAACGTTTTATTTTTACCATCATCAAAACCATCAGACAAATAAATTTCTTTTCCTGTTTCGCATTTGTGAATTCTTGTCACACACCATCTCACACATACGACCACCAAATGAGAAAAAGGATTTACGAGAGGCGGAGGTCGGGAGGTGGGTGGCTGGGTGGGTGCTTCTGCAGAGACTTGAGCAAACTGGGGATGGTACTACAAAAAAGGAGAAATAACAATAATTATGTATTTCTACCTGTCTGTTTGTCTGTCTGTCTGTTTCGTTCGTTTCTCTCGTTCTCGGAATAGAAATAATAATTCTATGCGGATTGGTTTCATTTTCGCCCATATCCTTAATGTCCTTACCGCCTTATGGTTTTTATTTATTATTCTATTCTGAACACACACACACGGACACTCCTGCTAGGGTTTGTGTATGTGTGTAGTTAGCTTTCGAACAAGGACCAAACGGAAAAATCCAAAGGATGATAAAGAAAAAGGACTCGACTCGTTCGTTATAATATCCGCAAGACATCTCTTCAATTATTTCCCTAAATATATGTTTGCGATATTTGCTCATAGGTACATGTGTGTTGATGTGTGTATGTGTGTGTATACTGGGTCCTGTTGTTGTTATTCGTATTGCAGAGTCTTCCTTATTTTTTTGTTCTCCATATGTTTATTGCACAGACCATGTGAGCACCTCAGCAAAATTTTTTTCTGTCGTTGTTTTCCATACTCCTTCTGGGCGCTCTCATAAAGGAATCACCGCCGCAGTCCTTAAATTTTTTTTCTGGATTCTTTTCGTCTGCCCCGAAATGGAAAAGCGAATCCGCAAATCCCTGTTTCCTGAATTGTTTCTTTTTTGGCGATTTGCTTGTTGTTTTTTTCTTTCGCTCCGTAGCAAGTGTACTTTTATGGATTGTCTATTTCGCAGATGCACACGTTGTTATCCTTGTTTATGTGTTGCGACTTGGTATGGAAATTCTTCTGCACTTCAATTGTTAGTTCGTCTTTCTGTTGGTGTGGCATAAAGATAATGGAAGCCATTCGCAAGTTGGTGATAGAATTTCAAATGACGTCAAAAGGATAGCATTGGCTACTAGTGCGATGTCTGAGCCTTTTTAATTTTTATTTTGCTCTCAATGCAACTGCAAATGTGTGTTCACTTAAAAGGATTAAATTTATCTACGGCTGAATAATTTAATCGCCAACTGATCTCGTTGAGTTCAAACAACTACATCGATGACGATGAGTGCAAAAATGTAGCGAGGCTCATAAAAATTGCAACGAAATGAGAAATGAACAAGTTAGCTGCTAATGGTTTGCAATTCCGAGCTTAATAGCCATTTTTTGGCGGTCAGTGAACTTAATGATAATGAATCTGGATGTATATCCTTCGAGGATTAGTTAGGTTTGCTACGAAATGTTGATCCAAAAAGGAAATCATGACTGATGGACCTAACCCTATTTATTGGCAACTAAATGTTCTGCGATTAAATGACACTTCTCTAACCCACAAAATTCACAGAAAAATGTCACGTAGATAAAAAGAGATGCTTTATATTTGAAATATTAATGCTAACTAATGCGTACAATGAAATTTTTTACTCTGGCAATATACCTCAAGGCTTCCGCAAATCAATTCTCTTTCCTATACACAAAAAGGGAGACATCAATGTAACTGAGAACTATAGAGGTTTATCCTTCCTGAACTGCTCTTTAAAAATATTTTCCGCGATTCTGTACGACCGAATTATAACTTGGGTTGAAAGCTCTAACCTGCTGAATGACTTTCAAGCTGGATTTAGAAAAAATCATTCAACTATTGACCAGATATTTGTTCTAATAAATATTGCTCATGCTTACCAAGAAAGGAGCAAGAAATTATATGCGTTCTTTGTGGATTTCAGAGCTGCCTTTGACTCCATCGACAGAAGATCGCTATTTTACAAACTCTCCGTTATGGGGATATCATCAAGGATATTGAATATTCTAAGGCAATTATATATGGACACAGAATCTGCAGTATGGAATGGCGAATACCTTTCTGATTGGTTTCCAACAAAAATGGGTGTAAAGCAAGGCTGTATTTTGAGTACACTTTTATTCATCTTGTTTTTGAATGATCTACACGATGAGCTTTGTGGAGGCGTTTTCTGGTGTGGGCGTCGAATCAGAGTTCTTATGTATGCTGATGACATAGTCATGATTTCGGACTCCCCTCAAGGACTAAGGCAAATGATATTAGCCCTTGAAAAATATTGCGCGAAATGGAATTTGACTGTTAATTTATGTAAGTCTAAGGCTATGATATTTAGGAAGGGAGGTGGTCGCTACTGCCGCAACGAACGCTGGTACTTTGCTGGACAGGAAATCGAGATTGTGAAGGAATACGACTATCTAGGCATGAAAATAGCTTCAAACCTCAACCTGAAGAGCCATCTGGCCAAGAAATTAGAACTAGCCAAGACTGCTCTAAATTCAACATGGAGGACCTGCATGAGCACAAAAACTCTCAGCTAAGTTTAAATTGTTTGAAGCGACATCGAGATCTGTGATGTTTTATGCAGCGCAAATTTGGGGATGTGAACAGCATGAGGAAGTTGAAAAGTTGCTTCGATTTTTCTTGAAAAGACTGTTCCATCTTCCTTCTAACGCTCCGAACTACATGCTGTTTCTAGAGACAGAATTATCTCCGTTATTTATATCCACGCTAAAGCTTCACTTCGACTATGTGATAAAAGCAATGACCCAGTCATGCGCCCAAATGACAAGGCTTACAGTAGAGCATGCTGTTTCGACAAAAACTATTTTTTTCAAAAAGTGGACCGATTTAGCAAGAAAGTACAACTTGGAGCTAATTGTAACGCTTGACAATGTAAATAGTTGGAGAATGATTTTATACGATTTCTTACGAAACTTGGACATCATTAGAGAAGAATTCAAGGAGAAAGCCAGATCGTCCTTATACAGGCAAATCTACAATAAATTATTGAACTATGACTTGATGGAGAAAAACTATTTTCAAGATAAAAACGTAACTAGCTATTTCAACTATTTTTAAAGCCAGAGGTGAACTGCTTCATCTTTATTACAAGCCACACAGAGAGGATCTCCCTACATTATGCCGTCTTTGTAATCTTGCTGTACGCGAAGATGTATACCATTTCCTGTCGGTGTGTCCTATTTTATTGGAAATACGACAAATATACTTCGAGAGCACTGTAATGTCCATGGAAAGAACGTTCAGCATCCTTAATGGAGATGAAGGCTGGAATCGGCTCTTCGAATATTGCAGGGAAGCAGCTGTATACAGAACCAAAATAATAGCCGAAGAATTTTAGCTTAAATCTATGATATTTAGAAGTGCAACTTTGAGGTGCTACGGTATATTTATATTATTGTTTTTGCTTCTTAAACTAGTTTCCCAACCCAATAATTTAAATTTAAAAGAATTGAAGTGTATTTCTTTATTTAAAATTTAACATTTTATTTGCCATCCGAGGTGACGGCCAAGGCCATACCTACTAAAATTGTTTGTTACATAACTTGTAAACTTTGTACAATTAGCACTTTATAAATTTGGAAAATAAAACAATATAATAATAATAATAATAATATATATTTGAAATCTCCTTGTAAAATTGTAAAGTACCTACAAGTTCAAAAAAGGGCGGTAATAGCCCACCAATTATTGTCTTCAGAATCTCTACAAGAAAAAATAGCACCGAAGGAGTTTGCTAGTTTGGAAGCGGTTTTCCACCGCTTTTAAAGGATGAGCACAATCCGAGATAATATTTTTCTGTCACATTGTCAAATGCTGTCAAATATAAATTGAACTTCCAAACGAGATCGTCGGATAAAATATCAATTGTCATCCATCCAACCCCGAGAGACACTCAATCCCAAATGTATGCACTTGATCTGAAGTTAATGATCGGTTAAAAAAGTCACACTCAATCCCAACGGTATGCTAACGTAACGTTAGCATCTTGTCAGACGAAGATCACTAAATTGCATTGCATACCATCAGGCTCAAACGGAAATGGATGCGTTGCGTATGATTAGGGTTGCAGTTGCAGTATCTGAGGCGTTGCTATAGAAATGTGAATGCTTACAGGTTACATAATTTAAGGCTCTACATGTTAAATATTTTGGATACCAGCTTATCCATACTTATAACTATTTTTCGGATAAAAACATTCTAAATACTCTAAATGCAAATGTAGGACAGACGGAAAATACAAACACTTTGAAAAACGTATCCACTTGACTGAAATTGTGCAACTTCGTGACCTCAATTTCGAAAATGTATTCGACAACTTATGTTGTATGTCAAAGTGACATGGCTCTTGAATCTTCTACGGATAAATATTGTTTCACGGTGATATTTTTGATTCTGAAATGTTTGAGGAATCTATTTATCGAATTCCCCGATATGATCGGTGTAAAAAGAAAGGGAAACGCGAGGGAGGAATTTTCGTTGTAGTTCGATGTGATATTGCCAACTGGGAGATTCCTTTACCTACCACATTGTGAAGCGCAAAAATGTTGCTTTCCATCAGTGTCGGAAGTCAAAGGTGTTGTGAGTTCGTTTATGCATTCGGCTGAATATTTTTGGTATTAGTCCGATTCATCTCAGACAAAATACTAGTGGCGACAGATGAAAGATGGAGCAAGCTCGACTCCGGTGGCATAACCAGGAAAATGTGGCCAATCTATATATATATAAAAATCATGGTCAATTGTGTTTGTCGATAATGTTCTCTGTAATGCGTGAACCGATTTTGATTCTGGAAATTTCCCATGAAAGGTGACGTTGATACCATGGTTTATAAGTTCATACGGTCTTTGTAGGTGTATTGGTTCATGAGTTATAGGGGCGTGGCAGCTCCCATACAAAAAATGCATTCAAAATCTTATTCCTCGAAAACCACTGAATCGATTGAATTCAAATTTACATACAATCTTAGGTATCGGCCCAGGAGTATTCCTGTAAGGATTGGTCAAAATTGGACAAAGGGGCGTGGCACCTCCCATACATAAAAACATTCAAAATTTGTTATCCCGAAAAAACACCGAATCGATTGAGCTCAATCTTACAGATAATCTTAGGTATTGGCCCAGGAGTATTTCTGTGAAGATTGGTCAAAATTGGACAAAGGGGCGTGGCACCTCCCATACAACAAAATCTTATATTTCGAAAACCAATGAATCGATTGAGTTCAAATTTACATACAATCTTAGGTATCGGCCCAGGAGTATTCCTGTAAGGATTGGTCAAAATCAGACGAAGGGGCGTTTCGTTAGGAATTTGTGGAGTGAATTTAGAGTATCCAGTTTTCTCAGATGGACAGTTATATGTAGCCTGTTGGCAAACCATCGGTTTTGTATATTTACACCAAAAATGAAAAAACCAAAAATATTGTCTACTACAAAGCATTGCAATAAAAACTATTTATCACTAATTTAAATGAATTTGAATTTGTTTTTTTTTTTTTATATTTCTATTTTGCACTACGAAATGTGCAGGGGGTCCGCTAGTCTACAATAAACAGAAAACTAAAAAAAATCTTACAATTGAACAAGAAAGCATTGTCCTCGATTGTGGGTATTATCACCGGACACACCGGAAGATAAGAATCAGTACAGATGACCTCTGTGCAGAAGATGCAGTGATGAGGAGGTGCATGAAGACACCCCACACTTTCTTTGGCAATGCCCATCGCTCTGTCACATAAGAAATAAAATCCTTGATAGTTACTTCTTCGCGGATTTAGAAGAACTTTCGGACAGATCCATTAATGATCTACTTAAATTAGTAGTTACATCGGGTTGGTTTACCAATCCGTAGGTTTTTCATAGGTTTCCAAGTGTGGGAGTCATAAACCCCTTACGACACTTCTTAATTCTCTTTTGGGCACTTATGGTGCATTTATGGCTCAAAAGGGTAAACCGATGGAATACAGTGATGAATACTGGCTTGACTTTGCCTTCTTAGTAGATATGACCGAACAGTTGAATAATTTGAACGTTAAACTTCAAGGAAAAAGTGTAATCATTACGCAACTACTGTACTCCAGTATTCAAGCTTTCCAAATAAAATTAAAGTTGTGGGAGTCGCAGCTGCGTGAGCAAAAACTTGACCATTTCCATATCGGCATATACAATGCAGATTAATTAGTAGATTTTTCATATCGTTTGCTTGATCTTATTGCTGAATTTGACAGTCGTTTTTCAGATTTTCGCGAGCTCAATACGTCATACGTATTTCCTCTTTTTAGTAACCCATTTATGCTCGACGTTGGTAAAGCCCCGACTTACTTGCAAATGGAACTAATAGATTTGTAGTGTGATACTACTTTAGAAAACAAATTCAATGAAGTTGACACTTTGACAATTTATACCTACAAATTGCTTCAGAAATCAAAATAGCTATCCCAACTTAAAGAACCATGCTGCTCTTATTTTATGCATGTTTGGTAGTTCATATGTGTGTGAATAGATGTTTTCAACAATGAAGACTAATAAATCTAAATACCGTTCAAGACTTACAGAACATCTTCAGTCAATTTTAAAAATCAATACAACATCGTTGACACTAAACATCGAGGAGATAGTGAAGCGGAAAAGAAGTCAAGTTTCTGGACCCTCAAAATAATATTTATCTTTTCAACGCCTCCACTTAAAAAAAAAATACATTTTTTCTTTAGTAAAATCATTTTTTGTTTACTTTTTACTTATACTTTATTTAATATTTTCATTTTATTTTTAATGTGGCCCGGTGTCATATTTGAGACAAGAAAATGACACTTTATGAGTTTGACACCCCTGCCCTAGGGCATCACAACGGATCCACATTGATCTAAGTGTGGTACGTACAGGTTTCTCCTGTCTTGCAAACCCACTAACCTAACCTAACCTAATCTTCTCATAATTTGTGTCAAAGAGGCTCAATGGTAAATTAACAAAATAAAATATTAGATGTAGATTTATCAGCTTTGGTGAGATTGAGGTAAATACTTTTGAAGCCCAATAGTCTATGTTAAATAATTTTATTTATAACATAATGAGAGTGAGACCTCGATTAAAATTAAGGTAGACGATTTTTCCATTTCCAAGGGCGCAGTGGCTCAGTGGTTAGTGTGCTGGACTACTGTGCGAGGGGTCCCAGGTTCAATCCCCGGAAAACACAAATTACATCTCTCGCGCACGTCTGACAAACATCCGTGAGTATAACTGTCCTGAAAAAACTTCTCAATGAAACCGTTTGGAATCGGCATGAAATTGTAGGTCCCTTCCTTTCATTAGTCCCAAAAATTAAAACTCACACGTTAGAATGGTTGTGAGAAAGCTAGGCCAAAAGTGCATATTTATACCCGGTACCACACTGTGGTGAGGGTATATTCACTTTGTCATTCCATTTGTAACGCCCATAAGGAGGCGTTGTAGGTATGACAAACTATATATATTATTGATCAGCATCACTTTCGATGCTGATCTAGCGATGTCCGTCTGTCTGTCCGTCTGTCCGTCTGTCCGTCTGTCTGTCTGTCCGCACGATTACGGCCGTAATTTAAGAGCTATCGACTTGAAATTTGGTACGTAAGCTTTTATCCACCAGACTGAGGCTAAGTTCGAAGATGAGCAAGATCGGATGAAAACTACTACTACCTCCCATACAAAAGTATCAGATTTATATAGCTTTTTATGTTAAAAATTAAATTTAAATAGCTACAGTAAAGATAGCAAGTTTAAACTTTGCACGTATTGTTTTAATAATATTTAAAATTTTTTGACAAAAAAGGAGCTTGATCGAATAAAAACTACCCATACCTCCCATACAAATATATAATTTTTTAATACTAAAATATTTTTTTATTTTACAATAATAGGCGTATTTTTTGGAAATCTATAGCTAGTTCACTTTTACTTTTACATGCAAAACTGGTATACTCACTTTTGGTTTTGTTATACCCACTTTTGGTTTTACATGCAAAACGGTTATACCTACTCACTTTTGATTTTGTTATACTCACTTCCCAAAAAATACGCCTAATATAGTACCGGGTATTTGAGCTTCGGCATAGTCGAAGATAATTGTCTTACTGGTTTTGTTTTATTTTAAAAAGTATTCGAAAAAATGTAAATAAGTCTTACCTACTAAGAAATATAACTAAGCAGAACAGGTGTGCTCGTCGATAAAACGCACTTCCAAAGGCCGGCTAAAACGACTTCGAGATCTGTTGCCTATAGGCGCATCAATGATCAATCAGTTGGTGAACAGTAGGTCAACACTGAAGAATATCTGTCAACTAGAAAAACAGAGGATAAAGCTGACAATGACTGAAACTCAGGCGAAGCTAAATACTTTAGTGCTCTCCCCGTCATTTGTCCTCGGCAGTATCTTCATAATAATATTTTATTATGAACCCACACTCATTTGTTCGACACTCAGATAACCAAATGCCACCACACTTCTGAACTGCCTATTGTCTCATAGTCATAAGTTCCAAAATCATCCAAAATCATCTAAAGGTACTAGTACACGGTATGTAGCACGCCACATATATATGTGGCTCTGACGTTTTTGACGTTTTGACGTCAGCGTATGGAACCAATGGCTACATGCCGTGTACAAGCTCTCTTTGTGCACTCTCTCGTGACGTCAGAGCCACATATATATGTGGCGTGCTACATACCGTGTACTAGCACCTTAAGAATAAAGGACAGCGTCATGCGGCGTTGTCCCACAAGGCTAGGCCTAGGGTTCCTATGACCTGTTGTGCTAACTATTTATTATTTTTTTAGACGATTTTTTCAGAACACAGACTAAAACTTTTGATTTTTCAAAAACAGATTTTATTTGTTTGAATGCTGCTTACCTTCAGTACAGTAATCTGTGACACTTGTCGCTTGAGTAAAGTGACAATTCATCCCTCATTTACATGAATTGTCCCTCAAAATTAGAAAAAATTTCCCATTGCCCAACAAAATCGAATTTACATTTTTCTAGCTATTCAAGCCTTTAGAAATGGCAGAAAAAAATAACTTATTGAAAACAAATTAATTCTTCACATTATACGAGCAATAACGATCTAACGATTTCGATGGACTTTCCGAGGGCCAAAAAATCGATTCAGCCATGTCGAATTTCTGGGAAATTTCGTTTTTTTAGAGGAAATAAAAATGGGGTCAAGTGTGAGTTAGTATTAAAGGCTTTTGCACATAAAAAGTCGGCTCAATGGCTTAGTTGTTAGTGAGTTGGACTGCAAAGCGAGGGTTCTCACGTTCAATTCTCGGAAGTTTATAGCTTAGAGTGGCTCAGTTATACCCAATTCACAATGGCGCTTTGCCGCTTGCGTGCGTTGACAGGCGTTTTAAAAACTTTACCGTACTTTATGTCAACGCGCGCAAGCCGCACTTTTCCAAAACTAAATGGCGCTTCAGAGCGTTGGCGCGTTGAGAGATTAGAGTAGGAGAGATTGAAAGTTCTGTTTGGTTTATGTTGCGTACGTACGTTATGTACGAATTCAGAGCAGAATGCAACTACTCCTTTTTGCTTATAATTGTTATTTTAATGCACGAATTAAGAGGAAATTTGTTCAAAATAGTAAAAAAAAAATGCATAAATAAATATCAATAAAATGTATTTTCACTTTTATTGTCGTGGAAAATTTTTGTGGAAGAATTGCCTGTGTTTTCAATGTACACAGGTGCATGCCTTCACATGAAAGGCGTTTCGGGCGAGACAGGTAGATTTTTAGTTTAGTCGAGAAAATTATGGGTAAATTACATCGAAAATCCCTTCCCTTAAAATTGTGAATTGATTACTTTGTGGAATACTTCTTGTAAAACTTAAGTGAGCAATATTACCAAATGGACAGCATTTATCTGAGCTGTGGAAAGAAGTTCAGTCACTTAAATAGAGAAGTGCAATTTTGTTAAAAACTTGGTTTGGCTATTTAAAAAAAAACCCCTTTTAATAAATTCTCAAATATGGATACCGACGATTTACCTGATTTTTCAATTTATATTTATATTTTATATCAATTATATGTATACATCTGGTGGTATGCTGGACATTCGGACGATTGCGATCGCAGGTACTGCTTCTCGTCGCTCGCTGGGTTTTTACCACATCCGGTCACCCATCGGACAATGCATATTGAAAGGATTTTATGTCCTAATAGGGGTCATTTTGTTGCTATATTTCCGCGAAGATCTTCGCTGTCTTGTCCAGACATTTGTTATGTTCCTATGTACGGACTTCAAACCCTACCAGCCGATTGAGTTCAAATTTACAGGGAATCTTCGATATCTATTGGCCAGAGAATTCCCGTGAAGTCAAAGTCGGACAGAGGTGCGCATATTCATGTGCATTGTCCCGATGGACAATAAAAAATATATCTAAGCAATGCAATTCATTGGCACGAGCAAACCTGGGCGGGTAAACTAAGTAATAAAATAATACCTATCATATGCACATCGCAGGAAATTAGATTTACCCTCAACTAGAAAAAGAAACTATAAATATTCTAAACAAAAATGTTTATCTCGTTAATAAATTGTATGAAGAATGGAGTAGTTTCAGACAAAATTGAAATATCAAAAGCGTGTACATAACATTTGAGCACATACTTTTTTTTATCAACAATCTAAAGAAATCACTAGTAGCATTACAACAAAAATAATATTCGTCATTTCCACACAGTAAAATAATTAATTTGTATTGAAAAAACCTCATAGGCTATTAAAAACGAATAGGTACGTATATACCTAAGTGAATCCATGCAACTCCAACAATGAACGGCATATGCTCTAACACTTTAAATATTATCAAATCGAACAAACCAAACCGAAAGAAAACGTCAAAGCCGCCCAACGCCACTGAAAGTAGAAAGTTGCTCTACTTGGGCGCCGCGTTGAACTTTACGATATTTACGATCACAACGCGACCCGAAGCCTGAAGCCGCATTCTGGCTTGCACCATATGAAAGCATTGGTTCTACTCTATCTGTCAACGCGCGCACGCCGCAAAGCGCCATTGTGGCTTGGGCATTAGAATCTGGCTCAATAAGAAAAAAGTGATTTATTTTTTGTTAAATCTCATTACAATACAAATTGTAACTCGGTGACAATTAATAACAAAACAAAATACATGCTGCCAACAAGAAGGGACACACAACATCGACGAATCGGACGGTACGTCACGATAGACAGCTACCTCGGCTTCGTTATAAACTCTGATAATGACACCACAGCAGGAATCAAATGAACAGTTACATACATACATACATACATACATACATTTTCAATGGCCCGCTTATCCATTAAGTGGGTCGCGGGTGTAAGTTGCTCAAGTTGACCCTCCATAGCTCTCGATCCTCCGCCATCGACTCCAAATCAAGGGCAATCCCCATACGGATAGAGGAGAGATTATGGACTTGATCTAACCATCTCATCCTAGGTCTACCTAGAGGACGCCTGGCCTGATGGTACGGATTCCATAGCACGTCGTGGAATCCTGGTCGGGGACATGCGTTTAACATGACCAAACCACCGAAGCATGGACCGCTCCGTCCGGAGAAGTAGCTGCTCGACATTGAGTTCCTCACGTATTCTGGTATTTCTAATGCGATCTCTACGAGTCACACCAGCAATACAACGGAGAAATCTCATTTCGGCAGCTTGTATCCGCGATCTTATTCTTTCGGTCATTACCCAAACCTCATGACCATAGGTAAGAGTTGGAACAAACACCGAATTAAAGACTGACAACTTAGCTTTGACACCAAGTTCAGTCCTCCTAATAACAGAATGACCAAGCTGTCTCAAAATTGACCCAGCCTGACCAATCCTACAGGAAAACTCGGCATTGCTCCTTCCATCACTCGTGAATAAGACCCCGAGATACTTAAACTTCTCCACCTGTTTCAATGGGACTCCACTAACATGCAGAGTGCATTGAACAGGCGTTCTGGAGACGACCATTACTTCAGATTTGTTCACGTTTACCTTCATCTCAGCTTCAACACAAACGGCTGCAAACCGATCGAGTGCGCGCTGAAGTTCAGTCTGAGAGGACCCAAGGATGACCAAGTCGTCAGCGAAGAGCAAATGACTTATCCTCAGATCTCCCAATTCGAAACATTCTTCGCCAAGACTGCGCTGTAACATCCAGTCCATATAAGTAATGAAAAGGAGAGGAGACAAGACGCACCCCTGGCGAAGTCCAACGCCCACGGTGAAAGGTATTGATTTAACGCCGTTTAGCCGAACACAGCTTTACAGTTTGTGTAAAGAGATTGAATGGCTCTCAAAAGGGAACCGTCAATTCCATACTCCTGCAATACACTCCAGAGTTTACCTCGAGGGACTCGGTCGTATGCTTTCTCCAAATCTACGAAGCATGCGTAAACAGGTGTAGCATACTCCCAAGCCTTCTCAAGCACCATTCTGAGAGTGAATAACTGGTCGGTTGTGCTTCTGCCGGGACGAAAACCGAACTGCTCATCTCCTAATCGTGCCTCGACCACAGCTCTGCAACGCGTTTCCAGCACCTTGGCAAAGACTTTTCCGGGGAGACTTAAAAGTGATATACCCCTGTAATTGGAGCAATCCATTTTATCCCCTTTCTTGAAAAGGGGCACAATCACCCCAATCTGCCAATCGCTGGGAGTTTCGCTGCATTCCCAGGCCACTTTAATGACACGAGAGAGCCATTTAACTCCCACCTCACCTAAGGGCTTAAGCATTTCTGGCCGGATTTCATCCACTCCGGCAGATTTGCCAACTTTTAGCGATTTGATTGCAAAAGTGACTTCCTCTACCGTGGGACTATTTTCCGCCCTACTCAAGGCGATGGATCTGTCATCCTCAATGCCCTGGATTGGATTGAGGAATTCAGAAAAGTGCTCGCTCCATCTGCGCAAGATGTCCTACTCATTAGAAAGAAGTGCACCATCTTTGGATTTGACTCCTTCAATGATGTTCCACTTCCTTCCTCTAAAACGGCGGATGGTCTGCCAGAACACCTTGCTTGCAGATCTGTGATCATGGTCCAATGAACAGTTAAACTTGCCAATCGCTGTTTCTTTGGCCCAAGAAGGTATCTGACTAGTAAGGCATTGTGAAGAAGCATTAAGGAGAATCTATATAAGACCCTCATCCTGCTCTATGGCGAAGAAGCATATGAACGTTAACAAAGGCGGAGAAAGATCTTCTTCTTCGTTTCGAACGCAAAATTCTTCAAGTGATTTTCGGTCCCATTTGCGTTGACGGTCCTTGGAGGAGGAGATTTAACAGCGAACTCTACGAGATGTACAACGACATCGATCTGGTCAGAAAAGTACGTAGGTATCACTCGACTAAGATGGCTAGGACATGTAGAGCAAATGAAGACAAACGCTGCGCCCCGAAGAGCCTTCGATTCCAACCCGGAGGGACAACGCAGTAGAGGAAGACCTCGCTTTAGGTATTGCGCGCATAAGTGAAAGGGGATCACAACTAACTTGGAGTGCGCAATTGGAGCCGGTTAGCCAAAGATCGGGCTAACTGGAGAGGCATGTTGATTGAGGCCCAGGTCCACCCTGGACTGTAACGCCATCTAAATAAGTAAGTAAGACAATGAGAATTTAATTTCCACAGCAAAGTGGATTTTACCTGTGGAACAATGAGATTTATACCCTCAAGACGCCAAAAGAATCGAAACTTCAAATACCCTACCTACTTCTACGTACCTACTAGCTTAAAAAGAAATGTAAAGAAATTAACTATAGGCGTTTTACATCTGTCTGAGCAGAGATACATATCCAAAAATTATATATATATATTTTTTTGCAAATATTTTACTGGCTATTCCAAAAATCAGCTTGATTCTAATACACTTAGCTCAAATCTGCAAAAATACGTGTTCCCTCTCTTGCCGTTAGGGCGTGCATTAGCGATTTGACAAACTGCATAAAGACTTCATTGCATTAAGTATTTTTTTTTTTACAGAAAAACTACGTAATTCAAATTGAAAACCAGTAAGACAATTATCTTCGACTATGCCGAAGCTCAAATACCCGGTACTATATTATTGTAAAATAAAAAAAATATTTTAGTATTAAAAAATTATATATTTGTATGGGAGGTATGGGTACTTTTTATTCGACCAAGCTCATTTTTTGTCAAAAATTTTTAAATATTATTAAAACAATATGTGCAAAGTTTAAACTTGCTATCTTTACCGTAACTATTTAAATTTAATTTTTAACATAAAAAGCTATATAAATCTGATATTTTTGTATGGGAGGTAGTAGTAGTTTTCATCCGATCTTGCTCATCTTCGAACTTAGCCTCAGTTTGGTGGATAAAAGCTTACATACCAAATTTCAAGTCGATAGCTCTTAAATTACGGCCGTAATCGTGCGGACAGACGGACAGACGGACAGACAGACGGACAGACAGACGGACATCGCTAGATCGACTAAGAAAGTGATGCTGATCAATAATATATATAGTTTGTCATACCTACAACGCCTCCTTATGGGCGTTACAAATGGAATGACAAAGTGAATATACCCTCACCACAGTGTGGTACCGGGTATAATCAAATAAAAACTGACTCCTATCGCTTCTAAACTTTTAATGTACGTATGTATATGGTCTGCCTAAATTCATGGATTATAAAAATATGGAGTTGAAAGATGTTCATATAACACTGGAGTTTTTTTCGATATTTTTTGAATCTGTGCTGTGCTGTCAAAGTGCAGAGTGCAGAATGGATATCGCCCTCAAATTCAGCTTCAGAACATCATCTTGACTCTTGCGAATATCTAGCCCCTATGGTATATCCGCGATTATTTTTAAAAAGTGTTCTCATATGATTCACAGTCACTTGTTGATTGAAAAATCATTAGTCTCGGTGAAAATCGAGCAAACAGTGCGTCTAGATCAGATGTGGTGGTCGTCTACTGATGAGCCCACCCAACATATCGGGGCGAAACGCATTTCTGGAGTCGAGGCCAAATCAGATTGAAAAATTTGTGATGGGTTCTCAACCAATTTGTCAATGTGCTGCTTCGTCTTGTTCGGAATTTTTTTTCAGAATCGTGATTCTCAATTTTCAAATCTGGCTTGCTTCTCTTAGTATGCCACTAATGCTGTCGAAGATGGTTATCAAGTTATCAAGCTTACACTGACTTCAGCAAGCCATTTGACTCTGTCAAACATAATTTTTAAGAAAAATAATTTTAATTTCAGCAATGCTTGATTGGACAGCTTTTTTTATGATTGACAGGTTTGAAAGTGTCAAAATAGTGGATTACTTGCCACGATCTTTTGGGTTTAGATAAGGACTACCACAGGGTTGTCATTTGGCTCCATTCTTCTTTAAAATGTTTATCAACACCATAGCGCTTCAATTGTTTGATGTACGCTCAGGACTTCAAGTTGTTTCTTAAAATCAGATTTCATATCTTGGTACAAAAAGTTCACACTTCATGAAACATTATGACACATTCGCGTCACTACACATCATGCCGTTCCGCAGGCTTTGCTTGATTGTGCACGACATCGATTTTGAATAATCAGGTAAATTGTTTAGGACCTCTCTTCCCTGATGGAGTTAATAACGTACAAGCCGGGGCTAATGCAGTAAAACAAGACAATTTACACAATAGGTGAACAAAACACCCAATCGACCCTTTTCCATTGATGTCTTTGTCTAAAAATAAGCAAAGCCCATATAAGACCCTTGGCCTATAGTTTCTTATAATTATTCGTTTGTGGGAATTATATTTTTGGGGCCACAACGGCTGAATTGATAGCTTTCTTAGAACAGTTTGTACAATCTCATACACTATCCTATGTAAAAAAAAACCTTTACGAATACACTCAGAGGAAAAACGAGCTAAAATCAAGAATATCAGTGTCAGATCAAGCTCGTTCGTTGACGAAAGTATGGTAATCTCGGAAAATCTTATTTCAAGTACGAAAATCTTATTTTGAGCTCGTTTTTTGCAAGACCAAAAAATCTTACTTCAATCCTGTTTCGGGATTGATTTAAGCTCGAAAATTCTTAAAACAAGACCAAAAAATCTTACTTCAATCCTGTTTCGGGATTGATTTAAGAATGTGGTTCTTACATTATGCGATGCCTGAAAAAAATGTATTTTGGGTATTCAAGATCTAAACCTAAAATTTTAATTACCTACCATCTTATAATATATCATCACATCATTCATTCACATTTCACATAGGTAATAATATTAAATTTTCAATGTTGCCTTATGAGAATTCACTCAGTAAGTGAGTGTGAATTTTAGGAACGAATAGAAATCGAAATAAAGTACATGCGCAATGCGCATGCAGTTTAAGTATTGTTGCGCTTGTTTCAATCATGAACAAGTTTGAAATAAGATTGTTTCGGCTTATTTCAAGAACAAAAAAACTAACTCAAGAGCTCATTTGTGTTTCAATGTCCTCTTTTAAGATTGTTTCGGCTTATTTCAATAACAATTGGTGTCATATTAAGATTTAGCACGTAAGAATGAAAAAATATCAAGCTTGAGCATACTTGATTTTAGCTTGCGATTTTTCTCTGAGTGTAGGAGTAGCTTGTGATCTTTCGGGGTTTGAGGGCTTCTAGTCCTCTCTCCTCTGCAGTAATATGACCACTAAGCCATTGCACCCACACTGTCTTTGCATCAAAAGTAGTGCTTTTAAAGGTTGCTTCTGATGCGTTCGTATCTCCCCCTAAGTGATGAGGCTTATGGAGATCCAAGTTGCCCCGGGTACTTCTTTCTTGGATTCGCCTTCAATTCGTTTCAAGAACCAATCTACTTAGTAATAAAATTTCCAAATTTTCGAGGCACATTTTTCGAAAAGATGGAGATGCAGACTGGCGGTCTTTTTAGAAGTTTAAAGCGCGGCTTAGTACCAAAGAATGAAATTTGGCACTTTCTGCGAGTATATTCACATTTTTCTTCTTTTGTCAAACCTACGCTAATGCATTTTTGAGCTCTTCTATATTTATTCCCCTGCCAGCAGCTGTTCTCGTAAACTGCCTTGACATTTATAAGGCCAGATGTTCTTGTATATACAAAAAGAGCTCTTTGTTCTTATCAAAAGGTCTGCATGCACCTGTTTGTGGTTTACTTTTAACCTCTGGCCCATTAGACTAGTCCATCTTGTCAGTTGTTTTAAATTATATTTTTGGATCGGATACAATATTTTAGTGACTCTTGAAAAGGATCAGTCGAGCTACACGCGTGGGTGACCATCCCACCACACCGACATGTTCTTTCAATAGCAACCCCATCTCCGACCAACCCTTATGGTCATGTCTCTATCTGCTTCAATATTGTGCGAATCAGAGAACCAAGAGCATTCGTTTCGTTTATTTTTCTTTTCTTTTAGCAACGCGAAGGGAAGGGATAGGTTTTTATTTCGCTCCACATCCAATATACGCTGATGCCTCTCTAGTGTGATCCTCTTAATTGCCTGCACTCATATATGAAAGGATAATAACAAAACGAACGAAAAATTATTACACTGGGTGTGATGTGTATACAAGACTAAAACAAAATATGTGTTTAAAAAAAAAAAATACTATATACAAATTAATAAAACCATTTTTTTTAATTAAAATAATTCCATGGCAGTCATGTGTGAATTTTGATTTAAAATCAGCGATAGTGTAAATTTAATAAGCCCTTTGCTCTTTTATACTAGTGTAAGGACACTTGATGTGTGTTTAAGCAAAGGGGTATAATATGCCGTAGCCGTATATGCCGGATGCGGATGCCTGAATAGCAACCTTTTACTTCTTCGCCAGGTGAAAAGCTTACTATGCCGTAAAATTACACGGATATGCGCTCAGGCTCTCCAAAAATATTCATGTGTGCGATTTTCCAACATTGCCAAAGAGCAGCACATTTTCTTGACTCTTTTCTTGCGGAACTAATCAGTATGCCTATGGATATGTACATTTAGCTATGCGAAGCGAACGTTTGCTGGATCCCATTCCGCTGGAGTATATACGGTTAATATGTGATTTTTCCATACAGATGAACATTTAATAGCTTTATGACAAGTGAAAATCATCAAAAAGATCAAACGGCAAACGGGAGAGAAACTTTCCACATCACGTGCCGATAAGGACCATACAGCATTCACTTGGGGGCCGTCTCTCAACCCTTAAATCGCTAGTGCGATGTTCCTCTTAATGAGCCATAGACCAAGCAAATATATGTAGTAGAAATATTTTCTATTGCAAATCGAATGCCATTGTATTCAGGAATTGTTCCTGGAGTTCTTGGAGAAAAACTTGGAAGAAAATTTCCAAAAAGTCAAACAACATTCAGACAACCACGAAAATTCTTCCTCTTGCTTCAACGACTGTCAATGAATGGCGCGGGAATGGTGGATAGATGCGGAATGACATCTTGCAGACGTTTTTCGCCCTTGCTGTTGCTGTTGCTCCATTCCAGCGCAACCATTCACCGTTCAACACTTGAGCTCCAGCCGCGAGTGAAGACTCCAATAATTGTGCTGCCGACGTCATCGCCCCCCAATGACAACTCGAAATTATTGTTGGTTGATCTCTTTGACATGAACTATGAATGATGGCAATTAAGGAGCATCATTACAAGAAGATAGCATCAGCAATTATATTGCAAATTCGAAATCGTTCCGAATGATAAACTTTTAAAATGCTTTGCGATTTCCATCAGTTCAAAAATGCTTCCCCCGTATAAAAGGGGCCAACTTTTGGGCGAAAAGTGAGTCTGAAAAATCATGCGGAATCTCGCAGCAGTTGGTCTTGTCTTCGCAATTTGCATTGCAGTGGCGGTGGGTATCCTTTTGTGATGAGGTAGACTCTTTTTTTTTATACAGTTGTGTCACATTTTAGACTTGTGTCCCAGTGATCGGCAGTGATGCCTTAAGGTTCGCCGAGATTGGTCAGTCTATTAAACAGATTTCGGAAGCCTTTTTAGCGATGCAATCAGGTAAGCTTAGGAACTATATAGAATTTGTATCTTTTATAAGCTTTTGGGTGTGTTACAAACTTTTGTATTTTTATTTAAGGCGGTGGCGAACATCAAGTAAAGTCAGCGCTCTTGGCACCGCATCACTTCACACTACAATGATAACTGGTAAGGGAACTCAAACTCGGTCACTGTTCGTCGATGTGCTGCGATGTATGTAAATATGTGTAAAAGTTAATAAAACAATTTTCCATCAGCGGAACTAATTTCTTTATAGTTTATATTGTTTGGAGTTTTTGCGATGCGGTTATGTGGAGGAGTTCTCAAAAATTGTATTATGATCGATACAATGCTGCTGAAGATAATAATAAACATATTCGCAGAGCTTTCTATTTGTGTGTGTGTTAAACCGAGATATCTATAACTAGATTCAAGCCCTTCTTTAAAGGTACATACATATTAGCCAAATGCCAACTTCGTGGTACAGATGAAACTTCAACATTGGTGCCATTTTTAGTGATGGAGGGAAGGTAACATTCAAAAATATAAAATCACTGGAGCGATGACAGAAATTATATTCTGTTCAATTTGAAATTGAGACCTTGGTCTTTTGAAAGGCCAAACAATGTAGCAGTAGTAACATGTGTCAATTTGAGTCATTTCCCATCAAAATCCAAGAGGAAACCTATAGGAAACAGCAAGTTGGCCAATTTTCAACTTTTGTGGATAGAATTTTCAAGACCCAATGTGTCAATGTGTCCTACTGTCCCTCTGATTTGACCCTATTAGGTTACAGCGCTGCATGGGCTTGTCTTTATCAAAGTTTAATATAAGAAGCCTTTATCCACTGTTCTTATATTTTTTTCGCTCAAAGCTGCTTTTAGAGGGCCGTTGGCCTTACTTTAGTTTTTGAAGCCTTCTTTGTATATATTTCGTTCAGTTTATACCTCACTTGGTGGTGGTCTCGTCGATTCTCATCGTATTTCGGTGAGACAGGGTTTGGACCTTCTATCAATTGTCCATTAAAACTGAATGAATTAAGATAAGTGTTATACCAAGTGGTCGGGTAAACAATAAATCCTCAATCGAAGGTGTCTTTTATTTAAAAGGCAAGAGGATAGCCTAAAGTTCAAGATCAAGTTTTTTGGGCTTGCTACCAAATCTTACGAGGAATTCTTATGGCATCTATTTTCACTATATTTCCCGTTATGGCCCTTCAAAGCATATGAACTCTCATTTGGAGGTGTTACCACTTAAAACGCTATAACTTCTAAGCTATTAGTGATACAAAAATTGTTTTGTGCATTTTGAAAAAATAATTTAGAAGCGCATACAAGTCTTATGCACTTAGGGTACATATGTGCAGCTACAAAAAAGTTATGGCTCCTTAAACTCAACATTTTGAAAATTTTTTGTTACATTTTTTTACTTAAAATGCTTTTTTATCCTTGAGGAATTTTCTAAAAATGATGTCAAGCCGTTTTTGTCAAAAAAAAAAAATGGTCAAACAAAATTAAGTCAGAATAATAAACTAACGTAATTATGAGCAATGGTTAATAGTTAATTGTGGAATATGAAAAAAAGCTTAACATTGATAAGTTGATCTCCACAAAATGTATTCAAAATGTGATTACGCGGACATAGTGTTTGTAAACGGGTTCTGCCATGGAAACGCTTCGTTGGCAAGATAAAAGTCCAACGCCGATACCCAAATCGTAGTACACCAGAAGCCGGGTACTAATGCGTATCAGCGCCTTGTTGATACCGGGTGAGCTCCTCGAAATAAAAAAAACGACGTTCAGACTCAGCGGCGGCAGAAATTAAGGGTGGAATTTTGCGTGCTGTGGAAGTTAAGCCTTTAGTCAGGCCCGAGGACTAGCTGTGCAACTGAAGCTTCCCAGAACCAGGATTCACGGTACTCTCCAGAGTAATAGGTTACACCCTTTCCATTTAGCACCGGTACGGACACTTTCTCAAGAACATTCTGTGGACTGACGAAGCGCAATTCACAAACAAATTTATAAAGCTACAAACCTCTATGATTTGCACCATTTGGTCAGACCCCAATCCCCATTTAATACACACAACATCCTTTCAAAGGTAAGAATTTAATTATTTTGAACAACTTCTTCAAAATGTGTGCTTATTTCAAATGAAGTTTAGTGTAAATGTTTGAAAACACTTTAGTAGGTCCGCACGTTCTTCCAAAAACAGTTAATTCCATTGAATTTCTTAGAGAACGATTGCCGAAGCTTCCTGAAGGTGTTCTTCTTTTTCAGAGAAGAGCGATGTTCTTCCAACAGGGTGGTGCACCTTGTGACTTTTTTTTACATACTTTTAACGAACGGTGAACTGGTCGATTTGGTCCAATCCTTGGCCACCCAGATCTCCTTACCTAAAACCCAAAGGTTTTTTCTGGGGTGCTGTGAAAGAAAAAAATTGATTTTAGAGAAATATCGAGGATCTACTCGACCATTTTCGTGACTTAACATAATTTTTAAAAAAAATCTCAAGGATAAAAATTCATAAAAAAAATTAAACGGGAAATATGGTGAAAATAGACCCCCCTGCCATACAATTTTTGTTCGGCGGAACTTCAGGAATCTTCCCTTAAAGGATTATACAGCTTTACTGGGTCACCCTGTATATTCCAATTCATTGATTTTTATTAGTTTTTAAATCGTATGTACCTAAACGAACATACTAAAATTATTTTTTTCAAAGCAGAAGACGTCTTGATTTTTTTTTTTTTTTGACATGACATGATGGTAGAACGTCTGCGTTGACCATGAATCTGTCCGTAAGATTTTGTATTAACGAATCTATGCAAGGAATCAGTATAGACACTCTAAACTAGGCTTCAGTAGAAGAGGTTTCTGGATTGGAACGCGTTGTTTGTTTCAATGAAGTTCTTGGGACTCTTAATTCAGCTTCAAATAAGTCCTCGGCAAGTTGGGATTCGGATTGAAAAGCCTCCCTGAAAAAATCTTCGTCATTTTCTCTGATATTCTTAAGAGAATTCAGAACTTCTTTTGTGCGGTCGATTGCAGAAACGAAATCTAAGGATTTGGTCTGTAGGAAAACTGATAATGGTAGCGTTAAACTGAATATTTTTTCGCATACAATGAGGCTTACTAGGAAATCACTTTTTTGGATCGCTGCCAAAAGTGTTGATGACTTCGCCCACGTTCTGCTGATCATTTCTTCAAGACTTATTGAGATGCATTTGAAGAGTTCTACAAAGGAAATAAGGCACAAAGGCTTAGAAGCCGAGTTTTTCGGTTCTCTGGTGCGTGTTTTTTATTGATATTTTTTAAAGTTATATGTATTTGCATTTGAATGGTTGCAGTAGTTTTAGTTTCTAATTTTTTGCTTAGCGTTTCGGGGGGGGGCTTCAGCCCCTCAAGCCCCCCCCCCCCTGGCTACGTGCCTGCCCTATGGGCTTACTGTACCTACGCAAAATTGACCAAAATGTATTCACGAGACTGGCTAGCATGCGGAAAACACTCAGGGCCCTTGTCGTCGTTCACAAAAATGTGAGTGTTCAACTCAATCAAGAAACTTCGACTCGCCATATGGATATAAAAAAAAACGAAACATTTCCGGCGCCTGATGAGAATTTTGCAAAATATTTTCGATATAGCTACTGTTGAGAAACCGTATCCAGAAAGAGGTAGATGCGGATTAGGAAATCATCATCATAGGCCCATTTTTTTTTTTTTTTTTAAATGCTGCTGGAAATATCATTTCAGTTAACGGTGGGCTGACTAACATTGAAGACATGGACTGGAACGATCTTCCGCATGATGGCGTGACATGCCACACAGACAGCCCATCAATAAATCAATCTTTTGCGCACAAGTTTCAATAGTAGTCAGCAGTGATGCCATTCTGACCGGATTCCGGTCATATCTGACCGAAATCTCTTTACTCTGACCGGAGAAAATTTTGAAATCCGGCCTAACCGTTTTTTGACCGGAACGAAAAACGATTTTAACCGGAAAACTCTTTTTTGACCGGAAAAATTAAGTTGCCCTATTCTGCTCCGGGAGCAGGATAATAAATTATCTTATAGGCTAATTTCTTGACGTTTTCTTTTGCTAGAATGTTGAAGAGGAAATTAAACAATGAATTTGAATTAATTAGAGTGTGAAATTCGATAAATCTCAGATTGGAGTTTGGTGAACTACTCTTTTCAAGTGTCAGAAAATTATCCGAGAATAATTATTTAATTATGTATTTAATTATTGACACGGCCTTAGTACATGGCCTGGCCACACACATCTTCTCATGACTTTCATTTCCATTAACGATTTGGCTATACACAAAAACCAGGCGTCGTCATTGCAATGAAATAAAATTTGGCACGTTGACGTTTTTGACGTCCTCACTCTATCAACGCAAATATCAAATGAAGATTTGTATCTTCTGAAAGTGGATTTTCTGTGCATTTTCTATGCTATCTACCATTCTCCTTTATCTACTCACTCAAAATCTACCTGTGTCGCTGGACACGACGTTCATTGGAAGGCGTGTATGATCATGCACTAAAAGTGTATTTCAGAACTTAAAACATGTCATATAAACTGAAAAATTAGTTTCAATAAATTTTAAACAAACGAAATAAAAAACAAGTTCACAAACTCAAGATTCACATATTATAAAAACGTTTTCTAAACATCGATAATGCAGCGCTAACATAAAAATTTGTAAATTGTATAGGTAGGTATAGGTATTTTCTATTTTTGACCGGGTTTCAGGTCAAAATTTCTCATTTTAACTATTGACCGGATTTTTTGACAGGATTTAGAAAATAAAAATCCGGTCATTCGGTCAGATTTGACCGGATTCACTTTCTTTTAGTGGCAACACTGGTAGTCAGCCGCCTCGGAGTCGGAACTGCAATTAAATAAGGTTAGGTTTTTCCTGTGATGTTATGATTTAAGCCCTTAAATGAAATATGGCCTGATGCTGAAGTAGAGCCAAAACCAGCCCACAATGTCTTGTAAAATTGATTTGCTATTTCGAAGCTAGCCGAGGCGGCCGCGGCCCGTGGATTGCGTCGTATTCCATAAATAATGACAATGTTTGTTCAAAAGCCATAACATAATGTAAATAATTTATTTTTTAGCAAAAAAAAAAAAAAAAACCTATATTCGGATTACCCGATATGTAGAAGACTGTTGTCTACTACAATTTCCAATAATTTGTAAAAAAAAAAATAACTTTGGAAAAACTGATTTTTCTATGGCGTCCAGCGTCTATTGATTGGAAACGCACTATACCAGTGTAGATAATCATTATATTCATAGGCTACACTATTTTTGTGGTATACCAATTACGCCGCTATTTCAAAGTAGAAGAAGTTATTGCCATTATGACACCATCGATTTATTGCTGATGAGCGCATAATTTTTTGTATTGGACCTGTGAACTGGCCTCCACGATCCTGATGTGATCTCACACCTTTAGATTACTTTCTTTGGGGGTATGTGAAGTCACTAGTTTCTGCCGATAAACCAGGGACGTTGGACGATTTGGAAGTCAACATTCGCCTCGTTATTGCTGGTATACACCCCCAGTTGCTCGATAAAGTTGTCGAAAATTGGACTTCGCGTTTCCCCCGATCACCTTAAACGCCCCCTTAACCCCTATAAGAACTTGACATGGTTGAGAATCTCACCTTCGCTCTCAATAAAGCAATGACTTCTTCCTGCCCTCTGGTCCAACAAAGAGGTAAGAAAAAGCCGCTTTGGTGGAATGCAGGTCTAGGTCCACTTAGAACTAATTGTAGAAAACTATTCAATAATGCCAAAAGTATACCAGAAACGCGTTAGACTGGGACTTGTACAAGGCATCACTAAATATATACAAAAAGGAATTAAGAAAAGCCAAACGTAATTCTTGGAGACTCTTCTGTGATAAAATAGAAGAAGCCTCTGAGGCTTCAAGGATAAAGAAAATGCTCTCCTCTAATCCAATAACACCCAGTTTCCTCAAGAAAGGTGATGGGTCTTGGACAACTTCCAGCGTAGATTTGCTCAATCTACTGCTTGACAATCATTTCCCAGTCAGCTCCCATGTGGTTAACAACTTGAACTTCAATAGTCCATCTGAACCAATAACCGTCCCCTCAAATAAAATTACACAAAGTAAACTAAACTGGGCAATTCATAGCTTCAAACAGTGATGCCAACTGAGGCATAATTATGCCTTTTAGGCATAATTTCGATGCTTGAGGCATTGAGGAATAATTTTGAGAAAAAAGGCATAATTTTTTGTGAAGTTTTTTTTATAATCAATCCGTAAAAATAAATTTTGAATTTAGTAAATCTGGTAGCTACTTCGATCAAAGTCGCTTCACTAATTTTCATTTACCACTGTGCGTCATGCTTATTTTACTATTCTCTACTAGACCTACTCACTAAACCCAAACATGAACACCGAATACGATTTTCTCTTTCCCGGTGACTTCGCTTTTATGCCTGATGAATAATCTGTATCTTGAAGATAATTTTCTTATAATTCGGTGACTGCGGCGGCGTCCGAATAGCCGAATAGGTGCGCGAAATATATTTAAAAAGAGATGAATTCAGTGAATTTTTTCATATTATGGAAGACTTACTATATAATGACCCCATACTATCCGTACCCCTTGTTCCATACCCCCTTTTGTGTCCGTAAACCAAAATGTTTCATTTCAACGCACGAAAGTGTTTAAGAATTCCAACAAGTTCGGATTGTTTTCGGACGTCGGAACTAAACGTACGTATACGTACGAATAACTCGCATGCAATGTGCGGTGCGGGCTCCAATAGTACCTACATACATACATTGAAAGTCGGGATCGTTCGTCCGTTTCCGTACCTTATCGCACGAGTCAAATTGGTACGAAAACGCCTCTTATGTGCGGCTGACCTTAAAGTTTGTTTCTATTGCTGGCAAAAAAAAATTTAAAAAAAAAGTTTGTAATATTTTATTTTTCTGGCAAGTACCAGATAACAGATAAGGATATAGAAACCATGGATCCGCTACTCATTCTCAGATTCATAAAAAAAACTGGACTGGATGAAGTACTCTAAAATTGATATTCTTGCGAAGGCTAAAGACAGAGCAAAAACCCTCAAACACAGTTCTTAATGGAACCTCTAATGGGGCTCTAGAAAAGGGCATGAACCTTTCCAAGGTGTAAGCAGGGGGCACAATAGGCCACAAGGCCGGAGTGCATTAAACCCTCTGCATTATTATTATTAATAGTTTATTTTAAAGATGAGTTCAAGTTCAACTGATCGCGATGATATTGCGGTGCAGTTCCATCGAATAAACACTGTATTACGTGAAGTTAGTTTTTGTTTTTCATAAATTTAGTTACAAATACCATCTACACATATTTATTTTTTAATTATTGTTTTTTTTTTTTTAACATGCGCCTTATAATAAAAGTTTAACACATAAATTGAAACTTTCTTTGTTATTTATCTTTTTTACAAAAGAGGCATAATTTTTTTGAAAAAGGCATAATTTTTTTCGGATTGAGGCATAAAAACTTCGATCCGGGTTGGCAACACTGGCTTCAAACCATATAAATCCGCGGGACCAGACGGCATAATACTACGCACTACGCACAACTCCCTCTGCGGCACTGGACATATTGTTTCATCTATTACCCCTTGCTATTTTTTAGCAAGCTCCGGCGAGTGCAGCCATTCACCTACCTCACAGTGGTCAAGGAAAGATTTTGGCCACGCCTCTATTCTGAAGAACTTCGAAATCTCAACCGAAATGACTGACTACACTACCCCATCTCTAAATTTTGACAAGAACTTTCTCGTCACTATCCGCTCCAGAGCAATCTGGAATGAGGACACTTTTCCAGAAGATGGCTCAGTTCACTGCTGACGGCTCAAAAACCAAAGATGAACTTGGTGGGAGTGTTTTCTCTGAAAGTCTTAATCTTAAGCTCTCCTTCCGTCTACCAAATTATTGTAGCATGTTTCAGGCGGAACTAATGGTGATAAAAGAAGTCTTATCTTGGCTCAAGTAAAACGTGATTTACGCTAAACATATCTGTATATTTTCGGACAGCCAAGCAGCCATCAAATCCTTGGATTCGATCTCTGTAACTTCTCTATAGTAGCCCTCGGCTTCCGATCGTCTCTTATGGAGATTGCCGAACAGTTGAACATTCACCTAATTTGGGTGCCGGGGCATAGAAACATTCCATGGAATTGTAAGGCCGCTGGAATAGGAACAACTCAACCCATCCTGCCGAATAAAGGCACCATAGGAATACCAATAGCTACTTGCAAAAAAAAATTTAAGCTGGATGCTATTGAGAGTGCAAATCTTAGGTAGACATATCGGCACCACAATAGGTGTCATTACTGGACACTGCCTGATAGGAAAACATGCCGCAAGGCTAGGCCTTTTCGCAAACGACTTTTGCAGAAGCTGTATGGATGAGGAAGAGGACGAAACTATTTCTCACCTTCTTTGTTCCTGTCCAGCTCTCTCCCGTAGAAGGAAGCTTCACTTAGGAGCCTTCCATTACAACGACTTGGGCGATCTGTCAAATACAGACATCAGAATCCTCTTACGCTTCATAAAGAACCTAAAATGGTTTAACTAGTAGGGATATCTTATACGATTCTTTTTCGTGGTATCACAATGGACCTATGCTGGTCTAAATGTGTTGGCGTTTCCCAGCTGGCATGGCAGCCACTTTCAACCAACCATTCACACACTTTTGACGCTAACTGTATCTACAATAGAACGAAAGGAATGAAATTTTTCCATTGCATATTTATAGGCTAATTGGCTCCATTGCAAGTCAAAGTTACTTCACATAACACACATGCATTTGCACTAATTTGATGCAACTGCATAGTGAATGAGCCTCCATTAACTGAGTCTGAAAAATAATTACTTAACTTTTCCCCAGAGTGCGGTCAAATTTTGGCAACTAATGTTTACATATTATTGAATGAACTGCGGATTCCACTTTGTACCGCACTATATAAACACAATTTTCCTAACAACTCACTTATTTGTTTACCTTTTAAAAAACCGCTCGATTGCACTCTCTGAAACGACGAAATCAATTACGCTATAGCGTTGTGTGAAATCACAGCAATTTGCACCTCCAATTTGATTAATTGTACAGAAAAATATGGAAATTCTATAGCGATAGGCACGTGCCATACACAAAAAAAAACTGATGACCACTTCATGCTCTACGAATTGGTTTAATAAGTCTAGCGACTATATAACCTGAAGGTTGGACTAAACAAATTCCGTATTAGCAGTGAGTACTCAACAATGGTTAACATCAAGTGCAAGTCGTTAGCTATTCTCATCATCTGGTGGATGATCATCGGTCTTGCGGTATACAACCTTCCCCTAATAGATTTTCCTAAACTGGAAATAAAAACATTTTGTGCTCTTCCAGATCGCCTCACCACTATTGACGATGGACAACGTTGCATTGACAGCTGACACTGTCGAAAACGCTGGCTTTCAAGGCGCTGGTGCGAAAGGTGCGTATCTATTACACAACGTGTTTGATTCGATAAATTCTAATTTTATATCGCGTTTGCAGGATGTAATGGCGGAGGTGGTGGTGGGCCAGGCGGCCGACCAAATGGTCCACGTCCAACGACAGCATCAGCCAATGCTACAACAGCCGCTTCCGGTTAACATCGGATGACAATCCACTTTCATTCGCTATATACAAATTAAATTCCAATAAAAATAGCGATCCTTATAGAAGAACATTTCCAAAAGGTGTATATAGTATTGCATTCTTCTTTTCTATGCGCTCAGCTAGTGAAATTCAATCCAACTTCAGTTGTCAACTCATGTCCAAGTCCACTTTCATTTGCAATGACAGAGAAAATGAGAGTTGCGGAGAAAGAATTCATCCTTAATCTCCAATTCCCTGGTGATAGGCTAACAAAGCAGGAACAGCTTCACCAGAACAAATAAAAGAAAAACAACACGATGTCAACAGGACGAATAAAAAAAAACACAACGCCGAGCAGGGGGAGGCGGAGAGAAAAAACAACAGACATCAGAGTCAGAGCAGATAGTCGCTTCGAATTGAATTCCATGTTGGCCATGTGACAAGCAATTGGGGGCAGGAGATCACTTTTCTGGGTCCGGGTTATTTTCTGCGAAATTAAAATAGCTCCAAGGTGAAATTACTTTTCCGCTTGTACTGTTATTGTTGTTGTAGCATTGTGATTCTGATTTAGTGAGACCACAGCTACCGGAAGACGTAAGTGTGATTACAAACACATATTCAGGCAGAGATATCGCTCGGTAGCATCGACTAAGTGGAATCAATCATAAAGCAGTCCTCTCCTGCCTGACTGGCTGATCCTTGGACCCTCTTGTTGTCCCTCGTTATACGTTCATTAAAAATTCTCGCCCCCATGTTGTGACGGCCGGCGAACGGACGAGCTCCACACGCCATTATGCCGTCTCATTTTTCACCTAACCTAGAAGCCAAATTGCTACCGAATACGATAGCCAGAGCGAACGCTGACCAAGTAGGAAGAATGAGCAGCGCACACGCACCATTAATTCATCTACTATTTGCCAGAGTGGCCAGCGTAAAGCCACCTACGACGCATTCACATGGAGGAGGTTAAAGTGTTTAATTTTACGGCACCGCACAATAAAGCCTCAAATGACCATCCCAAGATGAGGTCTCCTCAACAGCTATGGCGAACACAATGAAGCGGCAGCTCGATGCTGTTTGAATGCGCACGCTCTCTGGTCCATTTGGCCCATTTGTATCCTTGCGCAAGCAGTCTCAGTCGAAGCCCCAGCCCCGATCCAGCAACCATACCAACCACACCATGTCGATGTGTGTTGGCGTAATACGGCAGGTGGGCAGCATCAGTAACAGCAGCCAGCAACATATCGGCAGCATCTGTCCTGGTAGTGGTGTCCCCCCAATCTGTGCCCTTTTTTTTTGCAAAAAAAAAAAAAAAAAAACTTGGAAGTGTTTGCGCTGATGACTCTGCCGATGGTTGAATCGCGCGCGCGACCATCACCTCGACGTCGTCATCATCATCATCCATTGTTAATGAGTATACGCCGTGCACATGCGCGCAGCGCTCCAATGAAAGTACAAGTAGGGGAGACGACTCAAGGAGAGTGTTTCTATAGAAAATCAATTCGGAGAAACCACAGAAAAAGGACGACACACACAGTCGCTGCACTCTATAGTCGTCTGCGTTGCGTCTCCTCTTCTCCAGCATCGACCGTGCCCGGGCGTCGCGGTCGTTGCTGGGGAGTCCAGACACCTCGATTAATCAACGGCTATTAATGCCGCACTTAGAATATTTACGGGTATTAAATGACTTGTGAGTAATTTCCGTAGGTGGTTCTCGTTCTGGGCATGGGTGGTGTTGGTGTTACTGCGCCAATAGTGGTGGTAGTGACAGCGGCACCACACTTCTCTTATAGGTGACATTGAACGGGAGAAAAGTGCGTGCTGTGCTGCGTCTGTTGCGCCAGCCAGCGCGGCCTACTAAGTCAGTCCGGACCCACATTGGCAGATGCATGTTTGCGGGGCAATTTATGTGTAATAAACTTAAGTTATGGGGTTATTCGATACGCTCGGATTTTGGTCGTCTAGTTTATGGCCACGAGCCGTCTGATTAATTGATCAGAACGCGCAAAATAGCTTCTACGGTGAGGAAAGTGCTCCAATATAACTAGAAATGCGACCTTGAATAGACAAGGGAGGGGGAAGGGGGGGGATTTAATTCTTAATCGACTATTGATCATTACGACCAGTTTCGCTACACTGTCTTAACTAACAAGGCTTTTTAAAATGTAGAGCAAAAAGTTGTAACCTTGTGTCCTCTTCACTTTCAGCCTTCGAAAGCGGTAAAGAAGTCGCCGTCATGTCATTACAAAGGCTTTTGATAAGATATCGCATAAATTCGTCCTTTTCCAATTGTCTGCCATCGACTTTGAACCAATCTTGCTGAAGTGGATATATCTTCTTACCTAGAGAACCGTTTCTACAGGGTGAGCCATCTAGTGGTTTCTTGTTAAATCATAGGTTATTTTGATATTGACAGCTGTTTCCCGCTCAAAAACTTGACAGAAAGTCAGTATCATACCTCCGCGGAAGGAAATGAGTCGCTTTACGCTTGAACAACGTTGGGAAATATTGAAAACTTATTTTTAAAGTGAGTGCTCTGTGGCCCAAACAGTGCGTTTTTTGAAAAGAAGTTTTGGCCGAAATGAAGCACCCACCGCGCCTGCTGTACGCAAGTTTGTGCAAAAAGTTCGTGAGACTGGTATGCTAGTGGACAACACTTATGGTCCCCGTCATCGTACATCGAGATGTGTCTGTAGTCGAGAGTGACTCAATTCACGAACATCCAGTCGCCATCGATCTCAACAGCTCAACATCTCACGCACTAGCCTGAGGAGAATTCTGCACAAAGATCTCGGAATATTCGCTTACAAGGTCCAATTGACTCAGCAATTGACCTTCCACTTCGTTATCGCTTCGCAGTTTGGGCTTTAGAGCAGCTTGAATTGGACAACGATTTTGGGCGAAAAATCATCTTTTCTGACGAGGCGCATTTTGATCCCAGCGGCAGCTACGTTAACAAACAAAATTGCGGGTTTTCCGGGCACGTTAGATATTGTCGAGAAGCCAATGCATCCACAGAGACTGACAGTTTGGAGCGGATTCTGGAGTGGTGGCATCATTGGACCATTTTCTTCGAAAATAAGGCTGCGAACAACGTTTCGGTCAACCAATGGTGGGCGTTACAAAGCCATGTTAACCGACTTTCTTTTTACTGAAATCGAAGACATGGATTTGAACGACCGGACCTCTGGTTCGTGCAGGATGGCGCGCCATGCCACACAGCCCATGCCACAATCTTTTGCGCACCAAATTCCCAAATCGTATTATCAGCCGTCTTGGCGATGTCAATTGGCCGCCTCGGAGCTGCGATTTGACCCCTTTGGACTTTTTTTGTGGGGAACCGTTAAGGACCGGTGGTATGTCAACAATCCGAAAAAGATTTTAGCACTTAAGGCCAATATCATCCAAGCAATCCGTGAGCTAGAGCCCGAAACCATCAAAAAGGTCTTGGAAAATTGGAGTGACAGAATGCGGCTTGAGTACGCTAGTAACAATTTCAGTGAGTTTATGTGCCCAGATTCGATGACATGAAGAAATATACAAATGCTGCTGACATTTTCTTCATTCATCGACTTGAAATTCTCTATTGAATGCGCGTCTTTCAATGGGCCTCCGCCACGAGATGAATTCTGCCGGCATAAAACCGATTTTGTAGGCGAGGGGACTGAGGACAGTGGAAAGAAAGGGCAGAAAATTGTCTGCCGAGTTTGAGCGGTTGAACAAGGCAGAAAACTAATACATATACAAATTTCAAAACATCAATTTTGAAAAAAAAAAAAGCATCACATTGAAAGGAGGTTCATGTATACAGTTTGTACACAGAAATCATCCCGTGTGCGGAGGCTCAATTATGTACTTTATTTCCTTAACAAAAATCCCGGTAATTTAAGGAGGCGCCGGCCGTCTCCTGCATCTACATAACCACCTGGATATGGCACTAAAGAGGTAATCTCCAATAATAACTCAAAAATAACCAACTTTTAACTGAAATACTTCCTCCATTAAACTCGATCTTCTCCACCTTTGTTCCTAGCTATAGGTCCTCGTTATAATTCTTAATCTATATTTTTGTTAGTTTTAGCTTTGTATTAAGCCGAATAAATGGGGACTTCGGGCTTTATGCCCCAACCAATAATCCAAAAATTTACCCTACACTGGCCAAGTGCTTAGCTTTATTAGAAAATGTCAAACTTGTGCAATTCTGCTTTTCCGTCATTGCAATAAAGCACAAAAGACCAAAATGGCCACCACATCGGCGGACATCAATTGACTTATTATCCGCAAGAACAATCCTTTATTGTTGACAGCGCGTGATGTCAAGAACCACTTCAGCACTAAACCAAATAACTTGACGAATATTAGTTTGTATATAGTTACAGAGGTAAAGTACACAAGAAGACCTTGGGAGTCGTCCCAGCCAAGACGGGCTTCACCGTTGTCATGAAGAAGGGCAAGCACCAGCACCGACTATCCAAAAACTCAGTTCACGTGACCATGAAGGTAGGACCCACTCGGTAACTGAAGAATTTTAGGTACATGCTCACCGGTACATGGCTCCGACCTACGGTTGCCAGATGTCACGCATTTGGTGGGACAGTCCCGCTTTTGAACCTTTGTCTCGCCAAGTGTCCCGCTTAAGGAAATGTCCCGCCAATGTCCCGCTTTTTCGACATTTTCATTTTTCTTTCCATTGTTGTTTATTTAATTTTTTATATTTTGTTAACGTATATTTTTATTCTGAGAGACTTTGTCTACTTTGCTCCAAGTCCATTTCCCAGGTTCTATCCTAATGGATCACACAATTGAACATTCGCATGAGGTCCATGCTCGAAATAACCTCAGTAGAGCCAACAGTTTATCCGGAAAACTTTTCAGCCCGGATAAGGTTAAATGGGCCATAAACTCATTCAAGCCATATAAGGCACCTGGCATGGATGGCATCTTTCCAGCTCTCATCCAACAAGGTTTAGACTTTCTCCTGCCCACCATAATAGCCTTATTTAGAGTTAGTTTCAACTGGGGCTACATACCACGAACTTGGAGGGAGGTCAACGTAGTATTTATCCCCAAACCAGGCAACAAACCTAGTGAACTACCTAAATCATACCGTCCCATCAGCTTGACATCGTTTTTCCTAAATACAATGGAAAGAATAATTGACGTTCATATCAGAGAATGTCTAACTAGTGGCATTCCTCTACACCCCTATCAATATGCTTACCAGAAAGGCAAATCAACAGAAGGCGCGCTTTTCGATCTAGTTACACAGATTAACAAAGCCTTTTGCAATAAAGAGATTGCGCTGTGTGCCTTTCTGGACATAGAGGGTGCTTTTGACAACACTGGATACAACTCCATATCAAATGCTCTGCACCAACGAAACATAGACCATCACACAATAAACTGGATCAGAGCGATGCTGGAAGGTCGCAGAATAACCGCGTCCTCAGGTCAAACTTCAGTATCTGTAACAGCCATCAAAGGCTGCCCACAAGGAGGAGTACTCTCACCTCTCTTGTGGTCGTTGGTCATAGATGACCTGCTATATAAGTTAAGCAATTTAGGCTACAATATTATTGGATACGGCGATGACCTGGTCATCATCATTACGGGCACTGATGCAAACAAAGTTACCTCACGTATGCAACGAGCCCTTAGGACAGTACTAGAATGGTGAAACGACGAAAATCTGTCAATAAATCCCAGTAAGGCTGTCATAGTTCCTTTCACGAAAAGAAGAAATCTAAACTTAGGTCAAATTTCAATAAATGATACAATCATTGAGTACTCCGATGAAGTCAAATATCTAGGAGTAATCCTAGACAAAAGACTTAACTGGAACTCCCATATAGACGATAAAATAACGAAAGCAACTAAAGCTTTATGGGCTTGCCGACGTATGTATGGCACAACCTGGGGGATCTCCCCAAAAATCACTCACTGGATCTATACAGTGATGATAAGGCCCATCATAACATATGCTTCTTTAGTATGGTGGACCAAAGTCAAACAAACAACCGCCATCTCAAAGCTTAAGAAGGTACAACGCCTAGCATGTCTGGGTATTTCAGGAGCCATGCGCACCTGTCCTACGGATGCTATAGAAGCCATTATAGGACTAACACCTCTCCACATATATATCAACAAAGTGGCAATTCGCAGCTCGGCAAGTTTGTTACAAGCGAAAGAGATAAGTCTTAAGTACCACCCGGAACTAACGACACTACTCTCAGAAATTCCTGAACTTGGGAACGGGGTGGGAGCTGGTATTCATGGGCCAAACCGAAATGTCTCAATACCAATGGGGAAATCCCCTTCTGTCTTTCAGGCAGAGCTCCATGCCATCAAAGAATGCGCAAACATTATCTTAAATTCAGGTATTAAAGGCGCTAACATCCACATTTTCACGGATAGTCAATCGGCTATAAAAGCCCTTAGCTCATACATCATTGACTCAAATTCAGTGCTACACTGCTTCAACACCCTCCAGGCACTCAGCATCAGAAACAAAATCAGGTTATGTTGGGTCCCTGGACACGAGGGTATTGTAGGAAATGAAAATGCTGATGAACTTGCCAGAAAGGGCTCGGTATCTCCTTTTATAGGACCAGAACCGTATTGTTCAATCCCCAAATCAGCTATAAACGCGGCCATAAAAAGCTGGGAACGCAATAAATGCATTTCACATTGGGAGAATATCCCGGGACTTAGACAAGCCAAAAAATCAATTCAACCTTTTAAAAAAGATGCCAAAAAGATCCTAAATCTACGTAGGCGTGATATCAGATATCTAATAGGATACCTAACAGGCCACCACGGCTTACGATATCACTTAAAGAAAATGCAATTAGTCGACTCACCGGAGTGCCGACTATGTCTTGAGGAAGACGAAACAGCTGAGCATATCCTATGTGAATGCCCGGCCCTATATGGTATCAGAAGGAAGTCATTTTTCAGGGAAATTATAAGTACCGATGCAATAAAGACGACCTCTGCTGTATGCATTATCAGCTACATTAAGAAAGTTGAAACGCTACTTTCCTAACTAATTTCTGACGCTTCAAGCACAAAAGACCTTATAGGTCGAAGTGCTCTCTCTATATCGCCATGGTGAGTCAGAATGTTTACAAAAAAAAAAAAAAATATTTTTATTCTGAGTTGACTACACTGGTCGGCATAAGTATTTTGACAAAACTAAAGTTAATTCTGTGTTCTATATGTTGTGGGCTTTTTTTTTAATTCTGCTTATAATTTGAAACTTACTTCATGTAAATTTTGGCACCGATGGAAAGGTCATTTAAATTCCGTTTGAATGATACAAAACCTTCCTTAACCCATTAAGTACCCATTGAAAATTTAGAACTTTTGTAAAAGTCTACTTTTTTTACTATTTTCCTCGGACCCAAAAAAAAAAATTTTTTGATGCAAAAAGTTTCTTCAAACAATTCTGCAATTGCTGTAAACGTTATTGCAGATATTGTATCTTGGAGAAATTTAATATTAAATATATTGATCTGGATTTGCTTTTTGAGGAGTTAGCCGATCTCAAAAAATATTTTCTTAATAACATAGATGATACTTCGTATATCGTATGTTAACAAATGGGCTAGGTTCTTAGAAAAAAATGATTCTCCAAATTTACAAAAAATATGTGAATTTGTATTCTCTCTGCCAGTTTCAAACGCCATGTGTGAACGGGTATTCAGTTTGATGACTACAGCATGGCGCAAAGAACGAAACAATCTGAGCATACCGACTTTGGAAGCCGAGCTGATAATAAGAATGAACTGTGATTATTTGTAAAGATTTTTGTAATTTTTTAAAAGAAGATCCAATTGGAATAAGAATGAACTGTGATTATTTGTAAAGATTTTTGTAATTTTTTAAAAGAAGATCCAATTGGCAAATCCATTGTATCAAAAACAAAGAGCTCTGAAAAATATGCTTAACTGTTTATTTTCTATTTTGTTGCGTATTATTACGTTTTTATACCCTCCACAGGAAGGTATATTCACTTTGTCATTACATTTGTAACGCCAAGAAGGATTCACCGGAGACCCTATAAAGTATATATATTCTGAATCAGGATCACATTCTAAATCGATTTAGCCATGTCCGTCTGTCTGTCTGTCCGTCTGTCTGTCTGTCCGTCTGTTGAAAGCACGATAGCGTCCAAACGAATTGACCTAGGGCAATGAAATTTTGTGAGAGGACTTATTTTTACCGTCGTCAGGTTGGTATTGAAAATGGGCTATGTCGGTCAAGTAGTTCTGGTACCTCCCATACAAAACCACTATTAGACCCATGTGTATCTACGTCTGTTGAAATCACGATAGCGTCCAAACGAATCGACTTAGTCAACTGAAATTTTGTGAGAGATCTTATTTTTACGGTCCTCAGGTTGGTATTGAAAATGGTCTATGTCGGTCAAGTAGTTCTGGTACCTCCCATACAAAAACAATCTTTGGCCCATGTGTCTCTCTCTCTTGAAAACACGATAGCGTCCAAACGAATCGATCTAAGCGAATGAAATTTTGTGAGAGGACTTCTTTTTATGGTCGACAGGTTGGTTTTGAAAATGGGCTATGTCGGTCAAGTAGTTCTGGTACCTCCCATACAAAACCACTATTAGACCCATGTGTCTCTCTGTCTGTTGAAATCACGATAGCGTCCAAACGAATCGATATAGGCGAATGAAATTTTGTGAGAGGACTTCTTTTTACCGTCGTCAGGTTGGTATTGAAAATTGTCTATGTTGGTCAAGTAGTTCTGGTACCTCCTATACCAAGCCAATATGGCATGGCGAACATTTTGCATGACTTTTATGCAGTGGAGGGTATCAAAGCATCGGCCAGGCCGATGATAACACTTTTACTTGTTTTTTATTAACTTTGTTGCTTGAATTTCATTACGTTTTATTGTTTTTTTTAATAGTTTTATTATATGTACAATTACATATGTACCTATCTTAAAAGTTACATTGCTGACTGAGTAACATACAAATAAACTGTTTTTACAAAGAATTAATACAAATTTAGTTATTTTGTCTTTAATTTACAAATATTTTTAAAATGTCCCGCCATGTCCCGCTTTTTGAGAAAATTGTCCCGCGTTTTCACATTTCATTTATGGTAACCCTACTCCGACCTGAAGCAGTCTGCCCTCCGTAAAGCTATCTTGAGGTCACAGCTCCAGTGAAAAAGACTATAAGGCAGTGCTGCCAGATTGTGGGAAATTTCCCTTTTTCAGGGAATTTTTGTACTCGAAATGAGCTAAAAGGGAAAAAGGGAAACTTTCTGTTTTCCAGAACAAACATAAGGGAATTTTTGTTCTTTGAAACTTTACTTTAATTTTATTGTTCAACTTCAGGAAGACAATTTATTTTATACATCTGACTGATTTCATGAACAAGCGCTTGTATTGACACAAAAAGACAGAAGACCTGGGACCAAATAACGTAAAATGAAAACGACTAATCGATATCGTCTCTGTCTATTACCACATATATGATAGAGCCATGTTTACTGTTTAGTGAGATCGAAAGCGGTTTTCGTTTCGTATTTTACAGAATCCCACCCCTGTTTTTTGCAATAACTAATGGAGACTGACTATCCTATCCTCGCCTTTTATCCTAGCCAATAAAAGCGGCACGTCGACCTGATTAAGATCTACATATTGTACCATACATTAGAAAGAGGGTTTAGGCTAGGAGGTTCTCCACTTTTTTTATAAAGTTTATGATACTGCTGCAGAGGATTTTTTTCAAATCTTTTGGTCAAGTTGGTCCTTGGAGAAGATCTTCCTTCGAAATTAGCATATAATGTTGTTTCGTCTTCTTCCATACATAACCTGCTCTCCGATGAGTTGGCTGGATTTATTTAGCTTAGGTAGTATTGTTACACATGATACCCTATAAGGAAACCTATACAAGGTTTCTGATATCATGTCTGCTATGGGCAGGGCATTGTTAAATCTGTTAAGTTTTTAGCCAATTTGGGGGTATATCAGAAAGGGCACGTGAAAGGGGTTTCGGAGCCTATTCTGGCCAATTCGTCTGCTTTTCGTTTCCTTCGAAGCCTTCATGGACAGGAACCCACCAAATTTGGTTCTGTTCCCGAGGCTAAGGCCAATTTCAAGAAAAATCTTTTATGTCATTTAAAATCTCGAATAGCCTATCACGAACTTATCTGCCAAATGAACATCAGCTTTTGGTTTCAAAGGTCTTGGATAGTGATATCTAACAGTTAAAGTCTATAGGATAGCCTATCACAGTTTCAGAGCATTTTTTCGTTGACGAGCGTAGATTTCAGCCACAACATTAATTTGAATTTTTAGAAAACAAATTTCTACATCACTCTCTATGTGAAAAGTAATTGGAACAATTTTATCATGAACAATAATAAATATTCATAATACATAAACACTATGACACACAAGTTGTATATAAATAATTGACAGACAAGAATCTTAGAAACTAGTATCACAGGGATTTTATTGCGCACTCCTTTATCTGTTGTTTAGCGTTATGTGTCGGATAATATTATCCGAAACTTTTCCCGGAACCTTTGAAGCTGGCCCTAAGTCTTTGAAGGGTGTAGAAATAGTCATAGTGTAATACTGATTTGGATCCAATGTTAGGTGAGCTAAGGGCTTTTATAGCTGCTTGATTGTCCGGGAATATATAGATGTGAACGGCTTCGGAGCTAATTTTTTGATGTGCCTGGCCTGGCTCATTCTTGAGTATAGCGTGGAGTTTTGCCTGTAATACACTAAAGTTTTTCCCCATAGTTATTGAGACTGTTTTTTTGTTTCCTTAATTATTTGTTTTCCTTTCGTAAACTATGTGTGGGAAAATCTGAGGTACTTTTTCGAGCCAGGCGAGGGAAAAAAGGGATTTTTTTGGCACTTGCGTGGGAATTCTTATGACAAAACACTGGCAGCACTGCTATAAGGCCGAATAAGTTCCAGAAACAGTTGTTTTGTAAAAAAAATAAATATGTAGATGGTGGGTCAGTGTGTGAAATATTGTAATTCCTTGAGTAAAGGATAAGTTGAGTTTTGTGGGGATTCACGCCCAATTTACTGGCCTTATTGTATCGTCATAAATTCTAATTGTATTGACCCTTTTCTTACTCCAGCAGCCCGAGTTTTCTTCGATATGGATATAAGCAGGCACATCTTTCTGAAGGTTCTGTGTAAGTAGATTTTGCTTTTTAAGGTGTCAAAGAGGCTCTTATGAGAGCAAGATAAACTATATGCTGTCATCAAGAAAGAACACCCAACACCGACGTCTCGGACAGAATATGTCACTATAGACAGATATAACTTTGAGGTGATTAAGGACTTTGTCAACCTAGGCTCCGCTATGAACTCAGGCAATGACACCAATGCCAGCGGTTAGATTAAACGAAGAATAACTCTTGCCAATTGTTGTTTCTTTGGGCTAAGAAAGCAATTGAGTAGCAAAGTCCTCTCTCGAACAATTAAAATCACCCTTTATAAGACCCTAATCATCAAAGTCCTTCTTTATGGTGCAGAGGCATGGACGCTATGAGGTTACTTTTGGTTGTTTCGGGAGTAATTTTCGGTGCATAGAGGAGATACAATGACGAACTGTACGGGCTTACAGCGATATCGACTTAGCCAGAACAGTAAAGGTCCAACGACTGAGGTGGCTGGGACATGTATAGCGAATGGACGCGAATGCTCCGGCCTGAAAGATCTTCGAATCCACAACGACTGTAGAGGGCGCACGCAAGTGGAAGGGGACCTTAATTGTTTTTTTCATAAAATGGACTCTCCTTATTTTTTAATACCAGATATTTCGGGAGGGGTTTCAACCTCTAAACCCTACTACCTGTGTTTGTCCCTATTTAAGATAAACAATAAGGTAACACCCGTTCAAGAATAGACATTCTTTCAGGCTAACCTCGAAGTTATTCATCACATTACGAATCGTTGCGCCACTGGCATTTGATCTACCTCCTGTCGGTTCCTTTCTTTCAGTGCTTCAACTACCTATATTCGTGGTTGTAATTTGGACATACATTTTCGAAAATCAACAGTCTTTTAGAAGAGATTGACGGCGAATGAAATAGCGCAGAACAGTTGTGGTCAACGCCAAAAGAATTTGGAGGTCTGTTGCCTAGATTGGACCTTTACAAATAACTTCTGCAAAAGCTACAAAGGCTAAGCGAAAATGGAATCTGTGGAACATTTCTTATGCCATAATTTCCTTGCGTGGAGTCACGGTCCCCCAATGTCTTGGACGATCTGTCAAAGATAGACCCCTCCGATTGACACAAGATTTATTTACAGATCCGAAAGGTTCTGCTAGTTGCATGTCCTACTAAAAAGTGAAACCCACAACGAGCCTCCATGACTTCTGTGTAATTATTGAAGACGGTGCATACAACTTGGCGTTTCGTCACAATGTTACCATTTATGTGATCCAGACCGAAGTCTATCTACAATGCACATGAGACCAGGATATCCACATAGCATAGTTTTCTGGACCAGTCCCGCAAAAAACACATGGACCTGCTGCTAATGAAATGGCCAACCCCTAGGGTTACACTTCTAATTAAACGAACAGCACCGGCAATAATTGAAAATAGAAAACATAAAAAAAAAATAAGAGAAAGGACCCAAACCAATTATACGCACCTTGCAGTGCAACCCTTTGGGGAGTCTTTACTTTCATGTTATCGAAAAAAAGACATCAACTCCTACCAGAACTACCGTCATATTGAACTGGTCACAGCTGCAGCACTAAGTAGCAACAGCCCAGCTAAAGTAAAGGAGTAAATATCCTTTCGAAACTGAAATCACTGAAAGGGCGAACGGAAAAAAGGGTTGAGCAAATAAATCACTTTCTTTTATTTATTTCATTTTTTTTTCCTTCTGATTATTTAATTTTTTCTGCATTGTGTACTTGGTTCGTCCTTTGGAAAATCCTTTAATGAGTGAGTAGTAGTAAATAATCCGAAAGAAAGAATATCTAGCCCTAATGAATGAAATTGAATCTTTAAAGACATATTTCATTTTTTGTTCTTCTATTTCGCCCGTGGATTGCAATAGGTATATGTGTGTGTGGAGGAAGAAGGGTAATCTCTGGATATCTTAAAGGATTCATTTGTTAATTTCAGTTTTTTTTTGCGTTTTAAATAAAAAAAAATCACGATAAAGTAACAGATAACTGGAAATAGGAAAAAAAAAATCCTTTTGATGAGGGTGGTCGGCAATGGGGCGGTTTGTGCCCGCCATCCTCCAATTTGATAGCCACAAGAAAGGATTCAACTTAATTAGAGAGGATTGTTGATAGAAAAATGTCGTTACATTGGTCCGAACTGACAACAGCTAAAAATCATGCTGGAGGGTGCTTTGTGCTTTGTGCTTCGTGCTCTTTTTTTTTTACCGCTCAACAGCCCTTTAACGTTGACAGGCTGATTAATTTTCCCTTGGGAATATGGAATACTCGAAATACCCCTCATAGTATGTAGGTATACATAATCAAAAATCAATTGACATGACAGCAGTGCAGAGGAATCAAAACCAATTCATCCGTAGTTGAAGCCGTGTTTTGCTGTCACCCCGGTAACCTGGAAGCCCGAACGTCACGTCAACCGTCAAACCATGAAAAATTAACTACCCCCAGCCATCGGTGTCTGGAGGATTTTTCATTCCTTCCGCGAAAGTCAATATTGAAAATAAAATTTCCTTTGACAACGCGTTATCCTTATCCCCCGTGTAGCAGGGATAATTTTCAATATTTTAAGTCTTCTGTTGATGCCGCCCGCAGGCTAATTCAAACTGGTGGGCGGGGGATGGTTTCCAATTTCCTTGGGTATTGCCTGTCACCAGAGAACAGAACGACAAACAGGATAACAAGGAATTCCTTTGAACATTCCTAATCGATCGGTGATTACATTGACAATTTTTTTTTTACGAGCTACGAACAACAACAAGAGCTTTGGATGATCTCTGGCTGTCGTTGTCCCGTCTAATAAATACTCATATCAAAAACTCATAACATATTAATGGAATTAGGATTGATGATTATTGCGTTTGGATACAGTTTCTGGCGGGAGACTATAAAAGTCCTAGTTCCACCCTCCACGCAAGAGAAAGGCCATACGTGCGCCACTATTAATGTAGCCCAGTGTCGGAGAAGGTTCAATAAAATAGCAAAAAATATTTATTCATTTGTGGCGGCGAGTCTGCCTGCAACACATGGCGCAGGCAGAGTGTCCAGCCACGGCCGCCCACCCACCACCACCACCCCGCACTTACGACAAGTACACACAATAATAGACTCAACACGTTTATTTCTGTGTGGCCGGCAGATTTTATTATTGTTTATGATGAAGTGATTGAGGACGAGGCTACCAAAACTTAATAGAAATTCCGCTATGTATGTTGGGACTTATAAATTCAAGGCTTTTCCTCCTCCGGTTCGTGGGGCTCAGAGTGCAGCATTTATGGGCAGCAATAACTGGCCGCTTTGGCAATCGGTCGTATCTCTTGCAAGACCATCCGCCCTGCCCCCTTCGAATGTCGCTTTCTTGTGTCCTTTTATGATAAAATGTAATCATCATAAAAAAGGATTTTCGGTGGTAGAACGTAGAAAGCAATCATGTCGGACGTACGAGTATACATGAGAAAAATTCGCGCTGACCACACCCGCACCCACACTCGCACCCGCACCATTAAGGTAATGAAAATATAAGGATGCTGTCTTGATTTGATTTCGATATTTGTGTGCCAAGGGGGTGTGGTATTTAAAATGTTTGCCAAGTTCCTTTGCACTAGATTATGTAGATTAAGGGTGCGATGCTATGCTTACCCTTGTTTCCGAGTTATCTCTGTTCAATTTCATGTACTCGTCTAGCTCTGCGCTGTTAATGAGTTTCGCTTTCCAGAAATAACACGGAAAAAAGTTACGATACACATCTATACGAGTACCTATACTGCGCATCCTTTTCTGATGAACGGACGACGAGACGACGACGTCTGCCGAGGCAATGAAAGCAAATTTAAAATTTAAATTTGAAAATTTTTAATCGGATAATACCGAATTTTAAGTTTAACCCCTTGCATCCGAGACGCAACCCTTCCCGTTCCATCGAATTAACCCTATCGCTGTGAAGTCGCTGCATGGGAGATAAACAGAGCTCTCGATATTCATTGACTCTGGGGAAGGTACGTACCCCTGTCGAGCTGCATGTATTTAACGGCGAACGATGATACTATAGTAGTCAGATGCGCCCATTTCAGGGGTTAGAACAATGGAAAAGGCATGCAAATAAAACGAATTGATTAAAATTCGATGGGGGATGGTGTAGCTTTTTCTAGAGTTCCTGTTATCACGTGGCCAGAAATACACATAAATTCACCCCTTCGTTCTTGTGTCAAACACCGCCGCATGACGCTGACCTTTGTTCTTAGATGATTTTGGATGATTTTGGAACTTATGACTATGAGAGACAATAGGCAGATCAGAACTGTGGTGACATTTGGCTGCGACGATGGTTATCTGCGAGTCGTCGAACAAATGGGTGTGGGTTCATAATAAAATATTATTAAGTATAGATACTGCCAACGACAAATGACGTGGGGGGAGCACTATGATGTTGGTACACTAGCGTATATAGCTTCGTCTGAGTCTCAGTCATTGGCAGCTTTATCCTCTGTTTTTCTAGCTGACAGATATTGTTCAGTGTGTTTGCATAATTGGCTTGTTCACCGACTGATCATTGATGTGCGACCATAGGCATCAACAGACCTCGAAGTCTTTTTGGCCGGCCTTTGGAAATGCGTCTTATCGACGAGCACACCTGTTCTGCCTTATCTTATGTTCTGATAATCTCTTCTGAGAGACTGTCGGTTTCCGCAATGTATGTCGACTTTAAAACCACAAAAAGTCGAAGCACTGAGAGAAAGGAACCGACAGGAGGTGGTTCAAATGCCAGTGGCAATGATTAGTATTAGTAATTAGTAGTGTGAAAAAAAAATCCTGATATTACTCTTCTTTACACTCAGCTATAAGCCCCGGTTTACTCTAAGCACGATCTAATTTTTGCAACTTTTAGAATAATGCCGGATAGAACAACAGTTTCATATGAATACCGAGATTTCAGGAGAATTGACTTTAATCAATTAGAAAATGATATATATCAGGTGAATTGGCAGCAGGTTTATTTCATGATCTCGGCTGATGACCAAGTTAATTTCTTGCAAACTGCGGTAGATTCAATTTTCAAAAAACACGTACCTTTGAAAAAGAAACTAGTACACAATGACAACAGTTCTTGGTTTACAGCTGATATCCAAGACACCATGAAACTAAGGGATTTGGCCTATAAGCGTTGGAAACGCTTTCGTCTCGCCGAATTTCATGATGCTTTTCGTGAGTTGAGAAACAAAGTCTGTGTCAATATTAGGGAAGCAAAATGCCGACTGTATTCGGAGAAATTTGACAAAAACCTTCCACCTAAAACATTATGGAAAAATATTCGTGAATTAGGTGTTGGTCGACAGAAAGCACAGTTTCCTGAGAACATCAACGTAGATGCCTTAAATGTGGAATTTGCGAAAGTCCAGTACTCCACACCAAATGTCTCAATACCGAATGCAGTTGAATTATTAAATGACGTTGCACGCGACAATGAATTTTATTTTCAAATTCAAAGAATATATGAGGCAGATGTTGCAAGTGCTTTATTAGGCATCAAATCTAAAGCAGTTGGTTGTGACGACATAAATTCAGTCTTCATAAAGATCATTCTAACTCATATTCTTCCGATACTTACGCATATGCAATACCATAGTTCTAACATCTACTTTTCCTATGGCGTGGAAAGTTGCTAAAGTTGTCCCAAGAAACCTGCTACCCGCTTATCGCCGCCTGAATATAGACCGATTTCCATTCTCCCCTTTCTATCTAAGGTACTGGAAAAAATATTACACAAGCAGATCTCGAGTTTTATTAAAAAAACAGCCTTCTAAGTCCGCACCAGTCTGGTTTTAGAGAAAATCATAGCTGCACATCATCTATCATAAAAGTAGCTGACGATATCAGACAGGCTATGGACCAGGACCAGATGTCCTTTCTATGTCTGGATGTTCTGGATTTTTCAAAAGCCTTTGATACTGTCAATCACACAATTCTGATCTCAAAACTGAAAAAAACTGTTCCGTTTTTCCGAAAGTGCCGCTAAATTGATGTTCTCTTACCTTTCTAATCGGAGACAGGCTTTTGTCACCGGTAATAACTCGTCTTGTTTTCTAAATTTATTGTCCGGAGTAGTGATGTGCCAAACCGAAAAATTTTCAAACCGGGTTAACCCGAGTTGAAATTGAAGCAAACCGGGTTGCAAACCGAGTTGACTAACTCGGTTTTCCTTCTTCCAGTTTGTTGAAAACTTCTCAAACTAGGGACTTTTTTCTTGTGCCCGTCATTATTTGCTTCGAAAAATAAAACACAAAATGTGGGAAAAAACCGAAACCAAAAACTATAAAAAACAGGAAACTACACTAAGAAACTAAAACAAATGAAAACGAACCGAAGACGAATTCAAAATAGAATTACTTTGTAACTCGGTTTTATAAAAATAAAAATCAGTTTTCCAGCACGATTTTATAACCAACTGAAACCGATTCATTTATTCCATTCGGTTTCGGTTAAATGCAGTGAAATAAAATTTTTCGGTTTGTTCCATCGGTTTCCCCAACTCGGTTTGAAATAAATGTAATGCCCCGTTCACAATGTGGGCGTGATAACTAGACGAGAGCGAGGCGAGAATCGCTCTCGCCTCGTTCTCGCTTAAAGCTCGTCCGGCAATTCACAATGAAACGTGGTACCTACGTCGGCGAGTTTTTCTGACAACGAATAGAGGGACCACTGAAACTACAAAACCATATTGCCACTTCGATTTTTTTTTACAAAACAGAGCTGCACTTTTATTGCTTTTTTAGCACTATTGCATGCAGTTTGAATATTCTAAAAACAACCAATTCGCAGTTATTAGGCGTCGCTTATGTAGCTATCAGTAAAATGCAACCGAAAAAAATTCAGTTGCTTTTTTAAGCACTTAAACTTAATGACTGTACTCAATCTTGGTCTTAAAATGTTGCTTATGAATTATAAAAGGCGTATTTTTTTGAAAATCTATAGCTAGCTCACTTTTACTTTTACATGCAAAACTGGTAGGTATATCTACTCACTTTTGGTTTTGTATGTAAAAGTAAAAGTAAAAGTGAGCTAGCTATAGATTCTCAAAAAAATACGCCTAAAGTTAGTTATAAAAAAAATTAAGCAATTGTTGTCTAAGGTTGAAAACTCACCGGATAAAGCAAAACGTGTTTTTTTGTTTCGTGATACAACAGCACATTGTTTCTTATGAGGCAACAAACATCAAAACAAATGAAACAAAACACATGTTTTTCTTTTTAAGTGTTTCGGTGGTGGTTGTCGGAAATACATGCCATTGTATACAAGCATAACACACACCAAATGCAACAAAACTGTTTCGAACCAGCATCGTTGACGATAATTGCCTACTTTCTTAGAGCACAACACACACCAAAGAAAACAAAACATAAAAACCAAAGCAAAACAGAAAAACATGTTTCGTTGCCGATAGTTAACCTGTTGTTTTTGCGAAACAAAATTTAAATGTCATTGTTTTTAAAATGTAAATAAAATTTGCACAACTTCTGAGTCCGACCAACACTAAAAGCAAATCGTAAATTCCACACCAAACGAAACAAGAAATCAAAACGTTTTGTTTTGCTACCTTCTGTTTCGCTTGGTGTGTGTTCAAATATAAAAAGATTTTTTGACTTTCGAATCAGAAACGTGTTGTTTAATCTAGTCTACATTTTCTAGAAAATGAATTTATTAATTTTTTCGTACGTAAAAATGTTTCTGTTGAATTGAACTTCTTAGTCAATTCCATAACAGGTTCCAGTGAAATCCTATGAGAAGCTTACTGTCTTACATCCTAATAAAATTTGCTCAAGAAAATTACCCCCAATAACCAAGAAATCAAAAAGAAACACACTCAAAACATATATATTTTCGGGGGAATGTTTGTTTAAAGAAATACGAAATTCCCCTATTCACCGTCATAAATTATTATGGGAAAATAAGTTCTAACATTATCGCTGACTTACTTATTTAAAAATTTCTCAGAATAATCAAACCGTATCAAAATAATAACAAAAAAACGATAAAAGTGCCGCACTGTTTGCTTGAGAAAATACAAGTGGCAACCTGAAGTACATTTCTATGAAAATGGCGTCGCTTCCCACTCAGAGAGTAAATGTCATCGGTGTCTCGGACGAGATTTTTCCTAATTTCCGAAATGGTCGCGAGACCAGGCAACGAGTCTCGTGCCATTGTGTATTGCTGCATGCATTTCCTTTGAATGGAAATTATTTGACAACTCGCGCTGGACTCGATCTCGCTCTCGTCTCGCTCTCTCGCTGTATTGTGAATCGGCCATAACTCGGTTTAACTCGGTTTAGCTGTAACTCGGTTTGAACCGGTTTATGAACTCGAGTTGACACATCACTAGTCCGGAGTACCTCAAGGATCTATACTCGGACCACTTCTGTTCAGTGTGTTTATTAACGATCTTCCTCTTGCAGTCATAAACTCTGGCATTCACATGTACGCCGACGATGCACAAATCTGCCTTAGCTGCAAGCTTGGAATTATCGAGGATGGGGCTCACAAACTAAACAGTGACCTTAAAAGCATTATTCGCTGGTCCGAAAATAATCAACTTTTATTAAACCCTAAAAAATCGCAATGCATAGTTATTTATAAAACTAAACTTGACATTAGTTATTTTCCCGTCTTGTATCTCGGCAATTCAGTCTTACAATATGTGGCAAAAGTTAAGAATTTGGGCATTTGGTTTGACACAACACTTAGCTGGGACCTTCATATACGATCAGTAATTGGTAAGATATATGGTTGCTTACGAACTCTTTATCTTCTGTCAAAACAATTCACACCTCAACATGTTAGGCTCAGCTTAGCCAAAACCATCATCATACCGATCATTACATATGGGTGCCAGATTTTCTGTTGCCATAATGCTGAGACCAGACGAAACCTAACTGTAGCATTCAACAATGTAGTCCGGTATGTCTACAACCTCAAACGGTTTGATCATATATCGGCTTATTCGAAAATTCTGGGATGCAACCTATATACATACCTACATGAAATACTGAGCCCTTAAAACATTAAATAATTTGTTAATAAATAAAGAACCGTTGTACCTTTATGAAAAAATTTTATTCTCAGTCTCCAATCGGTCTTATATCTTTATTCAACCGAGATTTAGTTGTAATTGCTCTGAGCGCCAATATCTTGTTTACGTCATCAGGCACTGGAACTCCCTACCCCTATTCATAAGAAAACTTCGTGGAACCAGGCAATTCGAGAGGGTGGTATTTGGATTTTTGGCTGATAATTATTCTTAAGTAGGTCCCCTTGTAATAAGAAAGCTTCTCTTTCGTTTTCTAAAATGTTCTAATCAAAATGTTAGTTTAAACAAATTTTTTTTTTTTTTTTTACTTTTCTTAAATTATAAACCAAGCTTGAACATAAATATGTAAATCTTTTTAACTTTTGCAATTTTAAAGACATTAAGTCTATATGTAAAAGGTGTATTAGAAATCAATAAATCAAATCAAATCAAATCAAATAAACATTAAGCTGATGTTTGTGTTTTTCCGCGGGTCGAACCAGAGACTCCTCGCTCATTATAGTCTATCACACTAACCACTCAGCCCAGCTTATGTAATTTAAGGTTCTGAAAATACAATTTGGAGAAATTGTTGGCATTTGTTTTAAAGTCTTTTCAAAATTTGAGCCCCAAGATGCTTGCAGATGTATATTAGTTCTGCACTTAAATTGCTGCAATAAGGACGCTGTCTTCACGCTGTCTTCACATAAGTAATAATCTCTCTTAGCAAGTTCTATAGAAGCTCAGATTTTGTTCGCACTGAAAATACCAAAAATGTGCAAAAATGGCCGCTATTTGCAATATTTCACGTTTAGGTGAAAAAATTGCCGCTTTTTTCTCCTTAGAAAAAATCTTCTATATGGTTTGTAACCTTTTTGCGATCAAACCTCTGAAATTACATTACAAATTACTTACTTACTTAAGGTCGCGCTACAGTCCGGGGTGGACCTGGGCCTCAACCAACAAGCGTCTCCAGCTAGCACGATCTTTAGCATGCTGTCTTCAGTTTCGCACGCTAAGTTGGTTAAGGTCCCCTTCCACTTGCGTTCGCCACCTGAGTCGCAGTCTTCCTCTACTGCACCGTCCCTCGGATGTAGCTTCGAAGATCTTCCGGGCCGAAGCATTCACGTGCATTCGCTCTACATGACCCAGCCACCTCAGTCGTTGGACCTTCACTCTTCTAGCTACGGCGACGTCTCTGTACAGCTACGGCCAGGCCCGAGGTAATCCCTGTTAACCTAGCAACGTTTAAGTGTGCTCTGGTTAAGAAGTTATTTATTCTAACTCTGTCGTAAGTTGCCCTAATAGTTTCTGTCATCTCTTGAGGTATAGGCGTATTGGGATTACATTTCTATGCCTGCGCCTATATGTGAAGGTTAAGGATAAGCTCTAATGTACGAAATGAACCCTACACCCAGGAAAATGTTTGTTGGGCAGAAGCTTTAGAAATTTATCACTGGACTCCGTCCAAGTCATTATAAACGATGGACTAGAGGGTTCTTTGGATAAATTCACAGACTCTTTTAGAGTGTCGATAGATTGGCATATATTTTCTGACCATGATTGAATCTTAATAGAGCCTTAGCTTGAGTCTTATAGATTTTCTGTATAAATTTATTCAGTCCTTGGTTGCCAGAAATGATAATTGTAGCAGATATTGAAGTCAATCATCTTACGACGATAAGGATTTGTTGATGTATTTAACTGGACACGATACCTTAAACGCCGTATATACAGCCTTTTAAAGCGAAAGTGTTATTGCGTCCAGCTCTTCACTATAGTCTACTTTCAGGTCAAGTTTTTGAAGAAGTTTAGAGTTTAAGACTGAATTTCTTTAGGAGTTTGGACTAGCTTGAATTTGAAGACGATCTACTCCCCACTCGTGAGCAGAGAGTGGCTTTAAGTGGGGACTCTCTAGTTCTCAACCCTAAAGCTATTGTCATATATTTTGAGTTCGATGCTTAACACTTCCTTCGAGCCATTGTGATTTAATCCACTTGGAAAAACGAATGTATAGGTGTTGCCCGCATTATGCGTTGAAAGAAAGAAAAGTTGAAAGAAAATTAAATAAGGGTTCAGCTCGTGCTGATTTCCGAGCTGCCTCAAAGATCACAGCCCATAAGCAAAGGGTCTTTCTTGGCTTTAATATCTGATGCACTTCGTATCTGTACCATATACCTATTGGCAGAGTTTTATTTTTGAAGCCGTAGTGTGCCAAAAAAAAATGTACAACTGGGCAGAACATCCACTTGCATGGATGGCATGTTTAGGTTATACAAAATTCGTGCAATATTGTGGAATTGCAGATTTTGTTTTATCGGAAGTTTTTCATATCTACTGGACCACTTATAACAACTGGTCTATTGTAATTGTCAGACAGATATTTCCGTTTACGTAGTTTACTTTCCCATCGTTTTAAGAAGATCAAAAAGTCGCTTTTGTCTTTTAGACCTCAGATATTTACCATTCCCATCCCAACATCAGCTCCCAGGATCTTTTGAACTTGATACGATCATAAATGGATGTCATTGCTCGCTCCACAATTTGTCACAATAATGGTAATTTTGAAAAGCGCGGCTACAGTACAGTCTGTTTCCGGTAGCGACAAAAAGAGTAACGTGAACTTCTTACAAATATCCCGATGACAGTCGAAGGCGAAGCCCTTAAAAGAGATGCCCTGCACATTCTACACAGGTTAAGCTTGAGATTCAGGAAACTATGCAGATTTTAAACATTAAATCAAAATCTTTAGTTCTGCCCCTGATTATTTGCTCGAATCCAAACCAGAAAAGTATTTTGCGTCTACTTTGTGTCGAAAATTCTCCCAGCTAGATTCAGGACGCAGTAGCCGCCAGCATGCTGCATTTAAGAAAAGAATTAATTCCCAAAGGAAAACCAGCAGTCAGGCGTGAATTTCGTCGCTACTGCAACATCAACAGAAGTCGAGCTGTTCTTTTTGACTGATTTATGCCGAAGACTAAGACCGATCCGACGTGTGTGGTTTCAACAGGATAACGCATCACTGACCTTTATTCGCTCTCTTTTCCATAGTCAAGTAATTTGGTGACCCTGATTTATCCATTTCTTGTGTGGTCACCTCAAGGCACCTGTTTACGAATACAAGTCCTGAACACTGTAATAAGCCGTCCAAATTAACGAAAGACGAATATTGGACAAAGTGGATACCAACTTCAAAAAAACGTCTCCAGAAGTGCATCGCTGATCGTGGCTACCATATGACAGATGTGATTTTCCACACTTGATTTTCTCAAATGCTATGAAAAAACGAACCAGAATCTGCCAATAATTTTTTTTTTTTTTTTTTGTAGAAAAATTAACGATTTTATGATTTTTTAAAACCCGTTCGATATTTCTGCCGGTCACTGTATATTACGCCAATGTCAGGCAAGCGTTGGCGAATTTTATCATTTCATCAGGTTAAGCGGTAGCTATATAGTAGCCTATGTCATATTATAGCAGAGTTGTACACCTAGGGGGCCAGGGGCACATTTGATAATAGCATAATCAACTCTGCCACAACTGCAGTTCACTCGACACATCAAGTTCACGCCGATGATATCCGTCGACCTTATAACTCGCAACCTATTAACCGAATCAATCTGGATAAGGCGGATGGTAAAGGTGACTAAGCTAGTTGCTGGGGTTTTTGAACTCGTGTTCTTAACTTAATAATACTTAAGCGGATGTTGATAAAATCTAAATCTCTCTATATATCAAGTAAGTTTGGTCTTTGGTTACTATATTAAGCCCTCTAAAAAATTTGTTAAAAAACGCGTTGAAAAACGTTTCAAAAAACTACACAATATAGACTTAGTGGTAGCATAAACTATTTTTAGATTTCGCATTTATTTCCAGTAGCAACCACATTTGCCTGGTGGTTGGTTTAGGACCCATCAGAGGCTACATTATTTAAATTTCACTCATGCGAGATCTTTCGTAGTTGGGTACCTATATTAGGGTGCCAAAAATTCGAATTAAAATTGCACGTTAGAAGTACAGTGTGGGGCAAAATTATTCACCCTATCGTAAGATGTTATAATTTTTGCAAATGGTGTCGTACGTCAATGATATTTGACATTTGTGAACTAGAAAGCGCTGGAATAATTGTTTCGATTTTTTTTACCAATAATCGGTCGGTGGTGTTAGCGCGAATTTCGACGTCGATTTCCTAATCGTGTCTCGACAACTGGGCAAACATTCCGACGCTTAACTAGTCGACTCGAACAGATTGGAACCACAGGAGACCACGTAGGCCACCGGATTGGTCTTTCGGCGGAGAATATCGCGGCTGTAGCTGCCGATGTCGCTGAGAACAAAGAAACGTCAACAAGACGACAGGCCACGCAATTGGGCATCACCAGACGTATCCTACAGCTAATTGCAGTGAAAGACTTACACATGTTTCCGTACAAAGTGCATCAGTTAATGCCAGCTGACCGTTGTCAGTCGCGTGCGAATTACTGTCAAGCCATCCTCAATCTGAACCACGAAGAGAACGATTTTGTGTCGAAAATCATCATGAGCGACGAGGCGCATTTTCACTTAAGCGGTTAGTCAATAAGCAAAATCTTCTTTTCTGGGGCACTAAAAATCGGCTTGTGATGCACGAAGAGCCATTAGATGCACTCAAAGCCACTCTGTATTTTTTTTGAGGACGCCGTCGGCGGCTCCGCGAAATAAGGCTCCAGGAAATAACGCCTCAAAACTAAAAATGAATTAAGGACCCAAAAAATTATACAGGAAACAACAACAACGATTTTTAATAAAATTTGGGGTGTTATTTCCTTTTTTGGGGCCTTATTTCCTAAAGAAGAGAAGAAATGAAAAAAAAAACCCCAAACGAAAAACGTAATCTGCAACCCCCCTGCTTGGGGTTACTGTCAGAAAAAATTTAATTTTTTTTTGGGGCCTTATTTTAGCGCAGTGGGGTCTTATTTCATATTTGAAATTGGGGTATTATTTCATTATGAAATATCACCCCAAATTTGGGGCCTTAATTCATTTTTACTTTTGGGGCCTTATTTCCTGGAGCCTTATTTCGCGGAGCCGCCATCGGCAATACAGTCACTGTTACTCGCGAACGCTACAGGGCCATGATAAACGACTTCTTACTGCCGGAATTTGATGAGCGGGGCTTTGGTGAACATGTGGTTTCAACAAAACGGTGCAACCGCCATATTGTATGCATATTGTGAAGGAAGCGTATCCTGGTCGCGTAATCTCCCGTTTTGGCGATTTAGCATGGCCAGCAAGATAGCTCGATTTAACCATCCCATACTTCTTTCTTTGGGGCTATACTTGAAGTCGCTGGTTTATGCCAACAAACCTCAGACAATAGCGGGGTATGAAGCAAATATAGTTAGAGGGACGTTTCCACAGACCCATAAAGGACCCCAGATCTAGCTTCTAACAGCAAATCGGTTTGAGTTTAAGCCAAATCTTAAGCTTGGAATTCCTAGCTAAAAACTTCCTAAAGCAAGTCTCTTTTCAAGCTCCACATGCGTCAAACCTTATTCCTTATAATTGAGTCACCCAGTCGCATATGTGCGCGTTGACATATGCAAATACCTTGCAACATTTTCGCTGATGGTAATCAAATGATGCGCTTAGGTAGACCTACATTGGTGCAATCAAAACCAATATTACCGGCCATAAATTCACGTTTGTAGGTGTGGACATAGTTCACTTAACTGCGGTGACAATTATTATGCTCATATTGAGAATTATGGACCGGTTAACTGTGCAGTGTGCGTCGTCGTCAGGGTCTTTCGAGATTCATTAGGCTATCCAGAGTCCATACCATTACCAAATTGCACGTGACCAATATTTTATTCAATCGAACTCACCATCGCGTCGCGTCGGTCTGTCGTCGCACACGCAGCACAGACACCGCGCATATTCAGAACATTAAACTGGAATCAAAGTCAGCATTAATCTTTGAATTTATAGCTGCCGCTGAAGCCGGTGCTGCAGCCAGCAGCCTCTTGATTGTGCTCGATATGTGACCATCTCGAATAAGCCAATCGTTTGGCTAATTGTGAATCATTAAATTGTGCCCATCGAATGTGAGGCAATTCTGTGATCATGATCATGATCACCTTAGCAAATCAGCTGAATGAAGTTGAAGCACATCCGACTATCGATAGCTGGGTGCTTCATTAACCCGCCCTGATTTATGGGGCGACAGTTTGAGTTATGCTCTAAGAGTTGTACGCGGGATTTAGCATTTTTAATGAACATCGAAGAACAATGATCATAGTCGAAAGGAGATCACACACACACGCATTTACCTCTTACACTAAAGTTACATGTTCTCCAAAAGTTATCGCTAGATCTTCCAACTCCTGTGCATGATACCGATCTCCGGTGGCCATAAAACACAACCGATGACAATTTCTGACTTTCGGAGAGCTCGTGATGGATGTCATATCACCTCAAACAAGGGGCACATCCCAAAAATAGCTTCCACACAATTTAATTACTCAGAAACCTGGCCAAAACACGAGATATTATCGATGCATGTCCTAAGAACAAGGTTAACTAGCAAAAATTCCAAAGAATCCAAACCAATAAAAATATATCCTCAATTGGAGATGACAAACAGACGGCCAGAACTCTCCTATACATACAGACGTGATTCCGATTGTCTGTTGCTGTTTGGTGTATACCGTGTACCGTGTACGGTGTACGGTGTACGTGGCGGTCAGCAACAAGAAGGACTGGTTCTGACCTCCTAAATCTCATCTGATCACACTCGAATGACATCTCCGATTAATTTGGAATTCAATACGATCCCGCACTAGAGAGAGAGAGATCGGCCCGAGTGGTGGCCGGGGCGGCGGCCGGCGGCAGCGGCGGACTAGCTATCTCGACTCGGCTGAAGTGAGATTTATTTGGCCTTGCGGTGGTGGTAGACAAACGATCGATGCGGTTCGAGTGTTCGAGAGTTCGCCGGTGGGCCCGAGAAATCTCCGCGAGAGATCACACATGTGATGGCCGCACCGATGCACAGGTGGTGGACACTGTGTTTATTCACAACAGCTAATGGCTATGGCTATCTAGTATAATAGGTTGTGGATAAAAATATCGGAAAGAGGAAAAGATGACATCGGGTGATAAGGTCGGGGCGCATATATTAGGTGATTTGTTGATGTTCGCATCGTGAGCGAGTCGCCAATTTGTATGTGTCACATCATTGGAACCGCAAAATTTCTTCCTCCTTGGTCGCAGGGTGTTTTGTCGTCGATTCGACAGGGGCTGCCGCTGCACTCACCGCACGACCATTAATCTTCTTTGGGAATTGATCCGTCGGCGTCGTTGTGCAAGTGCTCATCAATTTCGCTCTTAAATAAAGCTTATTTGGCCGAATGATATATGGACACGGACTCGCAACGTGTCCTTCTCTCAATTACAAAAATGAGACATCTTGTGTATGCGTAGGTATATATGGGGTTGTTCGGATTAGCTTAGGATAGCAGTTTAGAAAGGTTTACATTCCGACTGTCACACTTGACAGAAAACAATCACTCATCCCAGATGAGGAAAACACACCCCTTTCCTTGAGTAGATCGAAATGGCACAGGAAATTGGCAGCACAATGCCTATACCATGCTGAGGGGACAACTATGCGGATTGACATGTCACTGTTTCACACACGTAAACGTATAGACCTACTTGTTGTGGCCGTCTTTCGTGGATCATTTGTCAAAATCAATTCATCTCGTGTTTTGGGGTGAATTCTAAGGAATTCGTTCCGTGTGTTGTTTTTGTTTGTTGTCTTCCAGTGAATCTGGAGCAATAAAGATCACCGATAATCAGCTTGGACATGAGTGCCGGCGTGGCTACCGAACATGAGATGCGATTCGGAAAAGGTCGTTTCTGTCCACAGACCGTGGACTATATACCATTTATGTGGTTCAGGGAAATTAGGGTTTTATGGGAAGTTTAATGGGAACAAAGGTTGAGGAAATGGATAGGAATGCCTTCTATGGATATTTATTGTTTTTGTGGAACTCGAAGATATCAGTTATTTCAAAATTCAGTAGAAGTGGTAAAGTGGAGCAGTGGCAATGTGATATTTTGAATGAACAAGATTATTTACATATCTGACGGACTCTGATGTCAAATGCGCGCATATGAAACTTTAGAGCAGCTCTAATGAGGCTGGACAGGGGATACATATGTTAGACATCGTGGGCATTGTAAAATATTGAGTTGTCCTCTACACTTTGTATGTTCTCCAAGTGGCTCTGATATTGTTGGAAGATGTACGCGTATCTACATTTAGAGTAGACTTATCGGAAAACTGAGAGGAATTATTTGTAAGGAATGGAAAATAATTTGCAATTTTTAAAATTAATTTGAGACTATTTCGAGAATTTTTTTTCAAAAACAATATAATTTGACTGCGGTCCTCGCAGATGTGCCACGCAATTGGCCATTCCGCGGACCTGTCTGCAGCGCCTTTTGGTGAAAGTGGTAAATTTGTTCCCTTATAGAGGGATGTTGATTGTGAATTGCATCTAACCTACGGTTAAGCCGTCTAGAACGGTACGGGCAAATTGTTCACCGTGGATGGTGAGCTTAACAGAGGACGGTTGAGTGCATTTTTTAAATGGGCATGTGCGGTTACAGCAGCACGGATCAACTTTGCATCCTCCAAGGGCCATAAACGATATACTAAAGCAAGCGATTCCCGGTAAATTTAAATGCAATAAATATGCGGGAATTAATGGCTTAGCCACTGAACTTTTCATAACTGCGTGAGAGATGATTTGGTGCGGATACCTACATTAATTCATCTGTAAAATTTGGTCGGATAAAAGTGTGCCCGATGAATGGAGTCTCAGTCGTCTCAGTCGTCTTAAAATGAGATCTTTTGGTGAGCGTCAACTACGCATAAGTCCCCTCACATCGCATACAAGATTTTTTCTACAGTACCTTAAGCCGATGGTCAACAATCTTATACCTATCAGTGGATTTTTAGACCGGGAAAGTCCACCATAGACCAATTTTTCACACTATGACAAATCTTGGAAAATACCAGGGCCTTTTGAAATTGACACTCGCCACCTCTTCATCTATTTAAGGATGCATTTGGTGTATAGAGATGAGCTGTATAGAGCCATGTCTACTTTTGGCATCCCCTCTGTCCGTTTGGGCAGGATGACGCTGGAGAACTCTCTCTGGTCCAATAAGGTTAGTAAGAACACAACCGAAAAGTACGATGGCAGAAAAGGCAGTTGAAAAGATGATGCGCTGTCATGTGATTTTTTTTAAAGTTATAATTGAAAGAATTGTATAAAACCCACAAATCAACTCGGAAGAACTCGGCGAGCTATATAAGAGAGGCACATTTTTGTTCTCCAGTCCGGAGAATCTTTAACTCTACTGCAGTCCAGAGGAACAACGGGACAGAGGACGACCTTATCTTAGGTGGCGCACGAAGTTGGAAGGGGCCCACAACCAACATCTGGCGATGGGTCGATCTGGCTGAAGAGACATGTTGGTTGAAGACCAGGTCCAGCCCAAGTGTCATCGTATAAGAAGTAAGTAAATAACTATACATATCACATATCTACCGAAAATTCTAATCAGTTATAAGTTATAACCCGTTCTTATAAGTTATCGCTTGCCCTATAACTAAAGGGTCCGCTGTAATATTTAAAACACGACTTAACGTTTTGAACTCTCTTTTTATTATGCCAAAAATATTCTTATGCGGCTATGCCGCTAACTTAAAGTCTAACATAAAGTTTAGAGGTATAACACGCGCGCAAGTGCGTGGTTTCCAATGACGAGCAAAGAAACTGCTCGTGGACAATTGGAATGAACTGACTCGGCAGCATGGTTTCCAATGACCAGCAGCTTCGTTGCCCGTGGGAATGGAATGTGTATATAAGAATATGAATAAGAATATTCGCACTACACCTCCCTTCTTTGAAAGAATGAATTTATTCTATATAAATTTATTCCTAAATTCAAAATTTTTATTTGGATTTAGAAGGAACTTATTCTATATAAATTTATTTTTTTAATTCTAAATTTTATTTGAATTTGAAATGAATTTATTCTTAAATTCTAAATTTTATTTGGGTTTTGAAGGAACTTATTCTATATAAATTTATTCTTTAATTCTAAATTTTATTTGAATTTGAAATGAATTTATTCTTAAATTCTAAATTTTATTTGAATTTGAAATCAATTTATTCATTTATCAATTTATTGTTAAACTCTAAATTTCATTGTGTTTGAGTTCACAGTGTTGATTATTTTATTTATTTTTTTTTTCGTAACGTCTAAGTCGGTCTTTGTGCACAATTGCCATTTTGTCGTTGTCGTCCTTTAAGACTACATTGTTCCTATTATCTATGCTGACTACCTTAAATGGTCCCTTATAGATATTGTCTAACTTATGTCCTATTTGTTTCACTAGAACTAAATCTGCTACTGCTAAATCTAAACTATTACTACATCTGTCGTATAAGACTTTTTCCTTATCCTTTTTGCTTTTTATAATTTCGACCGCCCTTTTATGAGCCGATTGAAGTCGAAATTTGACTTCCTTCTCATACGCGTCCACATTATAAATGGGGTCTACTTTTGCATCCAGAAGAAAGTCCCAATTACCTGGGGGTTTACCAAACACTAATTCAAATGGGCAATAGTCATGCACCACCGATGGCGTAGTATTGTAGCAATACGTGAAGTATTTTAGCCACTCGTCCCAGTCTGTTTTATTTATTGAAATGTATGACCGAACATACTCATTAAATGTTCTGTGGTTTCTTTCCACAGTTCCTAACGTTTGGTGATGGTATGCCGTTGAGGTAACATTTTCTACTTTCAGTAGTTTACATATTTCGTCAAATATTTGGTTTTTATATTCGGTGCCCATGTCTGTGATTATTTTCCTCATAGGACCGTAAACTAGTATGAAATGGTCAAAGATTGCTTTCGCAATTGTTTTTGCACTTTTATCAGCGATTGGTACCGATACCAGATATTTGGTTAAATCGCATATTAATGTGACTGCATACGCATTGCCATTTTCTGATCTTGGTAATGGTCCAATTGTATCTATCAGTACTACATCAAATGCGGTTGTTGGGGTATCAGTTATAATCATTGGTTCTTTTACGTTTTTCAGTGACTTATTTCTTTGACATTTGTCACATCTCTTAACGTATTTTATAATATCCCTAGTCATATTTTTCCAATAATATTTTCGTCGTATCTTTTTTAATGTACGTGTGATCCCTGAGTGGCCACCACAGATTGGATCATCATGGTACTTTTGTATAATCATTTTTCTTTTGTCATCATTTGTTATTTTTATAATTATAGGCGTCAGTGCAATTCGAAGGTTTGTAAGAGCTCTATTTCCTATTTCTTTGTATTCATTGATCCGGATCTTTTCAAAAATATTGTCACCTAGTGACTGCTGCAGCTTTATTAATCCGTTATCACTTGCTATTTTTTCAAGCAGTAGAAATAATTGATCCAAGTCAATTTTTCCATTAGTAATAAGGTTATTAATTTCTATAGTGATCACTGTTTTATTCTTAATAATTTTTAAACAGTCGCCATTAATAGCTAGCCGGGCGCTGTTTCTTTTACTTCTACTACTGAACGCTTCATATATTTTTATCTTATTAGATGATTTTTCTATTTTGTCGGCTGTTAATTCGACGTTAGTTTTTTTTGATTGCAGCCTAGTTGTGACTTTAAATATTTTCTTGGCTGAATATCTCATATTTTGAATTTCTTTAAAATTTATGCGTGACAATGCGTCCGCTGCATAGTTTTCTTTTCCCCTCAAGTACTCTATAGTAAAATCGTATTCCTCGAGATCTAGTCTCATGCGTGTTAATTTTGAGGACGGGTTTTTCATAGCAAATAGATACGATAGTGGTCTATGGTCGCTTTTAATCAAGAATTTAGTCCCATATATGTAGGGTCTGAATTGTTTAATTGCCCAATGAATAGCAGCTAGTTCTTGTTCGATAGTGGATTTATTACTTTCGCCTTTTGTGAACGATCTGGAGGCATATGCTACTGGGAGTTGGTATCCATTGTACTCTTGACTAAGTACAGCACCGCATGCGTATTTGCTTGCATCGGTGGTTATGCAAAATTGCTTCTGGAAGTCTGGATACTGCAGAATGTTAGGGCTTAATAGCGCTTGTTTTAGGTATTGGAATGCCTTGCCACATTCTATAGTCCATTCAAAAGGGGTATTTTTCTTACAGAGTCTCGTTAATAGCCTTGAATGTTCAGCAAAATTTGGAACAAATCGTCTGTAATAGTTGCAGAATGCAACGAATCGCTTGACTTCATCTGCATTCTTGGGAATTGGATAGTCTAAGATAATCTGAAATTTGCTATCATCTGGAAGAATGCCTTGGTCTGTGCATTTATGACCTAAGTATGTCACTTCGTGACTGAAAAATGTGCACTTATCAGGATGTAATTTTAGATTGTATTTTCGACATGTTTTGAATACATCGGTTAAATTTTTTAACATATGTGATTCTGAACGGCCCAATACAACTAAATCATCCATATATAAGAATGCTTGCGTTGGTGATAGACCAGAGAACGCGATTGTCATCATTCTTTGAAATGAGTTTGGTGCTATCTTTAGGCCATAGGGAAGACGCTTGAATCGGTATGAACCATTGTCAGTTGAAAATGACGTAATGTCCCTTGACTTTTCATCCAGTTCAATTTGATGAAATCCTGACGTTAAGTCTAGGCAAGAGAAATACTTAGTTTTGCCTAGTTGGTCAAGAATATCGTCTATTCTTGGCAACGGAAATTTGTCGGCAATTAGTTTTTTGTTTATACTCCTATAATCCACTACTAACCTCCATCGTTTTTGGTTATTACCCGGTAAAGATTTTTTCGGTACCAACAGTATTGGACTGTTGTACTCTGATGCGGATGGTTCCACTATATCGTCTCTTATCAATTTGTCAACATGTTTTGTTATTTCGTTTTTATGAACGTGCGGTATTCTATAGTTTTTAATATATGTTGGCTCGTCGGTTTTTAAACGAAGCTTTTGTTTATAAAAGTTGTTAACCGTTATTTTATCTGTTTCGAGCGCAAATATGTCAATATACTCCGAGCAGAGTTTATGTAAATCAGACTTTATGAAGTCAGGAAAATGTTTGGACAATTTTTGTAACTTAACGTCATTGTGTTGGAAATTTTCTACTGATATGTTTTCATAGTCGTTTAGACTTTCTGTTTTTAATTTAACATTGTTTATCAATACATTTTCATTTGTTGTGTTTATTACACGGACAAATGCTCTTGCGCTGTTTGCAACTGTATTTGCCACATATATTCCATCTTTAAGTTGTTGTTGTGGAATAAGCACTTCTTTTTCCTGGCATTGGATGTTGACCTGTCTGATAACTTCAGATCTTGCCGGTATTGCTATTGCATTATTAGTCGGCGAGCAGGACATTGGTATTTCAATTTCGTTAAAACCGTCTGGTCTTATTACCAGCCAATCTTGGTTTCTGTCATAGTTAAGTGTACAATTGTATTTCTTAACAAAATCAAGCCCAATTATTCCATCGGATGGAATTGGAAAATCATCACTAACGACATGAAATTCATGCGCTATTAGTAGATTTTCAAATTTTAAATCAGTGTGAACTTTTCCTAGGGTGTTAGTTATTCCCTGACCTATGCCGTGTAGGCTTGTTGTTTCGTATGTATTAAGAGTATGAAATTGATCTATTTGTCCTTTTTTTACTATAGAAATGTCCGCGCCCGTGTCGACAATAAACGATGTTATATCATTATTTAATGAAGTTTTTAATGCTACGAATGATGTTAAGTTTAGTCTTATATTATAGATTTTACTAATTATTTTAGTGTTTCCTAATGAGTACTTGGGGTTGGGTCGTTTTCCGTCACCTGTTGTGTCATTCTGACGTTTCTATTGCTGTTATTTGCATTATTGTAGCTATTTCTGGACTGGTTATTATAATTTCTATTGTTGCGGTTGTTATAATTTCCGCGTCCACGTCCACGACCTCCGCCGCGTCCGCGTTCACGAAAGTTGTTATTATTTCGATTATTGTTGTTATAATAACTATAATTTCTACCTCTATTATTTCTTAGATGCAGTATTGCGTTAGGCTGGCCACAAGCTTCAGTACAACAGTTCACGAATTTAGCCACTGCTTCATTCATGTTGTTGAATTGTCCTGACTCCATGATAAGTTTAACCTTATCATGGTTGGAGTTCTTGACCATGGCTTTTATGGCGGCCTTGGTGGCGTATGTCTCAGCCAATTGAGGCATTAGTCCGTCCGAAATATATGCACTTTGCAATTTTTTGGTGAGGTCTTCAACCTCTTTTGCATACTCATTTGCCGGTTTAGAGCCTTGGCGGATGTTCATCAACTTTGCGTTGATGACGTCTACCGATTCGCCTTTTACTGTGGTTTTTAATTTTTGAACTACTTCTGCTACTGTTCTTTCTGAACCAGATATCAGATTTATAGCAGTTCCTTTTAGCTTTGTTTTTATTAGATTAATAGCAACGATGTTGTTGCCATCATTTATGCTATTTATCAATTCTAACGCAGCTAAGAAGCTTTGTAGGTCGTCTGCGTTACCATAGAAATCCGGAAGGATTTTCGATGCAATATTTAGAAATTCCACAGGTGTTTGCGGCATTTTATTTGAGTTTGAAATATTGGTTTTGCTAATAGTAATTTCTTGGTTCTTATCAATTATATTTTGACTCGTGGTGTCGATATCGATTGATACTTTCTCATGGAGCGAAACAGGTAATTTAAGATCTATTGAGTGTCGAGAAGCTGCTCTAGAGACTTTGTCTCTGCATTCAATAAAAAATTGGTGAGCTTTGTCTTTATGCTGATTGGTTAGCCTTGAGTAATTAACGTTTAATATTACTCTAATGTTTTCTAATCTGGTTACCAATACCTCTAAGTGTCTGTCTAATGTTTCTTTACCTATAGGTCTAACTTGATTGATGCACTTGTAGGATCTGTCAAGTACTTCTTTATTTTGTCGTACTTTCTCGACAATCTTTAGCCATTCCATTTAATTGGCTATGGCCTTAATAATGAAAAATGCTTTGGAATGAGTAAAGTGATGATAATTTTCAAGTAATAAAATCGGAATAAAAATTAAGGTTTATGGTAATAAAATCAACTATCTATAACTATCTAACTATCTTTTTATAAACTATGTATGTCATCATCGTACAATCGTACATGTCATTAAAGTCGTATACATTTTATATCGGTAATTTATTACATATTGATATATATTATTCAATATATTATTTTTTTTGATTAAATTTGTGCAAGAGACTGTGCTCTTGCCATGTATGTCTTTTTTAGAGATTTCTTATGCATGGAATAAAGCTTCATTGCCAAATGAGCAGCCAAAAGTATAATAATTATAATTAAGTACATTTCGTCGTTCGGCTTTTGCTCAGTTAATTCAATTTCATTGATTACATTTGCATTCGGCCTCTCTATTTTAGATTGTTGTTTACCCATTTCGTTTAGAAAGTTAAATTTTAGTAATTAAAGTTCTGACATGTATGCCGACGAACGATTAACCGTAATGATCGAAGTAAAAAAAAAAAATCAAACCGCGCAAAATTTGGCAAAGCTTTAAATATTTGTGCTGAGTAACAAAACTCACCTGTTACATTATTTTTCAATTATTCACTAGTTAAAATATGAAATCTACAATAATTCTTCGGTGTCGTCTTCGTTGGATGGCAATTAAACTGGTGTTCTGGTTGGGCTGAACTTTCACTGCTGTTCTGGGTGGGCGCTGATGACCTGGCAGGTTTTTGCGCTGATGGCGTTGATGCAGCTTGATGATTAAAATTTTTTTTTTTGGCGTTGATGCAGCTTGATGATTATATCGCAAGAACTAGGTAGCATTCTAATTTTGGATTTTTTCTTGTGCATAAATTTGTATCTTATCCTGGTTGTATTTTAAGGTACACTTTGAGGTGGAAGCACTGTCACTTTGTCATTTTTTTTTTTCGGTTGCACAATTTGTTTAAAATTACATTTTTTTTTTTTTTTTTTTTATATTTTTAGACATCGTTGATAAAAAAAATTCACATGTTACACCAGTTCTTCTTAGAGACTAGTTCATCGACAAAAGTATTATTTCGATCGAGGGATAGTATTTATTATTATTTTTTTTCTTTTTTTTTCACACAACTAGTTCCGAAAAAAAAAAATCTCTCAAAAACCGCCACACTAAACGAGCGTTTAAAAGCGAATTTTATTTTTCCTCTACAGATACACTGGCAGGATCGCCATGTAATATTTAAAACACGACTTAACGTTTTGAACTCTCTTTTTATTATGCCAAAAATATTCTTATGCGGCTATGCCGCTAACTTAAAGTCTAACATAAAGTTTAGAGGTATAACACGCGCGCAAGTGCGTGGTTTCCAATGACGAGCAAAAAAACTGCTCGTGGACAATTGGAATGAGCTGACTCGGCAGCATGGTTTCCAATGACCAGCAGCTTCGTTGCCCGTGGGAATGGAATGTGTGTATAAGAATATGAATAAGAATATTCGCACTACACCGCCAAATAACTTTTTTTTTTTTTGAAAATGCTATAAAAAAAACTACTGAATATTTTCTCAAATTTCTTTTTTTATTTGAAAGTACAATCCTTCCGGTTAATAATGGAAAATAATTTCATTCAAAAGCCTACACGATCGGTCCAATTTTTAAGCACATTATCGATTGTGCGCAGCTGTATTTCACCAATGGCTTCACGAATATTGTCATTTAAAGCGTCAATTGTCTCTGGCATGTCGGCGTAACACTTATCTTTTACGGCACCCCACAAATAAAAGTCCAACGGTGTCAAATCGCAGCTCCGCGGTGGCCAAACGACATCAGCTCTGCGGCTGATAATGCGATCTTGAAAAACAGGGCGCAAAACATCGAGTGTAGCTTCGGCTGTGTGGCACGTAGCGCGCGCCGTCCTGTTGAAACCAAATGTTGCCAATATCCTCCTCTTCAATTTTTGTGAACAAAAATTCGTTCAACATGGCCCGATAACGATCGCCATTGACTGTAACGGGCACTCCTTGCTCATTTTCGAAAAAAAATGGCCCAATTATGCCTCTGGACCAAAATCCGCACCAAACAGTGACTCGTTTTGGGTATATCGGCTTTTCAATGTATGTGTGCGGGTTTTCTGTGCCCCAAATGCGACAATTTTGCTTGTTTACATACCCGCCAAGATCAAAATGAGCTTCATCTGAAAAGATGATTTTTTTTGGCAAAATCGGCATCTTCTCTAAGTCGATCGCACTTAGCGAAGCGAAAACGCATTGGATGGTCAGTTGGCTTCAACTCCTGAACCAATTGGACTTTGTATGGCGTCATACCAAGGTCTTTATGCAAAATCCGTCTCAATGATGTCTCCGAAATGTTCAATTGTTGAGAACGACGGTGAATTGATGTTTACACTTTCTGCCACAGCAGCAATTTTCTCGGGTGTACGCACTGTTTTTGGCTTTTCACGCTTTGGTTTATCGATGAGGATGCCAGTTTCTTTCACTTTTTTCACAAGATAACGAACATACATGACGGTGCTTCTCTTCTTCCAAAATCCGTACGCAATTTTCGCACACATTCTGCAACATTACCATGATTTTCAAAGTAATGTCGCGAAGTGACGAACTACTTTTTTATATTCTTCTCGACGTCTATATGCATCAGAGTCGCACATAACTTGCTTCTTTATGCTATAATTAAAATAAATAAATAGGCGGCGCAACAGGCGGTAGACACCCAAGGCATAGCTTCTCGCAACCATTCGTTTTGTGTGAGTGTCTATTTGTGGAACGAATGGAAGGGACCTACAATTTTATGCCGAGTCCGAACGGCTGAATTGAGAAGCTTTTTCAGGACAGTCATACTCTCGGATGTTTGTCAGACGTTCGCGAGAGGTGGCGCAGTAGAAAAAACCTTGATGTAATTTGTGTTTTTCCGGGGATCGAACCTGGGATCCCTCGCACAGTAGTCCAGCACACTAACCACTGCGCTACTGCGCAGTACATGTGTATGTATGTACTTTATAGAAAATGCTAAAAGCCTTATGTATCGGGGAGCGTTGACTACACTGCTAGGGGACCAAGGCGGGCGTATACATGCTAGGAATGTTGTAAGACAACATGACGTTGTCAGTCGAATAAAATATAAGCATTCATCAACAATTGCCTTCCAATTTGAATCGAATTCAATGTCAAAAAGCACTTTAAGACCCATGGTGTTTTAGCTCTGCTGCCCTGATCGACAATATTGTTAGCGATTGTAATATGAGAGAAATCACTGAATCTGACAGCTTGACTAGCTAGGATAGGCAACATGCATCTGGTAAGAACTGGTAAAACTCAGATAAGGTGCAATATCGTCGCGTGTGCTTTCAGACATCACTCTCATAGCCTCGAAGGGGTGACAATGGTTATAGGGTCTTTGCTTGTGACTCGAGGGGCCGGCGTAGTTTGGTTGTTACACTGTCACTGGACCATATGGAGAAATTAATAATGTCAAAGTTTCTCCACTACACTACCACTACATACTAAAAAATGGTTTTCTTCTTGGCACTACGCCTTTTTTTTCCAAAAAATAAAAATAAAAATGTTGGCCCAATGGTTTTAAAATATGTACAATTGAAACTACTGACAAGTTATACCACTACACTTTTCACCTCCAGTCAATATTATTTAGTGCGAGCAGATACTTAGCTCTACTATGTTTTGGATAGCTAAAACCAGCTTAATAGAAGGACTGATGCTTGAAGTAAGTTCATGTCCAATATAAAGCAACACTTCATACATACATACAGACGAAAGACACTGAAAGAGATGGTGTTTGATTTCTTAAGGCTGAATATTGTCTTATTTTAATAGCCTTAGGGTATAGACTCCGGTTCCATTCATCTACAGAATGTGTATTGTGTAGCCCGCACCTATCATTAGCGCTGATGAGCTTAACGAGTTGTATAAGGCGGATTACGGGCAAAAATTCTCGAGAAAGCCTTTTACGATGAGTCAAGAAACCAAAGGCCGCTCCAAAAATATCAATAGGTCTTATTTAGGATAGAAAGTTAAATTTGGGAACCTAAAATTCCGCCCAAAAAAGATACTGTCGTCCTCTTGCAAAAAGAAAATTTGCAACAAATGGGTCTTGTAAACTCGTATAACTCACTCGGTTCTATATTTCGCCATTCGCCCAAAAACGTCTACTAAAAAAATGCCTCACCCCGCCATCTATAAATATAAAAATAAGTTGTATCGTGTTTGTAATTAATGTTCTCCGTAATGCTTGAACCGATTTTGATTCTGGAAATTTCCCCTGAAAGGTGACATCAATACCATGGTTTATAAGTATATACGGTATTTGTATGTGTATTGGTTCATGAGTTATAGGGGAGTGGCCCACCCGTACAAAAAATACATTCAAAATAGTATACCTATCTCGAAAACCACCCAATCGATTGAGTTAGGTATGGGTCCAGTAGTGTTTCTATTCGACAGTCATGGTAGCCAAAGTTTGGAAAATTTGCACCATTTTGCACTACGAAGTTTGAAGGGGGTTTGCTAGTAGGTACCCGAATAATTTCAAAATCGCATCGCGAAGCATAAACTACACTACTCCCAGGCAAACATTCCCTCCAGGTCATTCTGAAAGGAAGAGGTCTTTCTTGGAGACACAAAGTCGGTTCATTTCTACACCTATTGATCAAAAACTGACAAAGTGGTAGGTGGAGTTGTTTTCTCTGATAAACTTAATCTCAGCCTCACCTTCCATCTTCCCAATCATTGTAGTGTATTTGATGCGGAAGCGGAACTAATGGCGATCAAAGAAGTCGTATCTTGGCTCAAAAAAACATGTTATCCACAACAGATATCAGAAAGTTCAAGACTGGTTAGCTTTGAAGTATTAGTCTGCTTCGTTCTTAAGGGGTTACGCGAATAGTATATGTATGTTACCGACGAAGATCTAACTGTCTTTAGAAATTAGCAAGCTATTATGTCCAAATCGGTAGCGGTAGGGTTGATAACATCTAATGGCCCAGCCCCTTGCTATGCGTTGACTGGGTGCTCAAGTCCAGGGTACAGGGTACACTTGAACATTGAAAAGCAAAACTCACTTACAAGCAGAAGCAAAGGCAACTAGAAGACAAGCTTCTAGAGCAGCACTCATGCACTTGCACAGTGTCTGGTGCAGCTTCAAGCGCACGCCTGAAAGAGTGTCCAAAAAGTCACAAAATATTTCTCATCAAGGACATCAATGATAGCTTTTAGCTTCTAATATAAAATATGATTTGCATAGGACTCTAGTGGTTCCCAAGCGGTGTGGGCCACGCCTCCCAAGGGGGGCATGATGACTGTATATTGAAGGCATGGACAAAATTTAGTTTATGCATTTTTGATGCAACAGTTTTAGTAGCTACTACTTCCTTTTTCCATTTGTTCTTTGTCTTATAAAAAAAAGTGCCCCGTCTACACTCTGCGCTTGAAACTGTATATACTATACACATTTTAGGGGTCATAAGGGAATGCAATGCCCTAAAAGGGGGGCATTTGGTGAAAAAGGTTGCTGGCTTAGATTAGGTGTTTCAGAATTTTTAAGCGACAAAACATAAAAAAAGCAACATCTTAAGAAAGTTAGAATTAAATGCTTGTTTATCAATCAGGGGACATACAGCTAAACTTACAACACTGTAGGCACTCACATCAAGTCTCTACATCAGAAGAATCAATTAAGAATAATAATTGCATTGAGTAGGGCGAATTCACCCTCGCGCACTAGTCATTACTTATGTAGGTAGAGGTACATTGAATTTAATGTCAAAAATCCCATTTTCTGAGCATATGACAGCAAATGCCCTATACCCATGCTCACCTCAAGTAGATTCCATTTCCCATTCCCATTGCTTTGAAGATGTGCCCAACAGATACGGCTGAAGAAGTATACGCGTCACGATGGAAAATCTTTATGCCCGGCGGACCATTTGGCTTGCAGAGACGCACCGACGCACCGGGGGAAGGTTGTTTATTTTTTTACAATAATTACCACCCCACTTATTTTGATGACTGTTTTTCCTCTAAATATGGAATCAATACGACAGAGACCGAGGGTCATGCCAGTCGAGGATTTAAAATGCCGCGTGTATAATTCTCTGTTGTACCTAATAAATTTACAAATTTTCCAAACGCAAAAAAAGAAAATCAATTCGAACGCTCTACAGTCGAGAGTGAGGTGATTCCTGATGAGTGTATAGTCTAAAGCGCTAATGCGAGGTTATCCTCCATGAAAACCTTACCGAGGGCGGGTGGTATGTATATAATTATGTTTTCCTTCGTCCTCCGCAATGATTTACAAGACAAAGAACAAGGAAATAAGCAGAAAGAAGCACGGGAGAAAAAAAAAAGTTGACGGTACTTTTTTTTGATTAAAGATGAATTTTTAATTTTTATCTGGTCCTGTAAAGTACTCGTATCTTTCATCTTCTTAAATGCAAGACGACCAACGACCAGCAAAAAAAAAAAATCAAACACGCGGGCGAAGAAGAATGGAGCAGCACTCAAATGATTTATGCACAATTGCCCCAGCCTATGTACATCTATACATTTGTGTATCTGTGTATCTGTGAGGTGGTAGGTACAGCAGTGGTAGCGGGATGGCTAATCCTAAGACCACAACACAACTCGAAATACCATCAGGCATGTAAAATTCTCAAATTAAGTGATACGCAGTTCTCATCGTTGCGCTGCCTTTAAATGTCAATTGGTGTCATGTTGGATGTCTAAAAACATCATATGACTAATGACTGAGATCATTAAATAATGACCGCATTCGATCTGTCGGATATCAATTAATAGCGCAATGAATTATAAGCCCATTGCGAATCGAAATTTAAATTCGAACGATGGGAACCATCATCGATGAAGAGAAGATGGACAGCGACGACGCGGACGGAGAGTGTGCGTTTAGTCACCAATTGCCGCCGATAGTGGCAGACGATTAATTAAAATAAAATTGTTTTATATGTAGCAATGGGGAGAGCTGTATGTTGGATGGCCAGTTTCGGGCGCCTTCATCATGAAAACGCCACGCAGCAGTGTCATCTCATAATGTAGATCACATTCATTTGGCATATGGATGTTGTTTTTTTTTATGTAAGTATTAGTGGTAGTGCAGCTTTAGCTGGGGTATTTTTTTGATATCTTTGCAGCAGATGTTGCGTGCCACAAAATAGGTTTTTTTTCAATGAAGCTTCAAATGGTGTTACCGGCATTCAGTTTGATGCGGATTACTCCAGCATCCGATCCCTTACTAGTTACGGCAGCAGGAATTTAAAAAAAAATAGCGGATCATATTCCAATTGTCCCAAAAGTGGGCGAAACTGCATTTCCATGGGAGGTAGTAATTGGAATACATATTACTACACGGTGATATTTTAATTTTGAATTTGAAGACGGCTTTTCGGTAACAGAAGTCGTTACTTCCAGGCATGGAAGGTATCTTAAAATAGTTGACAAACGGCTAGAACGCTTCCAAAGATCATGCTCATCTCATTGTATTTTTTTTGTCTGCCCTAAAAAAATAGAGTGGTTAGGAAGGAGTGTTAGGAAGGCGTCGGTTATACAACTTAAAAGGCTGCTGGAGCAGATGGCCTATCGGGCGAGACGGGAGATGAGGTAAGCTAAGACGCATGCATCCACGTATCTGCAAAATTTGGTCGGAAAAAAGTATGCCCGATGAATAGAACCTCAGCAACGTGAGTCCCATCCACAAGAAGGGAGAAGTCTGAACTTCGTCAATTACAGAGGAATAGACCCCCTCAATGTTGCGTATAAGATCATGATATCGGCTATACTGCGTGAACGCCTAAATCCTTTCGTTAATAACCTGATCGGCCCATATCAGTGCGGTTTTTGGCCAGAAAAGCCAATCATCGACCACATATTCAAACTCCGGCCGATCTTAGAAAAAACCTAAGAATTTGCCAGATCGATACAAATCACCTCTTTTTCGACTTCAAGTTCGTCTATGATAGCGTATGTAGGGACGCATTATACAAAGCCAATTTCGGCATCCCTGAAAAACTCGTCCATCTGTGCAGGATGACAATGGAAAAATCTCGCTGATCCGTCAAAGTGGGAAGGAACACCACGGAATCCTTTGATGTTAAAAAAGGTTTAAGACAAGGTGACGGATAATGAGGACAAATCGAAGTAGATATATGCTGTCATCGGCGATTCGGGCAAAACGTCAGAGTGGACAGATATAGCTTAGATGTAGTTAAAGACATTCTCTACGTAGGTAGGCTCTACAATAACCTGAAAAAACGTCATCGGCCGGCGTAGAAATCAATCAAAGGATCACTCTTGCCAATCGCTGTTTCTTCGGGCTAAGAGGGATTCTAAGAACTAAAGCCCTCCCTCAAAGAGCCAACAAAATATTGTCATCTCAGTCCTGCTGTATGGTGCAGAAGAAGAAGAAGATTGACGTAGTGTGGAGGAGGAGATTCGACGACGAACTTTACGGGCTATATAGTGACGTTAACCTATAGTCAAAAAGCTCAAAATATAGTGCGACTGATATGTTTGGTTTGGATCACGTGAACTGTATGTACAATAACGCACCAGCCCGACGAGTCTTTTTAGTCCACCCCTGCGGGACAACGAAGCAGAGGAAGATCCCACCTCAGGTGGCGCGCATAATTGGAGAGCGACCTCAACCAACTTAGGCTCTAGTTAAAGCTATCATTGAAATGCATCATTGAAAATTTTGATTTCCGATTTTAAGACGATTAATCAAACTATATTGGCTTTAGTTGGTATCAAATTAGAGCTAATCTACTGTGGAATTTTCTTACGAAAGAAATTACTTAATTCTGATTAAAATTTTTCTTTAAATTCAATTTTATTATTTCACTGAACGAAATCTGTTCAAGTACCGATTAAAATCAAACAAGTGCGATTTTTATTGTGGGGAAAATATGGTTAAAAAACCCCACATTTATTCAATCTCCTGCTGGCTCAGTACTTGAGCTCTCTCTTGCTCCACAGACGGAGCAAGACTGACTAATACAATTCGTTTTACATTTTAATTCTCGAATGGCGAGAGTTGCCATTCGTAACAGTCCCGGCTAAAAACATTGTTTTTATCTTAGGTGGTGCGATATTATAAATTACATTTCATTCCTTAAATTTAATTATTTCCTATTGGCAGGATGCACAATTTTTGTACAGGACGCCTCAGTTTGTGATTCGCTGTCTGTACGATGACGTTTCTGACCAATCCGTCCCGGCCTGGTAATAGTTCGCATATTCTTCCCATAGCCCAGCTGGTTGGGGGGAAGTTTTCGTTCCTGAGTACCACTAGTTGTCCAACCTTCAAATTCTCCTTTTCTTGTCTCCATTTCTTACGCTCCTGCAAAGTGGTCAAGTATTCCGACTGCCACCGTTCCCAAAAATGTTTCACCATCCGTTGTCTCTCCTTCCAGAGCCTAGTACCGACTGAATCTGGTCTATCATCTAGTCTGAAAGATAGAGGTAAAATTAGTGGTTCTCCTACCAAAAAATGTCCCGGCGTTAACGCCTGCATATCCATCGGATCGTCACTCAGAGGATGAAGAGGCCTCGAGTTGAGTATGGCTTCAACTTGAGTAAGTAAGGTTCCAAACTCCACATAAGGTAATGTCCGCTGTCCCACAATTCTTTTCAGATGATACTTCATGGATTTCACCGCAGCTTCATAGATTCCACCTTGGTGTGGTGCTGCTGGTGCCATAAAGCTCCATTCCGTTCCCCTCCTGTGTAAATGATCAAGAGTTTCCTTTCCTGTAAAATACTTTAAAGCTTTAGTTAGTTCCTTATATGCTCCAACGAATGCTGTTCCGTTGTCGCTAAACAATTTTTCACATCTTCCTCTCCTTGCAATAAATCTTTCATAACACGCTATGAAAGCTTTTGTCGATAAATCCTCTACTATTTCAATATGTACTGCTCTAGTTTTTAGGCAGACAAATATTGCCACCCAACATTTCCTTTTATTTTTCCTCTCCGATCCACCTACCACCTTTAACTCAAAAGGACCTGCATAATCCACTCCTGTGGTCAAAAAAGGCTTCCCTACCTGAACTCTTTCTGATGGTAAGTCCGCCATCAATTGTCCCTCCATTCGCGCATTTAAACGCACACATACTACACACTTGTGTATGTGATTCCTTAGTCCACTCCTTAATTTGGGTATCCAGTATTTTTGTCTTATATATTGCATCATTACTTGCGAGCCTCCATGACTTGTCTCCCTATGGGCATAATCCATTAGCAGTTCCGCTAGTCGTGATCCATTCGCGATAATCACGGGGTATTTCATCTCGTAATCAATTTCTGATCTACCTAGCCTACCACCTACCCTAAGTAAACCATTTTTATCTAGGATTGGTTTTAATCCTATTAATCGACTTGTATCCGGTAAGTGTTTTCCAGTTTTTAGTGCCGTAATCTCCTTATTGTAATATTCCTGTTGATTTTTCCTGATTAAATATTCCATAGCTACTGCCTTCTCCTCCAGAGTGGGTGGTACCACTTCTGGTTGTATCCTTCCTCTCTTACTTCTACTTCTTTGTAATTTCTTCTTATTTCTGCAGTTTTTTATAAACCGATTTGTGTAGCTTAGAATATTAACCGCTTGTTCTAACTTCCTGACATACTCCATCAATGGTACAATTGCGTTTGTTCCTGTAAGCCTAATGTTTAACGATTCTTTAAATGTTGATATTGCGTATATCTTCATCTCTTTTTGTGTTTCTTGATTTCTTTTCTCCATTATTTTGGTCCTTGGCCACTCCTTTTGATCCCTAGTTATCCAACTGGGTCCATGTAGCCATAATTCCTTGTTCACTATCTCCTTAGGTAAAATTCCTCTCGTCAGTAAGTCGGCTGGATTCTCCGTTCCATCAATGTGGCGCCAGCATCCCTTCTCCGTGTTTGCTTGAATCGATGCTACTCTGTTAGCAACATACGTCCTTAAATCTCTTGTCTCCTTTTTTATCCAGTAAAATGCTGGACTTGAGTCGATCCATAATACGTATTCTGCCATTGGCCACTCCATAGAATCCATTACGCTCTTTACCATTCTAGCGAGTAGCTCTGCTGCTGATAATTCCAGACGGGGTATGGTCACCATTTTCAATGGTGCCACACGAGTCTTTGACGTTAGAATCTTACTGGTTACCGCTCCGCTCTCATATTGTACACGTAGATATATGACCCCACCTAATGCTGATTCGCTACTATCTGAAAATCCATGTATCTGTATTTTTGAATCTACTCCTGTACCTAACCATCTATCGATTTTAAATTTTTCTAAATCGATGATTGAGTTCCAAAATTCCAACCACATATTCTCCAAATCAATAGGTGGTCTTTCATCCCAACCTATCTTTAACCTCCATAATTTCTGTATTAATATTTTTCCTATTATAGTAACGGGTGATATATATCCATTTGGGTCGTACAGTTGAGCTACATAGCTCACTATTTTCCTTTTGGTTATAACTCCATTAAAGTTTGGGCTTTTCACCGCGAAGGTGAATTTGTCCTCCTCAATCAACCATTTAAGTCCTAAAATGGTTGTACCTTCCCCCTCAGAAAACAACAGTGTTTTTTCTGACTCCGAATTCATAGCTTTCATCAATGTCTTGCTGTTTGACTTCCATTTTCGTAACTCGAATTTAGCTCCTTTTAATACGGTGTCGATTTCTTTCGCCAACTTGATTGCCGATTCCACCGATTGAGATCCTGTTGCACAATCATCCATATAAAAATCCTCCTCAATCGCCTTAGCAGCAATTGGAAACTTTCCTTTTGCCTTTCTGGCAGTTTCAATAACTGAACGTACAGCAACAAATGGTGATGCTGTTAAACCAAATGTGACTACTGTTAGCCAATACTCCTGCAATCTTTGATTTGCATTCTCCCTCCAAAATATCCTTTGTAAGTTCCACTGTTCCCTATGTACCTTAACCTGATTGAACATTTTGCGAATGTCTGCATAAATCGCTATTTTATGTCTCCTAAAACGCATAATTGTTTCATGCAAATCTTTTTGTAACTTTGGACCGAGCATTTGAATATCATTCAGTGACAAACCCTTGTCTGTTTTGCAACTTGCATCGTACACAATTCTATTGTCCTTCTGAATGCAATGGTGCGGTATGTAATATACCATATCTTCTCTCCTAGGTTTTTCTGTGGCCAAAACAATATTACCTATTTGTATTTCATCCCTCATTTTCTCCACATAAATCCTACTCATCTCCTGATCTTTTGCAAGACGCCTTTCTAAATATAAAAAACGTCTTAACGCTATTTCCTTTGAACTTCCCAGTTCTTTAATATTCTCCTTTAACGGAATTTTTACAATGAACCTTCCTGATTCATCCCGTCTATATGTCTCCATAAAATGTTTTTCAACTAACATTTCTTCCTCCGTAAACCTATGGCATGAACTGATATGATCTTGTTGCCAAAGTCTCTCTAAAAGCTTATCTAATTGTTCCTCCTCCTTGTATTGAATATATGAAACCAGCTCTCCTGTTTCTTGGTCCATTCTTCCTGTGTGTGTTCCAAATATAATAGCGCCCAACGTTGTCTCCATGATAGTAGTTCCTCCTATATTTCTTTGTATAATGGACATTGCAATTTTTGCGAAAAATCCTACTCCAAACAGAATATGTACTGGGCCCGGAATCCAATATCCTGGATCCGCCCACTGTATGTTATTTGGCTTTTGGTTTGCTGTGGAATCTAAAGCGTCTGACGGCATTATTGGTTCCCAGATACTTCCTTTTGGAAGAATCCAGAATGTTTCTTCTATGCCTTCCTGTGTTGCTGATCCATACCATGGAAATATCTTTACCTTTAATTTTTGCCGTATTATAAAGGGTTCTCCATCAATGCCAACCGCTCTTCTGGTGGTCGATGAAGTAGTAAGCCTGTATTCCTGTATCAATTTGTAGCTCATTAGATTTGGCTGAGAACCTGTATCTAAAAATCCCCTTATAGGTCCAAAATTATTCTCCTCATTCTCCACTCTTACCATTATTGTTGGCGTAAAGCTAAGTTCTGTATTTAATGAAAATTCAAACTCGTTATAATACTGTGTATTGGGCATTGTATTATGTTCCCTCTTTATTTTCTTATTCAAAAATGGATTAGTTACATTACTTTTCCTCTTCCTATTATTATTCCCTCCCTTTCTTTCTGTTTTTATATTATGTTTCTCCCTTTTGTTTTGTGGTATGTCCTGACTTTGTTTCTCCTGCCTTGGTTCCTTTATTTCCTCTCCTTTTGTTCCTAGTCAATCCCTTGTATTCTCCCTATTGGCTATGGCTGCTCGAATAGTTAGCACGCGTTGCATCTCTTGTTTCACTGGACATAGCATGCTATTGTGAGCTGGATCCCTTTGGCATTCCTCAATGCGGCATTTGACTGCATTACATGTTTCCTTAGTATGGCCTTTCCTTAAACAATTCGGGCAAATTCTCCTTCTTTGTGTGAACTCCCTTCTGGCATTGAGATTCAATGATTTGAACTCCGGGCAGTAGTAGAGCGGGTGATCCTTACTGCATATTTCGCATGGTTTTCCTTTTAGCATACGATTATTTGCTGTACCTCCTGTGTATGATGCTCCTGCTTGCTCGTTGTGGGTATATCCTTGGTTGATTGCCCTGTATCCGCTTGTCGATGGCTGAGCCTTCCAGGTTGTTTTGGTGGGTTCCATTGCTCCTGCCTGTTTGTCTAGGAAAACCAATAGCTCCGTTATTTTTGGGAACTCTGAGCTCCTTTGCAATTCCCATTGCCTCCTGGTCTCCGCATCAAGTCGCTCATGCAATCCGTAGACGAACACCATATCCCAGTGTTCTACTGGTAGTCCCAGACCCTTTAGTTGGCGGATGGTCTCGTAGGTCACATTGGACATCCGCTGCAATTCAGTTGCCGAGGAACGTTCCCCCAGTATCGGTAGACGCTGGAAATTGCTCCAATATGCCCGGCTTATGTGGTACGGTTTGTCGTACAGCTGGTTGATCCTCTCCCAAGCCTCCTGGTAACTGTCCTTCGTTAGGTGACTTTCTCCCAAAGCCATAGCTGCTCTTCCTGTTAGCGACTTCCTCAGGTAAGAGTATTTATACGCCATTGATATCTCCTGGTTATTATGTATGGCGGCTATAAACCGATCCCTGAATCCTACCCATTTTGTTATAGAGCCATCAAACTCTCCCCAAGTATTTTTGATGTCGTGTTGTTGCACGGGTAGCGTTAGGTTTAGATTAATTTGTTGTCCCTCCGTTAGTTGGGATCCCTCCTTCCTCGGCTCGTCTAATTCCTTCTCCTTATTCAACTGCTTCAGCCTACTGCGAAATATTTCCGCTGCTTTGAAGTAGTCCTCCTCTATAAGTTCCATTTCCTTCTCTAGTTTAGTTGATTTCTCCTCTTCCAGTTCCTGGGTCATTACCATCGATAGACCGTTGGCTTTATCCCACAATTCGACCAGCCTATCAGCGCGTAATATTAGTCCCTCCTGGGATACCGCTTCTAATTCCTCCGATGATGCGAATTCTGTCATCCTTTTAATCGTCCTTTGTATACTTTTTAGTTGCTTCTCCTGAGCAGTTATATTCTCCGTTGTTTTTGGTCTTGGCTGTATAGACCTTTCCTCCTCTCCTTTCTTGGCCGTTCCTTCAGGTAAAAAAATAGATAAAATTCCAATATAGTTTTCTCCTTTATTCAATACTCCCTAATTCCATTCCCTTGGAAAATTCACATCATCGTTCCTACCTATAAATTGTTACCTCTCTACCCTCCTAATACCCTATTACTTTTTTATACCAAACTGCCTTTTGCAATTTGTTTTTCAATCTCATAATTAAGTCATATTACTAAATTAGAGTTTGGTTCCAATGATATTATGCTATTATGCAATAATTCCCACCTCCGTTCATACAATTTTGCATTCCTATGCTGTACGATATTTTATTCTCCTTTGTGTTGTGGTCCACGCATCTTGTGCTCGCACTTAACACTCCTTCCTTTCCTATGACTTGCTATTATGCAATAATTTCCATTCTCTCCTATGGCCATTTTATATATAACATTGGTGTCTTCCTAGCTAATGAAAATATATTACCCCTATAACCTATTACAATTTTCTTACCCAAGCAGTGCGATATTTTAATTCTCCTTTGTGTTGTGATCAACGCATCTTGTGCTCGCATCAACACTCCATCCCCTCCTATGACTTAATTCACTGCATCGAAGTCTACCTAAAGTCCTAAATTCTATACCAATGTTGTGCGATATTTAAATTCTCCGTTGTGTTGTGGTCAACGCATCTCGTGCTCGCACTTAAGCAAATATCGAAGCTTAGTGGTCAACGCATCCGTGCTCACATCAACACTCCATCCTCTCCATTGACTAGTCTTCTCCTTTGTGTATGTGTCCTGTATTCACTATACACTTCCTCTCTTTTGTGCGTCTTCTGACTACACAATATTCCTAATCTTCAAATTTTGTATTGAATGATTGTTCCTTCCTTATGTCCAAATTCCTTAAATTATTTCGCGAGAGAAAAAAAATATACCCCTATCCTATACCTACTGTGTACACAGAAAAAATATAAATATTCCTGCGCTGGCGCATATGCACAAGAAAAAGGTAAGCCCCCTAATTCTATACACCAAAAATATTATTATTCATATGCACCTAAGCATATACATCAAAATTAATGAATGCTACTTGCGCCTGAGTGTATACTGTAAAATTAATATCGAAGAAATGTTTTCCCTTTGTTCCCTTCCATATGAATGGAAAGGAAATTCCTCGTTGGTAACTGGCTGCGCTATATATATAGGTATGAGAGAAAATAAATGTATCTGCTGTATGGCAAATGCGCTACGTGGATGCAAAAAGAGAAAAAAAGAAAGAAAATAAACAAACCGTGCGTCGTCTCGCAGCCGGTCTGGTTTTGTTGTATGTACATGTATACATGCAAAAAAAGAATGCGTTTCGCTGCAGCAACACACACAGCACAAAACAAAAAAAATTTTGCGCGTCGAATTATTCGTCGCAATTATCATATGTAAATAAATAAAATTCACTTTTTCCTCCTTTCCTGCCCTCCTTGTAACTTCCCCCTTCTCCACACTGCACTACCAACCACAATGATGTGAGTTTTCTTATTTTAAAGCACATTATAAATACCTTTTTTCTCCTTCATCGCTTTCATTTTTATTTCTGTAAATTATTCCTTCGATGTAAATTCCGTTTTCCTTTGGTTGTTCCTTTTTTATTGTTTATTCCTTTATTGTTTGTAATTTCCTTTTAGTTTTGATAAATTCCTTTTTTCTTTTGCTATTCCTTTACTGATTTTACTTCCACTTTTTATTATTGTCTTTATTATTTTCAACTTCCCAAGCTCACTGTCACTGATGAACTGAAACAAAACCTAACGAAACCTAACATCTGCCTGCCTATTTGTCATCGTGAGCATTTTGTGTGTGGCGTGCAGGTAGAGAAGAGAGAAAAAACTTTCGTGTGCAATTATGTATTGCTGAATGTTGGTGCTGCTCACTCTTTTATGAGTGTGTGGTTGTGCGTAATTTGCGATTTTATCGCGATATATGTTTGCGTGGTTGCCGTTTTTCTTAGTTTAATATAATCTGCGTAGTTGCAGACTGTACATTTATATGTATATAATATATGTATTTTTATAGAAATTTTAGTTTTTCTTACCCCAATATCCAATTTTTACCTTTGTCTCCTGTGGTTAGGTAATTATCCTCTCCTATGTAATTAATTTACCTTCCGTTGGTTGGGTATTCCTTCCACTCCCTTTGTGTTTTTCCTCCATGGAATTGCCTTTTTTTTCTCCGTCGGCTGCGCACCTATATATATATATTTTCCACTTTCACTCCACTTTTTATTGTTTATTAACTTCCTATTCACTTTTTTTTTTTTTTTTTTCTCTGGTCATCCGGCTTCTGAAGGACCATAATGTTCAAGTACCGATTAAAATCAAACAAGTGCGATTTTTATTGTGGGGAAAATATGGTTAAAAAACCCCACATTTATTCAATCTCCTGCTGGCTCAGTACTTGAGCTCTCTCTTGCTCCACAGACGGAGCAAGACTGACTAATACAATTCGTTTTACATTTTAATTCTCGAATGGCGAGAGTTGCCATTCGTAACAAAATCGATTTCAATGAACAGCTGATTCTCGTTTCTCTAATTTGGAACCCAATCGTTTCACTAATTTGTTCGTTTCTCATTCTATTCTCAGCTGTCAGTTTTGCTTTCAATGATCAACTCTAACCTCAAAACCTAGACTTGTTTGTTGAAAAGTCACTGACAGGTACCTCCACTAACTGGAATTTTTCAATGAAACCACCATTCCACTGATTTGTTCCAATGATGCATTTCAATGATAGCTATAACTAGGGCCTTAATGTGCGTAATGTGCCAGCTAGGCAGGGACCGAGCTGGCTGAAGGGACTTGTAGGTTGAGGCCATCGTCCTCCATGGACTTTGAGCGTCATTTAAAGTAAAATGCAACAGACAAAAAATTGTTTTGCTTTTTTGGAGTTTATCGTTGAACTCTATCTTGGTCTTAAAATGTAACTATTAAAGTAAGTTCATAAAAAAAAATTAAGCAATTGTCCTCTTAATTTTCTAGAAAAGAATTTATACATTTTTTCGTATGATACACTTTTTCTGTTCAACTTCTCAGTCAATTCCACAACATGATCCACTGAATTCCTATGAAATCCTCGGGTTAAACGTTTCAGTTTTGTTTTGTTTCATACAAATGGACTTTTCTGATGTCTATATACCTGATCCCTAAACAAGATTGCCCAAATGGTGTCTTACCTGATGACGTTGGGTACTAGATATACCTAGTGTATGGTCTGAGATAATGGTGGTTTTCATACCTAAAGCAGACAAAACTCTGCACTCAACTTCAAAAGATCTATGACCGATCTTTTATGCTCATAACTTCAAAACTCTAAACAGAATTATAGATCTACTTATTGAAAGCTCTATGGATAGTCCTACCTTGCTATCCAAGTCACAACATTCTTGACAGGCAAATCTTTTGAACTGACAGCTCTTCACTCAGTCATATACCCTATCGAGAAGTCTCTTTTTATCAACGAACTCACCCTAGTGACCTTCCTTGATAGAGAATGAGCATTCAGAAACGTTGAACCCAATTCGATTAGCAATGCCTTACGCCGGATTAGCATAGGTATGTGAATCTGTCTGCAGCATAGTAGAACTGTATCGGTATACTCAAGAGCAGGGTTGTTCAAGATGCAGAATTTATTATTATTCAATTTATCATAATTCAGTAAAGTAAAGTTTTGAAGTAAATCTGAAAGCAAATTATTGTGAATAAACCATAGGTAAGTTATTTTTGACATTTTCATTAAAATCTCTACACTTTTGTATATACACAGAAGACAGTACACACATAAAAAAAAATTCGTATAAGAGCAATGACATTTTTGTTAATAAATATATTCAGTTTTATAACGTTTAAAAGATAGTTGTGTTAATTTAACAGAAGAAATTTCTTTGGCCGCTTATAATAATTTCTCTGGTTCCCAGCGGACCATTTGGTCCTTCGAGCCGGTTTACAAGCGAAAAGTGACATTCAATTGTGAACATAAACTTATATAAAATTCGAATTAAAATTTCAAAATAATTCTATAGAATAAAAGAACATTCACTTGTGAATTTTTATATCAAACATATTCCCGCGACGCGTAACATAAAATAATAAATATTTCATTTGGTGGTAACTCCATCAGAAGACATGTTAAACTCTGAGCTGAGCTTTTCTTTTCACAAGGAAATACAAAATTCCAAGTTTTTCACTACCCACAGAAAGGTGATCTCCTCTTAGTCTCTCAAACAGCTGAATACGAAAGAAAATGTTAAAGAACGTATCCAAAAAGCTATGTTTGCCCTGTAAGCACTGCTGTAAGAAGAGAGTAGACGTCGCATGGGGTATACAGCCAAATATTACCCTGTAGAGAAATTCCAATCAAAGACACATTAAAAAAGCGGGCCGAGGTGCGTCTGTAGTATAAATGTACCCAACATTTTCCAAATACCTCACCCACTCCGATAAACTTAGAAAGGCAAACCTTAGATGAACCCAGTCTGAAGAAATACAAAACCTCTTAGCAGTTATGGTCTAAACTATAGCCCATATAAGGTCCACCGGATTTTTAAGACACAAGAGTACCTCTCCGTACTAACAACCATCATATAAGTTCATAACCACAAACCACATAGAATAGACCGTCGACTCCTCCCACATAACGGACTTTGCTTACAAGCGGCTTGCGGACCCAGGATTTTTCATGTATTGGTGCTGTACAAAATCGAAGGAGCGCCATTAATGCACGCATACTTGAAAAATCCTAGGTCCATGGTATAGCGTGGAAAAGCATTGCCGCCATTCATTTTGACATTTACACGTATTCACAGACAGGGTAATTTCTTTACGATGAGAATCGGGTAGGTGCACGGAAGTCAGCGTTACCAGATTTAGCAGTTTCCTGAGATTTTAGCAGGATTTGATCGTAAATTTCACATGCAGCAGATTTTTTTTAGCATTTTTGTCAATTTCAGCAGTTTATAGCAGTTTTTAAAAATGTTCAAAAAACATTTTGAAAAAAGCACTTTTAATCAACATTTAGCACCATTTCATACATTGGCTATATAAAAAATTGGTAAAACTCGCAAAAATTTAAATGCGACGACGTATTGATATGACATGATGTAGTTTCGTCCCACATCGGGGTTTTCCTATTAGGTGCTTGTTTTTTGTTTGCTTTTGCCCTGGAAATACAAATTTAAGCAACAAAAATACAAAAGACTAATTTGCTCAAATGTTTTTTTTTTCTTTATTGCTTTCATTCATCAATACTTAACTGCAAAAGTGCAAATCAATTTCTTTCTGTCGGAGCATATCGGAATAAATTCGTATGAAGCTGTCAAAAATATCAGTCAAAAACGCACTTGAACGCACTACACTGCAACGCAAAACAAAAGTAGTGGAATTTCCATAAGTCCAACTCTCAAAATGAAAGAAAATAAATTGGAGTTATTGAAACTTCGAGTTATGAAGGCCAAAAGTTGAAAAGTTGAAAACGTAGAGTTCTCAATAAAACTTCGAGTAAAAGAAAAATTGGACCTCAAGAAGTTCGAGTTATGGAAGTTTGACGTACACAATAATATGATTTTTTTGTAAATGTAAAATGATTCACAAGAATTACATTAATAAGTAAAAAATTCAAATATTTTTCGTGGAGAAATCGATCGCAGTTTCTTTAGCATTTTTTACGGTTTTCGTTAGCAGGTTTTGCAGTTTTCCGCCCCGGCTTTAGCATTTTTGTAAAAAAATAATCTGGTAACGCTGACGGAAGTTGACGGTCTAGTTCTCTGTGGTTTGTGTTCATAACTATAGACACTGCGCAATCAGTACAGGCTATAGGTTGGGTATCCCTTAGAGCGATTTCTGTAGCAGCTGCAGAGATGAGGACAATTTGGAGACTATAGTGCACTTCCTGTATATACGTCCTGTTCTTGCCACTGTCCCCAAAGCCACACAACTTTATCACAATCTTAGCGATGCCAGTAAGTAATCATTGGTTCCAGGAGCGGACTGTGTGATCCACCTTTGCTATGCACTCACCAGTGGCAGCCCAATGAACCTATTTTGGTCTAAGTGCACATTATCGACCAAGGCCTTACCGATAGTAATTTTCAACCTCTGCTTAAAATTGAACGGAGCTCCAAAAACCTCTGACAAATGTGATCCAAGGATGGTCGTTGTCCCTCATACCCACTGACAAGTAAGTAACTCAACGTCACATCGCATCGTTCAAAAATCGATTATTATTCTAGTTCTGTATCTCATTTCTCTTGTTTTAAAAAAGCCGTCTGACTAGGATATATAGACGAAGTCCAAACCCGGCTATTAGTGCAGTTCATGAGTCTTTCGCTGGTACATTTAATGCCCTGTAAAAAGTGACAAAACGTAGTTCAAAAGCTGATTGTTATTTTAGTTCAGAAGTTCAATTCAAAATGTCCTCTGACATGTACGGTCGGAGTCCTCTATAACGAACCCGTTGGGACCGGCAATACGCTTCGCTTTAGAGGAGTCTTCTTTGTAGAGAAATTAGTTATAATGGAGTCCGACTGTATCTAAGAGAAGCGAAGCGAACTCACTTCAAAAATACCCACTAAAAAGCAACTGAACTTGTAGTTCAGAAGCCAATCATTGTGTTAGTTCATTAGTTCAGTAGTTAGTTACACAGTTTTACTTCAGAATTTTCGACTGCTGTTAGTGGGCTGCTCATAGTCTAATTTTGTACCAACGTTGGACCCGAAATCCTGAGATTGAGATTGAGATGAGACTGAGTTCAATTTGATCCGAAGACCGCAACTGACCTGCAGGCTGCAGAAACTCGACTGTCTCCAGATAGCACATATGTTCCTTGACATGATCTCTATATATATAATGAGCTGCTAAAAAGACAGCTCTTATCAATCAAATACACTCATCAAAAGCTCCCCCATATTGCAGCGCTTTTGCATCCGAAGATGTCAGATCGCAATTGCTTTATACCAGCCAGCACACTTATTCTAATACATTGTGGGCCGACATCTATTAAGCCTATTTATACAGTGCATACCCACGAATGTGATATATTGACGGTCCACTGTCCAAATGAGACACGGAGGTGGGTGGCCGCCACTCAAACGGCTAACCAAACACTGTCTAAGCGACAAATTTCAATGTGACAAATATTTATTGCAACAAACCGACTCATTAACATAATTGGAAGTAATTTATATCTTTGACGCTGACCGTGTGCGCGCAGTGGGTTGTAAGACTGCGTCTAGGTGATTTAATTCCCCATAGCCCAGTCTGATACTGATCGATGGTCATTGCTCGCGTTTTTGTCTCCAAATTATTGTGTCCTGTCGCGCAACTCTTTGATGTCGATCCTTGCACCTGGCCAACTGAAACTGAATCGCCAATCGCTATGTGTACAATGTCGATCCACACAATCCTGTCGAATGTTGTAGCTGTGCAGATTAAGTTTCCAGATGCAAATGTGATGTCTCCATAGAACGCGTGTCGTAATTAATCAGCCGCAAATCGTTTGTGTTGTTTTGCAGTTGATTGGGCCGCTTTTGGCGGCACCTTTTGCACCTACTCCTGGAATCAATCGGAATCGAATGATTGGCAAGACTACAAAGGCCCCGCTTGGAATTCGGCCGATACACTGTCGAGTTAATCAGCAGGGAAAATTGATTTCGACTGGGAGATTCAGTATAATTGACTAGCCTGCAGTGACTATAACGCTGACGACTGGGGGCGGTTTGATTGTGCCTACATAATGAAGGTGCGGTTCAGACCCAGTTGGTGGCACTGGCACGTGTGCCATCCTTCAGTTTGCTGCTGCATTAATTAAGGTTTATTTTCTCTAGAGGAACACTCGAAAAATAAAGTTACTTTGCTTCAAGTGAGGTGACAAAGGGTTGTCGTCTGCTGTCGCCGTCGCTGCTTGAGTGCTACTCTTCGTTCATCTCAATCGAGGACATGCCGCTGCTGATTTTATAGAAAAAGGATAAATTTTTCGAGAAAATCAATTGCCAACGTGCTGATTTTTTTATTTTGCGCCAAAAATTCTCTAATTAAAGGAATCTCAAGGACTAGAAAGTTTCACAAGTGTATTTCATTTCGTTTTCGTTCCGGCTCTCCCCACAGCCAACACCAGAACCAGAAGATGCTATATCTCGCTCTGAGAGATTACCAGACCATCGCATATCGGTTGACCATCTCCAGTCGGTGACAAACTTCGCTCCCATTGTTACAGCCTCGTAAAATTGATCGACTGATGGGGCCATTTAAGGAACACTATAAATGGACGCAGTAACAGCAGCAGTCTTCGGTCCGTCTCCATGACCATTTATTAGCATAATGGCTTCGTGTTATTAATACCTTCGATTTCTTTTATCTCAGATTGTTCATGTCGATTCTAATTGAGGGTCATTTATATTGTTTCGGATTCAAGGCTATCGATAAATTGCCTGGCCCTTAACAAATTGCTGGGCCAGATGAAACGACACATCCTCTTGGCTCTGACAGATGCCATATGCAACCGATGTCATTTGTCAATATCGATGGACAGGCGACTGCAGCTATTCCTAGTGACATTTGCGCATTGATTCGTTGCGTCGCGTCGTCATCATCATCATAGACAAGCTCCATGTGGCCGGATGTAAAACTATAAAAGAAACTTTAAGTGCTTCGTCATAAATTTTACGCAAAGTGTTGCGCGCGTTTTAATTGATAGCCCAAGGCAGGTCGTTTTGTGGCCATTGCACATTTTCTGTGCCGTAAATTCCAACTCCTTCGCTATAGTTAAAATGTCATAACGGATAGTGGATAGCCATATACCCTTATGGCCCCATCCGTGGTGCAGCGTAAATGTGGAAGGAGCAGCGCATCACTATATGCACGCTTAGGAATCATCGTTTCTATTTTTGCGCCCGAGTATACTTGCAGATTTTCGGATGCCACGAAGTCGACGACGGACGACGGACGATGATGCACTGACAAACTACCAAGGAGTCCATTCATCTTCCGAGTGTGTTAAGTAGATGCAAATGATAGCGTTAAATATCTTCGAGCGTCGTCGTAAGGTGTTGGATTAGCTATAGCTCTCAATGGCGAAGGAGAGGCGGAATTCCCCCGTCTCCCGTATATGCGCACCGGCCAACGCGTTGATGATCTATCGATAGGAATTAATCTAGTCAGTTTTGTTTTTAGATTCTGTACACATGAGCTGAACCTAGAGAATGCCACATCGGGAAGCTGATGAAATTTTCTTAGGAAAATATGCCACAGGCTGACCGAATTTGTTAGGTTTGCCAAGTTGATGTGGTAGATTTATTGTTCATTCAGGGTTTCGAGGAAGAAGTCTTAATTACTTTTAAAAATTTGATAAGTGCAGTTTCAGGGGCCTTGTATAATGCTGGAAATGTCGCTTATAACTGTATTGGGGAAGGCAAGGCATCTTTAGTTAAATTGGTTAAAAGGGGTTATAATTTCAATCAAAGTGAGGTGCAGAAGACCTTCGGCCAGGTCAATCTGTGAGGCTTTATTTGCAATTACGAAAACTGCATTTAGTCACCTTAAACACATCTGTAGTTTTGGTGAGTAACGGAAATTGATCATCGATTGTCGAAGGCGGATAACCGGAATCTTGATGTATGAAGTGGTGAACTTCAACCAAACTGGCGCGGCGTTACCTTGATATTCCTTAAATCTATATATAAAAGAAAGTGTCCGAAGTGCGATGTAATCCCATAAGTCGAGATTGGCCGAACCGATTTTGATGATTTATACTTTGTTGGAAAGGTATTTTCTCAGTACGGGTTTTAGAAAAAAGAAAAATTGAACAAAGGGGCGTGGCACCTCCCATACAAAAAAAATCTTATATCTCAAAAGCCACTGAATCGATTGAGTTCCAATTTACATACAATCTTAGGTATCGGCCCAGGAGTATTCCTGTGAAGATTGGTCAAAATTGGACAAAGGGGCGTGGCACTTCCCATACAAAAAAAAAAAACATTCAAAATCTTATATCTCGAAAACTGTCAAATCGATTGAGCTCAAATTTACAGATAATCTTAGGCATTGTTTCAGAAGTACACCTGTGAAGATTGGTCAAAATTGGACAAAGGGGAGTGGCACAGCCTATACAAAAAAAACATTCAAAATCTTATATCTACAAAACTGCCGAACCGATTGAGCTCATATTTACAGACAATCTTAGGTATTGGCCCAGGAGTGCTTCTCTGAAGATTGGTCAACATTAGACAAAGGGGCGTGGCACCTCCCATACAAAAAAGATCTTCTATGGGCTGAAAATCGATGACGTTGTAACTCGATAACCGCTGGGGCGATTCTCATGATTCTTTTTTGTTTTGTTCGTATTGCTGTATTTCAGGTTTACGCAGAAATAAAATTCCAGAAAATCGATTTATTCTCATTTTTCGCATTTTACGATAGAACATTATTATCTAAGACCTAAGCAATACAACTTGTGCACGGGCAAAGCCGGGCGGGTACAGTTATATTACATTACCTATATAAAAACGGTGCGTATGTAAGTCCGATAATGGCCGCTGAACCACTGAAGCTATCCGCCTTCATTCCTATTAAAAGAAATAATTGAACAAAAATATCAAAATAAATCTTGAAATATTTAAAATAACTATTTTAGGCAGAACAACGTTTGCCGGGTCAGCTAGTTGTTTCTAAAACTAAACGTTTCAACTAAACGGTCAAAGTTAATAAATTGTATATACCGCGGACTCTATACGATTTGTAGGGTTCCCGTGGGGAACTTCACCAATACAGCCTTTATATATTTTTAAAAAGTTAGTCATGGCCTTGGACACGGGTTCGTACCGAATTTTCGATGGTTTACAAATTGCAATGAAAAACTGTCGAAATTACACCTCTGGTTTAAGAGCCACTTTTGACTAGAAAAGTTTTTTTTTTTTTTGTAAATCAGGCCTTAATTTTAAAGAAAGTCGTCGCATAGTTTCTGTGTTGAAATATAAAATTGCAGTACATACCCGCCTTGGATCTAGGTGGTGTTTCTCAAATTCTGTCGAAGTCGAGTGTTATAGAAGTCTGTATTGTAACGCCAAGAAGGAGTCACCGGAGACCCCATAAAGTATATAGATACTGTGAGCGTCAAAAGTGAACAAATACCAATAATCTTTTAAATTTTCTTTAGGGTCTTGCGAAATTTTTTAACAACCAGCAATCTGTAAATATTTGGATAACGAATTAACAATAAAAAAACGTATGGTATGGAAAATTGGCTATGTCGGTCAAGTAGTTCTGGTACCACCCATACAAAATCAATATTAGACCCATGTGTTGTGTACGTACTATCTCGGATGCCTAACAATTTGCATGACTTGTTTGAAGTGGAGGATATCAAACAGGGGCGTAGCGAAGGTTCGAGCCGTGGGGGGTGGCTTTCATTGAAATGCCGACTTATTTTAGGAAGTTGCCGACTGTATAGAAATAATGAAAATCGGGCCAGAGGTTGTCGAGTTATAACGTCATCGAGTTTCACCCCGTAGAACATGTTTTTTGTATGGGAGGCGCCACGTCCCTTTGTCCAATTTTGACCAATCTTAACAAGAACACTCCTGGGCCAATACCTAAGACTACCTGTAAATTTGAGCTCAATCGAGTCGGTGGTCTTCGAGATATAAGATTTTGAATTTAAATTTTTAATTTTAAATGTAATTAAAAGTTGAATTGAGTTGAAATTGTTTACATTTTTTCAAAATGTATTTTCAGCGACGACCGGGTTTGCAGTGTGAAGTCACTGAGTGAGAAAAAGAAAAGGTTACTAGTGTATCTTAAGGACTATTCACATGAGAGCGACCAACTATCTACGAACTAATGAATATTTGCGAATTTTGACAGTTCACATGAACACTTTTCTCGATCGCGGGAGTTCGCGAATTTCAGCCATCAGTTTTTAATTTGAGGTTATGTTCAAACGAATGTTTTATTTGCTAGTTTGTATAACGCAATTTAATGGAATTATCACATTAAAATTCAAAATGTATCTATTAAGAAAACTAGTTTGTAAAGTTTGTAAATACAGAAATTTCGAATTGCAAACTTTTTGCCGCTAACGAAAACACCCTTGGCACGAATTATTAAAGTTTATTCGCAATCCACATCGAAACTCGCTAAATTTTAAGGTGTGCAGTCGGCAAATTCACCGATGCCGACCAGGCACGTAGCCAGGGGGGGGGGGCTTGAGGGGCTGAAGCCCCCTCCCGAAACGCTAAGCAAAAAATTAGAAACTAAAACTCCTGCAACCATTCAAATGCAAATATAACTTAAAAAAATATCATTAAAAAACACGCACCAGAGAGCCGAAAAGCCGACTTCTAAGCCTTTGGGAATTATTTCATTTGTAGAGCTCTTCAAATGCATCTCAATAAGTCTTGAAGAAATAATCAGCAGAACGTGGGCGATGTCTTAGAAAGCATCAACAGTTTTGGCAGAGATCCAAAAAAGTGATTTCCTTGTAAGCCTCATTGTATGCGAAAAACTATTCAGTTTAACGCTGCCCTTATCAGTTTTCCTACAGGACAAATCATTAGATTTCGTTTCTGCAATCGACCGCACAAAAGAAGTTCTGAATTCTCTTAAGAATATCTGAGAAAATGCCGAAGATTTTTTCAGAGAGGCTTTTCAATCATAATCCCAACTTCAGGAGGACTTATTTGAAGTTGAATTAAGAGTCCCAAGAACTTCATTGAAACAAACAACGCGTTCCAATCCAGAAAGCTCTTCTACTGATGCCTATTTTAGAGTGTCTATACTGATTTCTTGCATAGATTCGTTAATACAAAATTTTACGGACAGATTCATGGTCAACGCACACGTTCTACCATCATGTCATGTCAAAAAAAAAAGCAAGACGTCTTCTGCTTTGATAAAAATAATATTAGTATGTTCGTTTAGGTACATACGATTTAAAAACTAATAAAAATCAATGAATTGGAATATACAGGGTGTCCCAGTTAAGCAGTATAATCCTTTAAGGGAAGATTCCTGAAGTTCCACCGAACAAAAAATTGTATGGCAGGGTGGTCTATTTTCACCATATTTCCCGTTTTTTTTAATGAAATTTTTATCCTTGAGATTTTTTAAAAATTATGTTAAGCAACTTTTTTACATACGATCAACAGAATTTGTAGTAAACGCCGTTTTTTTGTCACGAAAATGGTCGAGAAGATCCTCGATATTTCTCTAAAATCAATTTTTTTCTTTCACAGCACCCCAGAAAAAACCTTTGGGTTTTAGGTAAGGAGATCTGGGTGGCCAAGGATTGGACCAAATCGACCAGTTCACCGTTCGTTAAAAGTATGTAAAAAAAAGTCACAAGGTGCACCACCCTGTTGGAAGAACATCGCTCTTCTCTGAAAAAGAAGAACACCTTCAGGAAGCTTCGGCAATTGTTCTCTAAGAAATTCAATGGAATTAACTGTTTTTGGAAGAACGTGCGGACCTACTAAAGTGTTTTCAAACATTTACACTAAACTTCATTTGAAATAAGCACACATTTTGAAGAAGTTGTTCAAAATAATTAAATTCTTACCTTTGAAAGGATGTTGTGTGTATTAAATGGGGATTGGGGTCTGACCAATGGTGCAAATTGTGGAGGTTTATAGCTTTATAACTTTGTTTGTGAATTGCGCTTCGTCAGTCCACAGAATGTTCTTGAGGAAGTGTCCGTACCGGTGCTAAATGGAAAGGGTGTAACCTATTACTCTGGAGAGTTCTGTGAATCCTGGTTCTGGTTCTAAAGTTCCAATTGCACAGCTAACCCTCGGACCTGACTAAAGGCTTAACTTCCACAGCACGCAAAATCCCACCCTCAATTTCTGCCGCCGCTGCGTCTGAACGTCGTTTTTTTTATTTCGAGGAGCTCACCCGGTATCAACAAGGCGCTGATACGCATCAGTACCCGGCTACATGATGTACTACGATTTGGGTATCGGCGTTGGACTCCTATCTTGCCAACGAAGCGTTTCCATGGCAGAACCCGTTTACAAACACTATGTCCGCGTAATCACATTTTGAATACATTTTGTGGAGATCAACTTATCAATGTTAAGCTTTTTTTCCATATTCGACAATTAACTGTTAACCATTGCTCATAATTACGTTAGTTTATTATTCGGACTTAATTTTGTTTGACCATTTTTTTTTTTTTTTTTTACAAAAACGGCTTTTACAACATTTTCTGTTGATCATACGTAAAAGAGTTGCTTGACATCATTTTTAGAAAATTTCTCAATTATAAAAATTTCATAAAAAAAAAAATTTATTAAGTAAACATTTTGAGAAAAAAGCATTTTAAGTAAAAAAATGTAACAACAAATTTTCAAAATGTTGAGTTTAAGGAGCCATAACTTTTTTGTAGCTGCACATATGTACCCTGCCTAAGTGCATAAGACTTGTATGCGCTTCTAAATTGTTTTTTCAAAATGCACAAAACAATTTTTGTATCTCTAATAGTTTAGAATTTATAGCGTTTTAAGTGGTAACACCTCCAAATTAGAGTTCACATGCTTTGAGGGGCCATAACGGGAAATATAGTGAAAATAGACCCCCCCCCCCCCTACCACACAATTTTTTGTTCGGCGCCACTTCACGAATCTTCCCTTAAATGATTATACTGCCCTGAATAGTTTTTTTGTTTAAAGAATTCCTCGTAAGATTTGGAAGCAAGCCCCCCCCCCCCGAAACAAAATCCTGCTACGGCCCTGATGCCGACCGTCTTTTTTTTTAAATCGAAACTCGGAGAAGGTACGTAAATATAAGCAAATATGATTTGTATACATTTACAAGTTTGAAAACCTATACCTAATGAAAATCTAACTCACTTTCACATTTTTTAACATTTTGTTCCGAACTCATTTTTGGAAATTGCTCGTTTTTGTAAATTTTTTTAAGTTGCTCAATTTAAAAAATGTAGCTTCCTTGATTTGCCGACTCTTGAAAAGCCATCACCACTTCACCGAAAAAATGAGTTTCTCTTTTGTCTTAGCGTCCCAGGATTGGAATCCTGTATTTTAGAAAAAAAAATGTAATTGGGGAAGGTATCTGGATTCTGGAAAGAATTGAACTTCAAATGTCAAAACTTTTTGAAATACATACTGACTTCTAGGATTTCAAGAAAATAGGTTTGTGCGTGGTTCGCAAATGCAACTTTGCCGTTCCGTAGACAGAGCTTCGATTGTTTATATGCAAGCTGCAAGCAGGCGTACAACAAGCTGCAAATGTCGAAAACGTACGTATGAAGCGTGGACAGTAGGCCTAACCAATGAGCCAATACATACCGAAGAGAGATACAAAAATGAGCAAAATTTAAATTGATTAATCTGCGAGTGCTATGGACTAGTTTTAAGAGTGAAGATCAAAATCGAATTTATAGTTGAAGTGGAAGTCCTTCATACAGGTTGCGTCAAAAATAACGCGTGGATTCTAAAGTTGTATAAATTTTTATTTGTTTCACAATATTTGACAAATGAGAACTAAGATTTGTCGTTGCTATTTTATATAGTGTATAAATTATCTGGGCCTTCTTAGGCCATGCAGGACCCTTTGAGTAGGTATCTACACAAAGTTCGGCGGTTCTTTTAGAAAAAAAAAAAACAAAACTGAATGAAAACATCAAAATGTAAGTTTGTTAAAACCTATTTTCGTTTATCGATTTCTTTGGTTAAGTAAGACATGATAGATTTGTCATTTCTGTTTTTTTTTGGCATTAGGACAAGTGTTGGTGACCACATAATGGCATGGTTTAGAATTCGCATATAGTTTCGTTAATTACGGATTGAACTAAGAAAGAATCCAATGCGTCTTTTTTTTAAATACTTCTCCCGGGAAAGGCGAACCTACTGGTATAACGCTTCATCAGCGCCCCGAGCGAGATGCTTGCAGATGTATGTTAGTTCTGCACTTAGCAAATTGTAGTCTTCTGGAAATATATCCCCAGAAAGCGAGTTCCAAAGTTTGCTTGTCCTGTAACAGAAGGAGTTTTGGAAAGTTGATGTCCTCGCGGTTGTCAAGTGTACCTGTATGGTCATGGGCATTAGCATCCTGTCTTGTGTAGCGCCCAAAAGTTGCATTTCGAGGGATAATGTCTTTGAGTTCCTCGGATCATCTACCATGGGATAGGTCAGCGACTTGTCTTCTGTGCACCAACGGTTGTAGATTCGATGTGAGTGTAGGGTCTCCAATAAGTCGAACTGCTCGTCTCTGTATGCTGTCAAGTAGGTTAAGTGAATGGTGAACAAATTAGTTCTCTAAATGATGATCTGACGGTCAAAATCTTGAAGTGCGGAAAAGACACTTGGTTATATTTATTGCAAACAAGACACAGCTCACAACATTTTATAGGAAATGGATTGATATGTACACCTGAATTTATTATGATCAAAAATATAGCATTGATTTCGGGGCCCATATCATATCTGGGACCCTAAACTTGTGCCTTTCGTGCCCTGAGGGTAAATACGGAATTATCAATAATGCTCTAAAAATAAAGGCTCTTTCATTAAGGACTTGACAACTTCTTTTTTAAATAAAATGCAAACCACTTGAGATATCTCAAAAAAAAAATGTATTGGCTGAATTACTATCAAAACATTTATTAAAGGAATTCGACTTCGTTCATATGTCCACCACGGGAACGGTCGATAAGTTGAACCCAAGTTTCGATAACTCGGCCACATATTTCAACCGATACGGCCGCTATTTCCCGTTCAATATTGGCTCTGATCTCTTTTAACTTCGCCGGCTTGTTGGCATAGACCAATGATTTAATGTAGCCCCATAAAAAAAAGTAAAGAGGAGTTAAATCACACGATCTCGGCGACCAATAGACAGGTCCGTTTCTCCAGATAACGTTCGTTCACCGAACTGAGACTTCAATAACTCGATTGTTGCACCCACTATGTGGGTTGTGGTACCGTCTTGTTGGAACTACATAATTACCACTGATGTCCAATTCATTTCGGATGAAGTGATGTTCCATGAAGCACATGAGGGTTCTCACCTATCCTGTAACGAATATTTTGCTTATTAACGAAACCTTTTAACAAAAAATGCGCTTCACCATTACGGCCGAAAATTGGCGTTAATACTCTTAAAGGTACGACCACCGACTCGGAATTTCGGTAGTAAATTTTAATTATTTGTAAATGTTGTTCCTTCGTGTACTTCGCCATGATGAAAATGTTGATTTTACTGAATATTTTGACATTGAAAGTTTGGTAATCGGTTTAAAGGTGCGTTCACACTGAAAGTTTGAAATTGTCAAGTCTTATCTATAAACGCGACAATTCTTATGTCAAAATCTCGCTGGGTGATTATAATTGAGGAGCTGTGCCGAATATAAGATTTGACAAACCAACTACGCAAAGTGAAGTTTGCCTGTGTTATGTATATGTATACCGTCAAAGATAATCGAAAAAATTGTCGATAATTCTAGAACACTGATATAACAGGTATATGTAGCTTCCCCTAAATTTTCCTTTAATATTGGTTATTTTTGGTGATTTCATAATTTTTCAAAAGTTTATTTAAAATAAAAACAGTAGATATGTAGATACATAAATACCTATATACAGTCTGTCACGAAATTGTTTTTATAAATTTCTTGACAAGCTCATTTTTGTGTATTTTTTATTACTTTCATAATGTAGTATTTTTTGTTACTGCTCGTTAGTAGATATATTAATAAAAAGAAATTTATTAAAAAAATGAAGTAAAACATCAAGGAAGCTCTTTTGTTTTATAAAGAAACTGTCTAAATTACCAGTTGTTTTCCTTTGTAAAAACAATTCCTTGACAAACTGTACCTATCTAAATCTATAGTAACTTTCTTCACAGCGCTCTTTAAAATTGTTTTTGAGCGAATCTTTACATGCGTACGTATACTACGTGTCATAGCTTCAAACTTCTGGTATGAAGTCTGAAACTCAAGTATCTAACTATATATATTATGAGTGTATTAAGGGTGTATATTATGTATCTACTGTTTGATACGTCAGATTTGTCAAAATTTGGTATCAAAAATCGCCATAAAAATTAGGTTCAAAAGAATTCTTCAAATACAGATTTAACACTTCAATAAAAGCATTTGACAGCTACATATTACCAACAGCGACTATAAAAAAACTCTTTTTGAGAAGCAGGGCTTTGATAATTGGATTTGCACATTGAGCAAATACTTGCATAAAAAGAGAGTAGGTATTCTTACCTTTACATGGCTAAGGGCAGGTTGGTATAGGATTTTTTTCATTTAGCACAACAGTCTGCTAATCGTTGGGTTGTGCGCTATCTCTTTTCAAATCGGTAATCCATAATTAGCACTTGCAATAACACCACGGCATTTATGACCTAAAACATTTCTTATTTATCATTCTCATTTAATTTTACTGCCAGATTTTAGTTTTTGTCTCTCGACCTTAATTCTTGAAAACAATTTTCTCGTTTTCACTTCAAACGATACCTTTTTTGGTACAAATTTGACTTTACTATTTTGCAGAGTGTCAAACTGCTTGTCAAATGGTTTGACAATATCACCTTGAACACGAAAGGTACCTATCATGTATACGTTTTGTTGTAGCTATAGAACGGCTTCTTTTTTATTTTTATATGTATGTATTTCAAAAGATGTATTTCCTTAAAAACAACACTCCCATAAAATTAGCTTACTCTTATAATTAGGTATAGATCCATTAAATAGCTATACGCATTTAAAATATCAGAAATCCGTCTTTCGAATGAATATTCCCTACAAAAGGACACATATAACCTGGTCAGATGCAAATACAATCCCTTTTCCTTTCTTCAAACTCTTAAGTGGGATTAAAAGGACACATACCTACCTACTCCTACCGTCGCGTCGTCAAAATAAATGGTGTGAAATTGTAAAAGATCAAACAAATGTAGGTAGGTAAGCGAAAAAATAAAAATAAATAAAAAATCGCCGTCTGACCTCGCACACTCACCTCATCACACCTCCAATCATCGCTACTCACTCATGCCATTTTGTCTGAGCGCAAATTTCCAAGAAAGCCCGGAAAATCATCAGAAAGTGCACTTCACGACCGCGTCCTCGTTCAACCACCTATATAGCCATATAGCCACCCACCAAAGGTACCATCATAATGCACCTACCTACCTCGAACCTAAAGGCAACATTAACAATTGCCAACAACAATAACAACATCATCCAAGCTAGATACTACATTGAATGTCTTCTACACCCACAGTTTAAATCTGCAAGTTATCCATGCACACACAACTCTGGTGTAGCAGCACCCAGCCACGGAAAAGACGTCTCCCATACACCCGTGTCCCCGGCACCTTAACGCAACCAAATCAAAGGAGGCGTGGTGTAGAAAAAACTTTTGCATCAGCATCCGAGCAAAGAATTCCATCGAAGAGAGATGAGACAAAAAATAAAAAAAAAATTAAAAAAAAAACACTTCTTTCGTCTGTCGATTCCTGCGAAACCGAAATAAAAAAAACAGACACTTGGATTAAATTGGTGTTGTGTCGAAAAAAGAGAAACTCTTCACCTCAGCATGGTTAGTTTCCTTGCCAGGCCAGTCGCCAGTGGTGTGTATAGTGAGTCCTCCTCTCTTTGTGTCTCTTTTATTGTGGCATCGCGGTGGAGCTGGAGCACTCTTCTGTATGTTTTCTTGTCTGGTTTCGCGTATAGCATCAACTCTTATCCTGCCAAAGTTGGGGAAATAGAGCTCCGAACACACACATACTAACCAAAGTTGGGGATTGTCGAAAAATTGCTATTGCTCTCTGCAATTCTATTGAACTGTCATGGTTGTAAATTGTAATAATATAATAAAATCTATGGATAGGTAGAGGTGCCCTTACCAACTCCCATCCCAAGTAAGGAGGTTGTAAATTTATGAAATTAGATTTATTAAATGTGAAAATGTGGGCTTAAATTTGAACTGTAATTCAATGGCAAAATGGGGCTTTGTGTAGAAACTGACAGCACTACTTGTATGAAGGACGAAACAAATCGAATGCGTAGGTAGGCAAGGTATCCACTTTTATATCCTTGACATGTTGTGAATGAGACATGGAAAATGTCCCAACATAAAGAGGTTAATTAGATGGAATTCTTCGACTTACGCGGGGTAGGTTTAGGTACTTGGTTCGCGATCAACATGTCAACACGAACATATAAACTCAAAACACACTTTAACCTCATTGTCGACATGTATCGACTGATTGTACAACAAGCAAGGCAGTTATGGATCAGATCAAAATTCCAGATAAAGAAGGTATGCATTGAGGATTTTTTTTTTCGGGACAGTTAAGGTATAACCACAATAGAATTTTTCGGTAGTAATCATCCTAAAACCAATATGCGATTGTATAGAAACTTTATGCCTTGATTTATAGGATTATAGTTCACCATTTCATTCATTAATTTTTCGATGGCCCAAGTGTCTCGATTTTCCGCTATCGACTCTAAATGATCAAGGGCAATCGGCAATCCCCATACGGGTAGAGGAGAGATTATGAACTTGATCTATTCATCTCATCTTGGGTCTGCCTAGAGGACGCCTGCTCGATGGTACGGACTTCGTAGTAGGCCGTGGAATCCTAGTCGGGGACATGCGTTTAACATGACCAAACCACCGAAGAATGCTCGACATTGAGTTCCTCACGTATTCTGGTATTTCTAATGCGATCCCTACGGATCCCACCAGCAATACAACGGAGGAATCTCAAATCGGCAGCTTGTAGCCGCGATCTTATTCTTTCGGTCATTACCCAAACCTCATGACCATAGGTAAGAGTTGGAACAAACACCGAATTAAAGACTGACAACTCAGCTTTGACACCAATTTCAGTCCTCCTAATTTCATTAGTTTGACTAAAATTGAGTCGATTTTCGATCACTTTTGACACTTAAAGCTGGGTTTTTGTCATATTATAATTGACAAAGTTTGACAACACTTGTGTTTGCCATTAAATGACACCATTGCCAGTTCATTTCCACTTATGTCAAATAAAGATCAAAAATCGTTTTGACATTTCAGTGACAATTGAATTGACAATTCGAAGGTATTTACACCAGTGCTGCCAATTAATTGTGACGTGACGTAACGTAAAAAAATACGAAAACTTCTTTGTTTACATTCAACAATAGGCGGGTTTTTTTTTGCAATCGGATATGGGCTTAGCAACTTTCCATACAAATACTGTGCTACCAATCTACGATTGCTTTAAATGTTATCGAAAGTGCCATCGATTGTGTCATAAATGGCGTTAATTTGACAACCAAAATTAATAGGGGAGACTGGCGCACCTTGAACGTGATGCTCATTTCAATATTTGAAAATTGCTAAAAGAGAACATTTAAAGAAAATATATAAAAGTACATTATTAACCAAAATTAAAACTTGGTAATACCGTCTTCCTTAGTCGTCAACGACTTTCGGATATCCTTTCCGTCGTCGCGTCGGTCGCCTGGAAGCAGTCGCATGAGGCGGTTTTTATTCTTAAATTGCATATTTTAATTTTTCTATTTGTAAGAGTGTAAACATTTCATGGTGAGTTTTTCTTTTTGTTTAAAATATATCTTTAAGGCGAAAGTTTATTTGAAACCGTATAAAGGTACATTATTTGACAAATATGAAAAATATAATTATTTAAGTACATTTTTCTGTCGCTTGACCTATTGGGGCACGTTTGAACAAGTGGTCTGAAGTGGCATTGAAAAAAAAGATAAGCTACCACCACAAATCAACGCATCGAGAACACCGAAAATCCGGCTCAGGCTTCGATTATGAACACTAAGCAAATTTATTTTTTTTTTGTTAAATTGACTTATTCTAAGATGTACTGTAATATAATTTTTCTGCGGAAACTTTATTTTTTTTTTTTTTAATTTTAAAGTTTTCAATTTTCAGAGAAAACTGCTGACTGAAAATATTATACCTACTCCAGAGTAAATATAATTAAACTTTAGCACCAGGCGCCTCACAGTGGGGAAAATGCGGAAATAAATGCTAAAAAATAAAATTCGTAATATTGATTTTTTCGATTTTTTTTTAAAGATATATATCTGTTCTATGTTTTACCAAAATTTGAGAAATTTATGTCAAAGAATTTTCGAGATACAACGCACCAAAGTTGCCCTTTCTTTTAGTTTTAGATTTCATGTATTTTCTTGCAATAACTCTTTGACAAAAAAAGTAGCATTTTTATAACCGTTTGCTAAAACTTAATTTCTTTAATGAATAATATCTATCTTCAGCTTCCAAAAAAAAAAAAGGGTTAGTACCAAGTGCCCTAAAATTAATACTTTACTGTTCTTTCCCTTGAGCTACAGTTTTAGCTACACTAAGCTACGTCTAGTGGTTCCATTTATTAGAAAGCTACAGTATTCAGCTAACTGTTTTTGAAAGAATTGAAGCCCCATTGATCCCACTTTGAACGTAGTGAATAAATTAGTCTCGCTGGTTTAGACTAAAAAACACGGTTTTGACTTTGGTAATGTTACAAAAGTAAGAATTTCTTTTCTAATAATAATTGGAAAGAACTCAACCAGGACTTTATTTTAAGAAGAAATATAGGGCTTTCAGTTAAATGCAAAATAAAATTAATCAGTTGAGGGAGGGCTGAGATATTCAATTTTTAGTTCAACTTCATTTTTCCTACCTCCAATTTTTTTTTTTTTTTTTTTTTTTAATTTTTTTGTTTTTTTTTTTCAAATTTTGTCCAAATGTGTGTTTGCCTGATCCGAATAGGTGTGCAAAATTTCATTGCTCTAAGTTTATTAGTTCAGATTTTATAGATTTTTTTCCGCTCCCGCATACAAAGCGCCCCACTGTGCGCCTGCCAGACAGTTGTTGACATACCCTTAGCGGAGCGACGAAGTCGCGTGAGCGGCTAAACCCCGCGAAAAAAAGGGTTAAAATCCTGTTAGCGAGTGAAGCGAGCCACCCACCCCATACTTTAAATACACTAGACTTTCTTACATGCGCCTATCTGACAGTTTTTGGTATAGACTTATTGAGCTATGTAACTATGTAAGAAATTAAAAAAAAAAATTATTAAAATTTAGACAAAAAAATAAATTCATTTCCTCAGGAAAAAAATATTATATTTAGGTTTTTTTAGGCCATTTTAAGCCAGAAAAAAAAATAAAAAAAAAATGTTGCTCAGTGTTCATAATGGAAACCCGCCCCGAAATTCCTGTACAGCTAACTCTTGTTTGTTTTTGTTTCTTCAGTCATTTGTAAAATATTTTGTAATTTTGTTTTTTTTTATTGAAAAAATTAAGTTAATTTATTTTATTAAAAAATTACAAAGCTTGTAGTACCTTAAAAGGTAATTGCATCTACTGCCGTTCAAAAGTCCCCACCCAGCATAGTTCAAAGCTGCTCGGCATGGGGTGTACCTTTGAACATAAGGACCTACTTCGTTTTTAAGTAAAAATAAATTATATGCCTTTACTAAATTTACGTAGTTATTTGGCTAAACCAAAGTTTAGGTATTTGCATATCTCAAAATTAAAATACTTTACATTCCAATAATTTACATACTGAATTTTTTGAGACCTCAAAGTAAAAAGTTGTCCAAGGTGCCTCAGTCTCCCCTAAAATAAAAATAAAACAAACAATCCAAATATGGGCAAAAAAGATTGCAACTCAAAATTTGGACTTAGGAAAGAAAGAGACACTAGGAGCAGACTTGTGACCAGACTGGGACTGCTGAAATGCTACATTGCACGTAAGGAGTTTGTGCACTGCCACTGGTTTCGCTGCTGGAACTTGAATCATCCGATAAAAGTGCAAGCACATCCATTACGTCCTGCAAATCGCTGCTACGGCTGGAACTTACTGTTGCTGCATATCTTACTAACAATAAATAAACCATCTGAAACTAAATGTATTTCTTCTCATTTGCGAACTATTTCAATATGCCTATATCTACTTGTTCTCGTCATTTATCATTTTACAAACTAATTCACTGCCTGCAATCTTTTTTTTTTTTTTTGGTGAAGACAGAAATAAAACAACTGAAAAGTCAAATGTCAACTAGCAAAGTAAGGCGTTTTTTTTTTTTTGTTTTATATAAGTCTATATAGGATTGCAACAAAAAAACCTAATGTTAGAAATGAAATAAATCGCTCTCGCTTCATGTTTTGTGTTGGTCAGATCCGAATTGGAACTTTAGGCAGAAGACGAAGAAACCCGAAGCATTTCAGACGAAAAATGAGTATGAAATGAATATGTAGATCTGACTTTGAATTTATTTTGCAAAGGGTTAGATCTTAAACCACTTCCATCCAAAAACGGATAGGACCAGCCGAAAGATCGACCAGTTAGAGAGAAGATAAATTTATCTACCTCGTATATCAAAATGTGTGTTTAGATTGACAAACAATAATCGAACATGATGCGAATTAGTTTTCACTGTCAATTAGAGTCAAAGTGACATTTTGTTTGACAGCTCAGCTATTTCCATTTGCCATATAAATTATGTGTCAGCTATTGACAAGCGATGGTCGTTTATTTCAATGACAAACTGTTGTTCGTTATTTTCACTTTCAAGTATTCTAATGAGGTACAAATTTATGTCATTGGTTTGACGTAAGCGCCAAAATAACTTTTTTGGCAATTTGAGTTTAAAGTTTGAAAGCGATTTATTAAAATTCTGCCCGATAAGATTCCTCCATTTTTTCTTATGAAATTTATATGGAAATGGACCGATAGAAAGTTTTAGAAATATTTAGGGATTTATTCAGAATGGAATTGATGTAAACGTCATATGACTTACAACTTTTCTCCTTCATATATGGCAAATAGAGTAGCTTATACGTTAAACCGCAATTCTCACCAATGGAGAATATTTTGGGGACGTAAGTTGAGATTTAAGTTTAAGTCAGGAAAAAAAATGTCAGCTAATCTCGAATAAGCTGATGCTTGTCATTGTCCAAAGTGAATATTTAAAAAAAAAAACAAATTTCGAAAACGAATAAATCCAATTTTTATTTTTCAAAACGATTTAATTCATAGGTACGAGGCTAATAGTAGGTAGTACATAAAGGCAATGTTCGTACGGAAAACCAATTCTTACAGAAAATTTTACAGCTTTTGCCACTAAAATTTGACGTAAACGCCGATGATTGGTTTATAAGGCAAACCAATTCTTACAAGGCTCCAAAGTTGTGTCGTTTACGTCAAAATCGATACTCAATATCTTCGTAGCCAAATGAGATAGGATAAAACTGTTTTCAGAAATGGAAAGCGCGTTCTCAAAAACATATTACTGCATAGCTAACTTAAAAACGTAAAAATGGCGTTTACGACAAACCAATTCTGGGCTGGCAATTTGTCAATATCAAAGCGACGAGTGGAAGCATTACTCCTGACTTCCAAGACCTATAGAATTTGAAGCCCTTTCGTATTATTATGCTTCAGGTAGCCGCAACTCAGTTTTTCCCAAAACTCATATTTGTTCATGAAAGTTTTCGTCTCTGGTGTCAAGGCCAATATTATGCGATTTTATAGTTTCCTTGAGGTCTGCATGAGACTGGGAAATATTTATTCCTTTTTTTTTTAAGTGTGGATCTATTGAGCCGTCCAGCCTAACGTCTTCATTATTGAGATTGTTAGCTTGGAAATTGTTTGTATCCCTATTGCCACGAAAATGTCCGGACGTCTTTTGGCTTGTCTATGGCTGGTGGACACAATTCCTTCCTGCCAAAAAACGGGCAACCAAATGTACGGTTTACGACGATATTCTTTGTAGGCTATAAGTCTAAGTCCATCTTTAAAATTATGCTCTATAGTAAACGTCGAGTAAATGACGTCAAATGTTCACTGCCATTTTAATTGCTTAAGCCAACAATCACTGACATTGTTCTCTTTAAATATGAAGGCAGTAGAAGTGGGTTTGCATGATGTTGCCCAATGTGAACGGTGTATAGAGAACGATATCTGCCACCAAGCAGACGAGTGTTGTCTGAAGAAATTCATGCTACAACTTGGCCGTAATTAATGGTAGCCAGGTCTAAGTAGTTAGTGTGTTTGCTTTTATAGAATAAACATTTTTTCCAAGCTAAAATCAGTCGCACTACAAATCCGAGTACTGCTCCTATGCACGGTAAGAGTAACCTCATGAAAAGAACACTTTATAGTACCGCCGCTAAGCCAAAAGGGTAACACAGCGTTGCCACTAAAATCTATAGCAAATGTAGTACGTCAGCCAACAAAATGTAGCATTTTTAAACAAAATGTAGTACCAAATGTTTTTTTTTTAACTTTTTTAATGGCAATAGTTTGCATGCAGCCGATGAACATAAAAGTAGGTGTTGCTACTGCATCCTTTTGAAAATAGATTTGGGCAGATATTAACCCCGCTAAGAGGTCACCGCATAGCCTTGGAGTGTTTCTGTGAAAATTGGTCAAATTTGGACAAAGGGGCATGGCACCTCCCGTACAAAAAAAACATTCTATATCTTATACCTCTTGTACAAAAAATATCTTCTATGGGAATTGCCGCTTAAAAAATGGCCTCTTGCCGCTTATGATTGCCGCTCAGATTTTTGCCGCTTGCCGCTCAGTGCGTGGCCTAGGCTTAAGGCATTATCAGAGCAAATACCAATTGCATTTCAAATGTCGATGTTATTGTCTTAGCATTCACGCAGGATTGATTGATTGATTGATTTCATCGGAATTGCCTTCCTTGAGCTGCTGAAATCCAATACATCATCCTTTTACAGCACACTCATCAAAGTATCTAGCTATTATCACTTGGTAGGTTTCGGTTGACCCATCAGTAGTCTCATAACATTTTTGGTTTACTAGTTGTTTGGCAATATGTAATTTGGCAAAAGCGCCAATTCAAGTTTTGACAAGGGAAGTTGGTTTTGTCCGACAACATTTCAGACTTCTTTAGTAATGCCGGATTGAATTCATTTGCCCTAATACGGCAGAGTTGAATGCAGTACTACATTATGCAAACAATTTCAGAACAGTATGATGCTGAAGTCGGAGTCCGAAACCACGTTCAAAAACCGATCCATATTTGAAGTTTCTTGCAGGTGCAGGTGAATTCTGCTGATAGACAGAGACAAACACTGATGCAAAGTTTCTATATCTATTTATTTAGTTATAAAAGCAAAAGTGAGAAAATTTACAAAAGAAACGTTTTTCGTATAAAAGTAAAATGGTTAGGTGGAGTTTAAGAAATGTAGTACTTTAGGGTAACGATGTAGTATGTAGTACAGAGTTGAAAAATTAAGCAAATATGTAGCACAGTACTACATAAGTAGTACAAGTGGTAACGCTGGTAACAATGGTGCAGTAGTGAGTGTATTTGCTTTTGAAGTACGAAAGGTATCTCTAACCACCTTAAATAACAGCGGGTCGCAAACGACCATGGTGAGCCTGGCTCGAACTGAATGGTTGGGGTTCCACTACGGTACCTACTCTATTGCGTAGAACCGATCGACAATATTCCCAAAAGTTATTTTGAATGTCTGAGGCTGAGCTCAGTATTTACCTACCTAAGACCATCAGTGTAAGATTTCAGTAGATGACATGGTTCAGTCCTCCTTCAGTTTCTTGTAGTCACATCAGGCACATCTGCCGATGTTTGCCTTCTACTTTTGGCTCATATTGGGCATGCACGCTGTCATCATAGAAAAATTATAAACTGGCTAGGACAATCAAATTCGAAGGCACTTTTGTGGCACATGCCTTAAGGTACGTACACCAGTCAAGAGAACAAAACTCGGCTTAATCAATATGTTAACCCAAGTGGCGCAATCTGATATACAAAACTACGTCAAGAATATATTTTTGTTTTACCATTAAGCTAGAGACCAGATTCCATGGAAGACAGTTTTAGTAGAGGCCCTGTGGGTCACAGACTCCTAGAGAAACTGGATAAAAGAAAATAATGTTTGCCTTCCGAATTTCTTAGATTTGTTTTGATATCTAATTTTCTAATTTCAATTCATTGTTAAGCTAAAATCACACAAGTCACGAATCGAGTCATTTAGTGTCACACTGACGTTCGAATTTGTAAAAGTGGTAATTCTGTGTGATTGCCTGTCATGCGAGGCAGACTATTTTTGTAAGCATATATCACAGATTGACAAAGTACCAAGCGTGAAACTGCATGATTTTCTACGGTGTCATGCATGTCGCGATTGACACAGTTTTTCCTTGTTTTTGTACATACATATGACCGTTTTTTTTCTGGTTTGTAGAAATGGAGTATAGCTATTTACAAAAGTTTTGAAAGGGTTGGTGGAAATCTTGGAAGACAACTCCCTTAAGCTACTATTACATTTGTTAAAAATTGACACGTGGGCTCAGTGGTTAGTGTCGGTTAGTTCGATCGCCGGAAAAACACAAATTACATCCACTGCGCCACCTCTCGCGAGCGTCTTACAACCTTCCGAGAGCATATCTGTCTTGAAAAAAACTTCTCAATTCAACCATTCGGACTCGGCATAAATATGTAGGTTCCTTCCATTCATTCTAAAAAAATAAAACTCCCACAACACAAACGAATGGTTATGAGAAGTATAGGCCTAGCGTGCCTATAAAGACCCGTTTAGTCAACTATTTATTTTTTTAAAAGTAGCTTTATTATTTAAGCTATAAATATTTACAAACTCATCGCAGTAGCACCAGGAACTTAAATATTTAGAAGACAATGACCGGAATTAAAGGTTTATAAAACCATACCATATTATATTTTCACCATATTACTGCCAACGGAAACCCGGCCGTGGCAAAATCCCGGCGAGAGATAGAGCTAAGGGTACCTACTAGAGACCAACTTTCGTGGAAACAGTACCTAAAAAGTTTAATCGTGTCACCGTGTCAAGCTGAATGGCATGCGCTGTCCCTCGCCCTCTGTCATTCAGCACGCTGTCAAAGCAAGCATATCATGCAGCACAATGACCCTCCATTATTGACACTCAGCGATTCGTTGTCAATCGTCGTACATATAGTGACGAAAGACAAGTTAATGACGGCCTGTTGAGTACATTTTTGTAACGTCAGCATATCAAGAATTGACACGTTTCATTACCATTACATTTACATGACATAATTTTCAATATAACAAAACTAATGACAGTCCTGTGGGCCCATCATAATCCATATCAAACAATCGTATACTCACGCACCTTTAACATGAAACAACAAGACCGTTTCGTAACCTATATAGGAACGGGCTTAATGGATATACAGCATTTTTAACTCTATATCACCGATTCAGTTAATTGCTTTTGACATTTCATACAATTTTGCCTCCCTAAATTCAGCTTTTTTTACCCAATCACTTTAAGTGCTTACTAAGCGCCCACCCTACAGCCGCCAATCTTCAATGAGGCCATTTGCATGCATGACAAT